>JAQLOL010000013.1:5535810-5547073 GCA_029783665.1 Naso thynnoides
AGCAGCAAAAGTATCACTTGGAGGTCCCGATTGTAGATAAAACATGATAAAGGGCCTTACATCGAGGCCAATTTTGCAAGAAAATGTGCGAAAGTGCCCTCTTGGGTGCCCTCTCACTGGAGAAAATGTGATGCAATCATATAAAGGCTGCCTGCAACTGATTGATCACAACTTTACTGTGCACTGTTGTCTGAATCTCCCTCTGCTCATGGTCACACTTTCTGCGCCTCATCCAAAGCACAAGCGATGACCTTCCATCGACTGCCAGCATGAAGACATCCCGTAGTGCCTCTGAATTGAAACTGATTAAAACAACTCAGCCAGTGTCGTTGGGTTTGCAGCAATCTTTGCACTAAAAGGCTGCAGTCACTACAAATATTATTAAAGGGACCTTCTCCACTTCCTCCCACTCGTGCACTTAATGCCAAGTGGCTTGATGGGTGCACATGTGAGTCAGAACTTCAGGTGCCTCCAGCTGCAGTGACGTGAAGAAAGCCATAAAACTATGGCAACACATTCAGCCTGACTGTTCGTATGCTTATTTCCCTTTTGTATTTTGTTTTTCCTAATATGCATTCTGAGTGCTCGGCTCTGCTGATGTGCACAAACTGCGTCTCATTATCACCACAACAGTAAGTAACAGAACAGGTTAATGTTCTGGCTGTCCAAAAAAAGGAAGGTGTTTGGTTGTTGGTTGGGTAATTGGATGTTTAACGTCCACACACTTTGGGGGAATGTGCATAAAAGAGACAAAAGAGATTTTAGAAGCACAATGGACTCCCACTTATTACACCATGTGTTCTTTAAACAATGATCGGGGCAATTTGTGAATCACAGCAGCATCTTCCTCAACTTTCCCTCCCTGCTATTAACGCTTGTCTCCACACTTTGCTTTAATGGCCTCTCAAGACACTGTGAACCTCTTCAGCACCATCTGTGGCAGCTCGGTGCTCTTTTCTGTGCTGCTGGATGCTAACAGTCTCATTCGGAGGCTGAAGATGGTTTGTCAAAATCTAAGAATTCCAAGATGAGATTCTCTACAGAAAAAAAAAGAAAAAAAAAGGTGAAAATCAGATGAAGCTGCTGCGAGTAAGATGAGCAGTGACAGAAGAGACTATGGGCTGCTTTCTGTGCTCCTGCAGATGTGGAGTCGAACTGGTTGCTGTTAAACATCCGGTGCCGCTGTGACATAAAAGATAAATGAGCAAGAAAAAGAAAAAGGTGAGAAATAAATTTCAAAGGCATTTTTTTCCTAATTATGCAAAGAACTAACTATGTTTTCACAGTTAACATGCTCAGTTAGGATTGTCAAGCTATATAAATTGATAAATGGCTTCAGCTCAGCAAAGAGCATCCCCCATATGTTATGTTGAGATTCCTCCCATAATATATTGCTCTAATAAATTCATTATGTATAATGCAGCTAAGCCCTTTGGATTTTTTGGGATTCATGATAAAGGGATTACTGTTTTTCCGGCATGAATGGGAGCTGAAATAAAACTAAATCTTGCAGGTTAAACACTTTTAACTCTACTCATTGTTTAACGCAGTCAGGATGATGTTACTGGATGTGAGTCTTATCTGTCAATGTGTCTCTGTCCTGAAGAAGTGGTTTGCCAATAGATTGGGAGAAAGAGACAGCTAAATAATCAGCCTGCAAAGACCTGGCAGTGGAATTGGATTACTGAATGAATGGACCAAGCATCCGTCTTTCCAAAGGTTCCTCGTGAGATCTTTGAGGAAAAAACTTGAGAGTGTGTTTGTTCATGTAATTTTTTTAAACATCTACATTCGGATGCAGACCACAAGGCTGGTGCTGGAGGTTTTTAGAGTTCAGTCGGACAACTCACGTTTGTAATGGTTTGGAATGTTTATTGCAGCGGCAGAACATAATTTGAGTTTGGCGTCTAAGCTCTGACCTCATCACTCCTCACAAATTTATTTTATGTGCAGAAATTGAGGAGTGATGACATTAATCTTAAACCCGCCAGTCGGAACTTGCAAGAGGATGCTGGGGTGGTGGAGGGATGAAAGTCTGAGCGCAGCACTGGTACAAGTCTCGAGCACTGACAGAGCAGAGAGAGGTGACAGAAATCTTGCAGCTTAAATATACTGCCTCATTGAGAGGATGCATGTGATGGGTGATTGTGAGAATGACGCATGACAAATATGAATTAGTGCAGCTCAAGTTGTCTGCCTGAACTAGCTTGCAGGCATCGCTTCATTTAAGGTAGCTTGGTGGAAGCAAAGAATTGCCTGAAAATACAATAATTAGAAAAGAAGGAAACAAAGAAACAGGTACTCACCAGAAAAGCCAGGTGGCAACGTCTGCAAGGAACCTCTTCACTTCCTCAAAGTCTCAACCTTCGGTTGATGACACAAGTTGAGAGCTGGGAAAAGCTCAAATGTGTAGATCGAGCATTGCAGGTCAGGCTCCATACAGGCCTGAGATCAACATGGTGACACTAGAGAAAGAGGGAGAGGAAGCCATCTTCATATCACTCACTATGTTTACATGGACACCAGTATTCCAGTATTAACCCAATTAAGGCAATACTCTGCATAAGATACTGCCATGTGAACACAATTTCTGAATACCTTACTCCAAATTAGGTCATAGCCGGAGTAAGCAATAATTGGATTAAGACATGAAGTATTCCAGTTTTAGTTCACATGTATAGACCTTAATGGCACAATGTCATCCTGTCGAAGTTTGACAGCGACAAATACAGCTAGCGTCAGAAGAAAAGATGACTGACAGCACCGTTAAAAAGAAGTCCCTGTCAGTGCACAATGTGAATCCCTACACGATGTGAGTCACGCGAAGAGGTCCACCATCTTGGACAGCTACTTACGGCTACATCACTTGGACAAATCACATGCAGTTACTTGATGCTAATGTTAAATGTTATTGATAAATTTTCTTCTTTTCCCAACTTCATATTTAGGTTGGGATTACATCTTGAATAAGCGGCAAAGGCATGGTTTGTTGTAAACTGGACATTAATTGTCGATGAGTAATTTATTTGCGAGTTAAGTTAGCTCGAGTACTGTTAGCGGCTAACATTATGCTAATGTCATTGCTTGGCGAAAGCACACTAGCTACCACACTTGGACAGCTTGCTACCGCTACACCACTTGTACAACACATATGTTGTCATCTGAGTTTCATATCTGGATCTGAGTTTTAGGGTGTAAATCACATTTAATGTTTTAAAACTAAATAATAATTGCAGTGTGGCTAGCGCTAACCAGCTCTGGCATTAGCGTTGGCCTGTTTTATAATATCAACTTGTGGTGGCTAGTTTCCGGTGCCGAGCAAAGATGTTAGCATAACGTCGCCGCCAATAGTACTTCAGCTAACGTAACTGGCAAATAAATTACCCATCGACAATTAATGTCCAGTTTATGACAAACAACATCTTTTCCGCATATTCAACGTGTAATCCAAACCCTAACAGAGAATTGGAAAAAGTAGAAATTTAGTAACATTTAACATTAGCATTTAGTAACCACATGCGTTTTGGCCAAGTTGTGTAGCCGTAGCTAGCTGTCCAAGATGGCAGACCTCAACTCACGTCGTGTCCTGACAGACATGTGCAGTGTCCTCAGTGCTCCCGATTAAACTGCCTGTTGCAGGGGGGTAATCTCTGTACAAATTGTATTTCTCTATTTTATATGGTCAGGCTTTATTAATTGATAATAATGATAATAATTATTTTCACAGTTAAGAATTTAGATTGTTGTTGTGATTTTTGCACATTTAAAGAAAGTAAGTTTCTCCTTGCGTTATCTTGGGTTGTCAGTCAATAAACAGTGATTGTCTAATACTGTACAAACTTACTTTCGATACAAACTGTTACGGTTAAGAAAGGCCCGCAGTTTTCAGTTATGAAAGAACAATAAATAGGTCTATTCCTAATTTAGTATTCCTAATTTTTAAACATGTTTTTGTGAGAACAAACATTCAAAGTTTGTTTGTTCAGTAACACCCACGAATGTTCGTAGCCTAAAAAATGGCATTTGGACCAGCCCTGTTCGTGAGCAGCATCAAAACGTTATGTCAAGGTAAAGGCTGAAAAGAGTGCACGTCTTTGTTAGACACTGAGAAAAGGAACAGTAATAATGGGGTGCTGGTATTATGGCCCCATGTTGGAATCACTGTGCTCCACTGCATATAAAATGAACCGTGTCTTTTCTGACCACGGGTTACAACCGATGACAAAAGCAGCTCTTTTCAATCCCTCACCAATGTTGTCATCTGCTGCTGAGCCTTGTGACTGAGACTAATGCAAACAGCTACTGTCACCATCCCGTCCTTCCTCCTTGAGGCAAAAAGTATTTTCAGATAAATGTTGAGGTTTGATGGAAATTTCTGTAATAAATAAGAGCTCACAGCGCCACCGTACACCATCATCCACAAGCGTAGAACATGTTCGATGAACATGGTGCAAATACAGATTTAAAACTTTTTGTTCTTGTTCTTGCTGTGCCAGACAAGCCCAACTAATGCAAGAAAACTGATTTCTGTGTTTACAGCAGCTTGTTTTTTTTAGGCATGTGAAAAAAAAGTGTGTGTTGAACCCATTTTGACTCCTGTAACCCCTGAAAAGCTCACATGATAAGTATAAGGAAGACTCACAGACAGCTTGTGGTCAGCTGGGTCGATGTCATGCACCAGAAAGTTGCTTTGTTTTGGTTTAATAACACAGTGACACACAGTGTCTGCAGTGCTGTAGCGGTTGTACACCGGACCATCTGCAAACTGTTAAAACGTAAACGTGTAAGCAACTGATATTAACATACTTCACCCAGTTTGCCAAGCTTCACGTATGTCTCCAGTTTTCCAAAACCTATGTCAGACTAGAGACAAAAAGAAAAAGACAGATTAATCTCAGTTTGAGTGTTCATTGTTTTGCCTTAGAACAGTCAAAGATGACATTTTTGTTAATTAATTAAGCACAGATTTGTGCTACTCTGTCAACCTGACGGGTAACAAATGGAGGAAACATAATAGAAAATACTTCACTGATCATAAGGAACATAATAATAATAATAAATACAGCAAGATAGGAAAAGAGGACTGGTTTTGCAGAGAGGAAATTTACTTCGAATTAACAGGTAATTCACTGGTTCAACATTAATCTTTCAAATAAACTGTGAAATATGCAAGAGGCAAATATGGTTGCTTCAGTCAGATTACTGTGAGAGTTAGAGAAACAAAAAGCCTTGCAGTGGTCAGTATGAGATGAAATACTGACCACTGTCTTGTCAACACTCTGTGGTCATTTGTATACAAGATTACAATAAATCAGACAAACAGACAGACAGACAGACAGATAGGTAGATAGATATTATATCTCATCACTTTATTTTTTTTATAAACCAGTAGATCAGTCAAGGCAGACCTTTTAGTCTGTCACTGGGTTTCGAGACACAAGTAAATATCTGACCATAGACACAATACCCACTTTGACTTCCAGTCTTTAATTATTTCAAAACTATAGTTTTTTTTTCCTCTTCCTGAATCAACGTAAAACATTTCTGCCTGACAGCAATGACATGCAGCAATATAGAGTACTGACCAGTGAAGCACGCCGAGACATGCGACTGAGAGGCTTGCAAAGCGGCGAGTTGTCACTCTCCAGCTGCAGTTTCTTGAGAAACTCTTGAGGCAGACGGATGTCCATGGGCAGAGACATGCGCTTACTGACGTCCTGCAGGAAGCCAACAGACACCAAGATTTACAAAATACTCCTATCTGTTTTTCTGGCTGTTGTGGATAAAGACTTTAGCCACCACTTCTACCAATTCTCCATTATTTGCATATAGAATTAATCACCATGTTTAGAAAATAGCAGCCCTACTTGAAATGGACATGAACAACCGAAAACGCTGTAGTATGCATGCCAGGCCGGCAGCTGGAACGGTAACTTCGTAATGACATACCGTTGGAGCTACAGAAGTTGTTTACTTCCTGTTGCTGCTTAGCCCTGAGCAGCCATAAGTAAAAGAAATTCAGCCGTAATTTAACTTCTAAAATTATTCTACAAACACTTAAATTTGCCTCAATAGACTGTCATTATATTCAACCTGCTTCGGGTGCACTGTGGAGTGTTTAATCAGAGTTTGGTAGTGGCTATTGCGGAATACATTGACTTGCACTAGCATTAGCTTTAGCTGAATAATTGCTTTCACAAGTTTCCCATTTTGCCAGTTTACAAAGCCGCAAAGAAAGTTGTGTGTTTCAAGAGCGCCAGCACAGCGCTATCATGTAAAAGAAAGGCCAAACTGCAACAAAAGTTTCCATTTTAATGCAGCAACTTGCACCGTGTGAACTGCCTCTGAATTATGTTGCTTTGCACCTCATAGTGGTAGTAGTTGTATGTTATGGTGTTAAAGGTCGGAAGAAGATGGAGCCCCTAATTAAAGTAGATATTGTGAAATTTATGCAACGCACAGTAAAGTGCTGCATACACAACTGGCCAACGATCCATCATCACCACTGACAAGAAAGGCAAGTCCTTTTAAATTCCCCCTACCTCCCCCATCCACCTTCAGCTTTCCACGGTGTCGACTGGGTGAATAAAATAGGCCTGCAGCCTTATTACGATTATGCAGTTGTTCTGTGTATAAAATTGTTAACCAAGTGTTCAACCGTGCGGGGAGGAAGAGCAGCGGGGAGGATGAGCCAGGATCCTATGTAGAATAGTTAAAGCTGGGGTCAGCAACGTCTGCGCACCGAGTTAGCCGTACCATGAGACTCCTTTTGAAGCAACTCTGCTGCACCCTCCTCCCTGTAGTGTGAGGAATGTCACTTGTTTCAAAAGCCAATCATACCGTAACGACGTCACCTGTTTGCCAAAATGCACAGCCTAGAGCAGCCAATAGGAACACAAGCTCTCTGAAATTACTGTGACTGGCTGAAAATATTCTGTCACGGTCTGAATACAGAGCAAAGCCTGAATACAGAGCCACAGAGAGGTGCGGAAATGTAGCGTTCTTTATAACCACCTGAATTACAATATGCTGAAAAGTTATTATGGAATTTTTGAACTGGCCCAACTTTAATCAGTTATCACTATGAGTAATCGTGTATGGGTTGCAGGGTGGGGTTGACAGATAACTGTAGTGCCTTCTATAGAGGGTGATCGTGTTCACTGTGTGAGTGGTGTGCCTTAACGCTGGGAGTCAAGCCTGATGTTCCTCAATATGTTTAAAAGAGAGAGAGACAACAAACAAAATAAAGCGCAAATTGGTGTAAACGGCTGTGGCGGATTTGCTTCCCACCGAGTCTGAAGCTACAGCTAATGTTAGCTTGTTAGCTCATTTGCAGAAGTCATCTACTGCAACCTTAATGGGCTAATAGATTGATTTTCATTGGAATGCTGTGAACAGCCTATGGGTAGCTAGAAGGACAATATCAGACGCCAGCCAAAGAGATTTTTCACATCTTGGCAACCACAGAATTGTCCCTATCAGTGGCTTACTGATCAATAAATCTACAATTTCCCATCCAGCCATTAGTTACATCTGAAGTTGCATACATTAATTACGCTTGCTGAATAAAGCTATCCAGATTGTCTAGGCTCTCAGCCTGTCTGTTGCACTACTCCGCTTCGACAACCCCAGGTTCTTTCTGAACTCACTTCCCTCTGGCGTAGGTTTGCTGGCTGCCTTTTATGAGCTATGTGGATTGCGAGAAAGACTTGAAATGAATCACACTTGCTCCACAGGGACTATTTCTGACAAGGTGCAACTGTGAACTCGTATTTCCAATATAGAGTCTGCAGCTCTTGAGAGGTGATTCATGTCACTGAGCTGGTAGAGAGAAATTGGCTCCAAGGAAGGAGTTTAAATAGGAGAACGAACTGTGTGTGTCACCGTTGATATCTCTGTCAGAGTAACTCATAATGCTTAATGGCAACTCTAACTTAGAATACTCAGTGCTGAAATGGAAACACGTATATTACTGAGGGGAGAAAAAAAGCACTGCAGTACTGGAGAAACCAAAGGTAACACTTTCAAAACACTTTACAACACATTATTTTCTACATTTTAATCCCGTCTGTCATTTGAACCTGTGTTCTCTTACAGCTGCTCTTTACGCCTCTGTTACCTACCTCCACGGAGAAACGTCTGTGTTGGGCCTTGCTGTGATAGTGAGGCTGGGACGGAGACTCAGCTCCTGGTGTTGTTGGTTCAGGGCTCACCGGACTGGCATCGTGAGATGGAGGACACAATCTGTCTGGAGTCATGCCTGACAAAGGAGATACATAATCATTCTACATTTGATGACAAAGAGAAATGGTGTGTCGGGCCACCATGAGCATTTAGAACAGCTCCGATGATCAATGGCATGGGAACTCAACTCGCCCTTCCAAAAACTGGGCTGTTAGTCATGCATGCCATAGCATAAGGTTTACACTTTATTTTTCAGTCTTCAGTCAGTGACACTTTGTGCACAGTGTAGGTACATGTGAATAAATTAGGTTGCTTCTCTCAATTATTCAGGTTTTCTGTACATGCTACAGTCAGACAGTCTTTCAATTAGGGAACCAGAGCTGACATTCAAACATCCATAGGAAACATCCGTCTGTGGTGTATGCAAATCATTAACCTCCTTTTAAGCTTTTTATCTGACTCTGACATCCATATAAAGTAAATAATTTTTGCACCGCAAAGACGAAATTAATTTAGCGCACTGCTGCTGCAATAGTTTTGTGTTAAGGTGCTTCAGCCCCCCGGAGATGAACTGGGCAGTGTGCATTGTGAGGAAGGAGCATGACTAGTATGTGATGTTAGTTATCTCTTTTGGTACAGTAGCTGTGTTACAGCAGCTCACTGGGTCATGATGACGTTATAAGCACCAACAGAATTGTGACCTCCTCTCAACGAATCGGTTGCATTGACCAAAAAGACATTTTGACATAAGGTAAGGTACAAACAAGGCTAACTGCGAAGGGGGAGAAATTTTATGCTAACTGACGTTAATGTAAATTTACCTAAACACAATGCATCTGTCACGTCCTTAGTGCTAAAAATACTCTTGGTTTTCAAACTGCGTAACATGGGAACATACTTTGGATCAAATGCATAAAACTCTGTAGCGCTACTTCATCACATGTGATCCTACCTGTAAACCATCACTGCAGTTAATTGAGGTTGTTAGAACGATGACCAATGATCAATTTAACAGTCATATTGAAATTAGTATGTTACTTATATGAAAGTTATCATACTTATGATACTCGGTATCCGTATATCTTACCTAACCCCTACTCCATGTGCCTTGTCAGGATTACCACGCAGAAAGCATGACGAAACCTGTGTTGAACTTTTTTTGTGAACACGCACTTTGTTCTTGAGGACATGACAAGATGGCCTGAATATGTCTCTCCATCATGAGGGATGCTGTGTTTGCGTAACAAAGAGATAATGTGGCCTTGTAGATGACAACTATGTACAAAAAACGGCGTTCTTTGTGCTCATTGCTCATTCACTCAGCTCATTCATTTGACTGTGTTGAGTCCAGCTGCAGACACTGAATTAAACCTACACAAAGGCTCATGTCTGACTCTTGGCTTTATTTCGGCATAATTCATTGCACAAAACCACAAAATGAACTTTGAGCATCTTATTTTCTAAACGAGGCTCATCAAAACAACAGAGGAAATCACTGTTCAAGAAAAACAGCACTTTCCTGGGAATGTAGCCAATTTATCCAAAATCCCTATATAAGACAAGAAGATCAATACCCTCTCTGTGTGCGGGCAGTTTTGCACGTTCACTGGAGGTGACAAGGAGACACCTTCTCTGCCGTCTAAAGCCTCTAAATGTGCCCAAAAATCTCCAACACACTCCAGCTACTGCACATGTTGTGTCTGAACTTACTCACCATGCTACAGAGACATTGTTATTTCCACGATAAACACAATTTTTCACAGCTTCTGACAAAATTTGAGAAACTCAAAAAAGAACTGGAGAAAGTAATAACAACATATAAAAAGAAAAAAATTTGAGAGAGACATGGCGGACTACCAGAGGGCCACTGTTTACAGATGGTGCATGCCAGCAGTTGACCTACCAGAGGCTGCAATGGGGATGATGCAAAGATGCGGAAGATAAAATGCCAACAAGGGAAGCAGGTATTGCGGAATATCAACAACACAGAGCCCCTCTTTACTGGACTTGGACTCCTTGAGCTTCATCTCTGACAGCTACAACAGCTTTTTGGGAGGAAACAACGTACAGCGGACACAAAGAAGAAAAAAGGTGCAGCAGGAAACGCTCCACAAAGGGACAGATTCTGGACCCGCTGGAAGAAAATGAAATGATGAAATGCCATCAGCTTAACCATTGAGCCCCTATCACACACACATGCATGCTTACACTTAATAAAGGCCTCCCTTTGGTGCCTACTAGACAATGTGATGAATTTCACACAACTACAAACATTCTAAAATTCTTCAAACATTCTCAAGTTCCTGGTGTGCAGACCTTCATCCTTTTATATATGTTAGACAGTTACACCATGAGCACACTGGCTCTGCAGTGTAGCGCCTGTGCAGTCTGTACGGAAGGAATGGACTCTGACTCTCATCATACAACATTTTATGCGATGTTCGTTCGATGCCCAGTCGGCTTCTTTTGAGTGCTACGTGCTGTGAGGTTTCAGCTGCAGTTTCAGTGGTGAGTGCTGACATAGGTGCTGGAAAGGAGGCGGGCAGAGGGACAGTTTGCCCCCCCCCACACTTTTGAGAGTGGAGAAAAAAAAGAGAAAAAATAAGCAGCGACCCATGTGTGTGTGAGAGAGAGAGGCTTCTCCACAGAGAGTGAAAGTGTCTCTCTGTGTGCATTCGGATGCTTGCGAGCACGAGTGAGTGTTAATGTGTGAGAGAGAGAAATGGAGAGAAATATGGTGGGCAGCGCGTGAATGTGTTCTACTGCAGTATTGTTAATATTATTGTACTATCCTGGTACAGAAGTCACCCTCAGACACACTGAGCAAAGGGAGCCTTGTTTTTCACTTTGGTGATGATGAGCCCTTGGCTCTATAGCAGCTATGCGGGTAAACATGTGTTTAGACTTGTTTCTGCAATTTTTTTTCTTATATATTTTGTTCTGCGGTGATATCTGTCAGAGGGCATATTTAATAACTGAGTTCACTAAGTTAATTGTTTTATGCTTGTTAAATCAGTTGGTTATTCACGACTGTTTCGTCTATCCAGTACGCCTACCTTATTTATATTTATTTTTTTAG
>JAQLOL010000013.1:5547173-5560738 GCA_029783665.1 Naso thynnoides
AAACACACCGAGCTGGACAACATCCAATCAAATTCCTTCGAAACACTCAGTGTCCCGCCCCAAACATTGAATATCCCACCCGCTGGATAACGCCCAATCAAATTCGTTTTCCTTACTCGTGTAAACTCGTGCTTTCGCTTGGGTAAAGTTGGGGAAGGAGACGGTACAAACGGCCATTTCTGAACGTCTTAAAAGTGTTTCATACTGCCTTTTATGCTCCTCATATGCAGAGGTTTAGCTGCAAATGTACAAATAACATCATCTTTTATTCATGAACCTAATTAAACAAATGATAAATATGATCTGTATTTGACCCCCCACAGGTAAGACTAATTTAAATCTCATGAGTAAAAATTAAAAGTTGTCAATCTTTATGTTCAGATGGAAAATGAAAAGTCAATACACAACAAAAGATCAGGAATGTTCACCATATGGGCTCATTTATTTCTTAAAACGAAGTTTTGTTCATAATACTCGAGGCCCAAGATTAATGTACAGTTTGTACGTAGAATCTATGATTAGATAATAAGAAAAGTATATTTAAAATGTTAGAAATAAGCTGCCATATTAGCTCACTGGGTGATATTAAAAGAAAGAATACAATTTAGAGATCTGGCCACGATCATGAATGTAAATCATGACATTCTTGGTTTGAGTTGTTGGGACAGTTTCAATAATATTGTAGCAGCAACTTTTCCCTCTCTAATAAAGAACTAGAATCTCCTCTCAAAAAACACACACAAAAAAAGGAGAAAGACAGAGAGAGAGAGACTTTTTTTTTTTTTTGCTATTTTGCACTTTGCACTCTGGAGTCGGCCCCAAACTTCAGATCACCAGTTTCCACACAACTTGCCTGGTTTCAACATGTGGTCATAAAAATGAAACCTGTGGAAGAAGATCTGCACTGAGGAACAAATCACATGAAAGCTGAAGAAAATATATCAAGGGCTGACACCCCTAAATGTCTCAGTATTGAATGAAAACAATGTGTGTCTCTGAGTTTTTAGCCTTTTTTGTTTACATTTTGGCCAATAAGTTACATGAAGACCCAAACGTTGCTTCTATCTGCACTGAATAGACAACCATCACTTAGATTAGTTCTGCATCAAAGTATGAGAAGTCGCTTTTTTATGAACATTATGAACATTTATCCTCAGCAGACTACAGAGATCCCGATGTCTGTGATTCAGTTTCCCTGCAATAAAAAGCCTGAGTGGTGCAATGTGCTATTTGTTCATATTAAATAATATTTATTTGTTTATATCCCTAGTGCATTCTGTGTATGTGTGTGGTTTATTTTATTTAAAATTTTAAACATTTCATAAACTCAAAGCTTTGACCTTAAATGCTTCTGAAGTCTTGACTCAGATTCCTGACTAAACTGTCATGATATCAAACTGTGCCGCCGTCTCATGTGTTGAACCAAAGTATCAGCCGAGAGCATCGGGTCTATTTGGTTTGTGCTCTTCCGAACAAGGTCTGTAACTCTCCAGATGGTTCTAAACTCTCCTAAGTGGTTTATTTTGTATGAGAAAGGTGAAAGAGTGCTTGGCTCCCATGTGACACTATTCAGTTTAGCTCTACAGCTCTGAATAGTCTCGCAGAAAATGTTCCAAAATCCACACAGACTGTCAGCTCAACAAACGCGTATTTTGACCCGTACGTCTCTAAGAATACAACAAGCTGGAGTCGAAGTTTTCAGGTGAAATTTCTCTCAGTCTTTCCGGATATTTCTGTCCGTGAGCTTGCGGTTTGATTTTCTGAAGAGGTGCTTCTTCTCCTTACTGTTGCTTCACACCTCTGCATCATATATTACTTCTATTCTCTTAGTCAAGATTTAATTGGAAAGTGAAATTGCTTTTCAAATTGTTTGAACTTGCATTGACTGACCTAATTAGTTCAATGATTACACTCGCTGGGAAGAGATCTCTGCCCAAATGATTTGACTAATTTGAATGAATATTTCAAGCCCATGTCTGCTATTAATGTCATTTACATATGTAATGTGTCTGCTTGATTACTTAATTATGTTTTTATTCCCTGATGTCGCTGACAGGTGTCTTTTAGAGGATTGTGAAATAAGAAGAGACCCGAGCAGATGTCCTCGTTCATTCAACTCATATGAAAGCTGCAGCGCATGCAGAAACAGAGACTCTACCTGAATTACAGAGCTGTCGAGTTCCTGTGGCTTGGAAAGACGTTACATCTATCCCTGACAAATTTATTCACTGTCAGCCACTGACTTGTCAGAACTGACAGGAATTGAGTTTTCTTGCAGTTGATTCCCTACACGGCTCTAAAAAACAAAGAAAAGAAAAAGAAAGAACATAAACAACAGATCTGTCCTCTCTGGTCAAAACTTTAGAATATTGGCGGCTGAAGAACTCGGAACAAAGCTGAGGAGGTGTTTTAGGTTTTAACGACATATATTGCAACAAGATGTTTAATAAGCAGTTTGGCTCCAGGCGATGTGTTCTGCAATGCAGCTTCATTTGTTTTGGAAAATTTTAAATTTAAATGAGCTCAATTAAGTCATAAGGTTTAAGATGAATTAGAGAAATGAGCAGCACAGTGCAGTGAAACTTTTCTCCTCCACTGGGAGCAAAATGCTCAAAAAGTAAAAGCTCAGCAGTATGGAAAACAAGCATTTATTTTCTTGTAGTGACGTTTGATACCACACTCACATCTGTCAAGTAAAGCAGCAGTTGGTAACTTTTGACAACAAGCTAACATTAGCTGTAGCATGAGACTTGTTGGGAAGTAACTCTGCTGCAGCTTTTCCTCTATGTTTTTGCTCCTGCTCGCATTTTATTTCATTTGTTTCTTTTAAGGCCGGTCTGAACCGAGGTGAAATGGTTGCAGAGAAAGTTGCAGCAGATGAAAACTGGTCCATCTCAGCTCAAGCTCAAGCTGACTGATGTTGTCGCTTGCAGACACTCTGTTGTTGGTAGAGTCAGAGCGTAAGGCACGAACAGCTAAACAGCTTGTACCGACGTCACCTGTCGTTAAGAGGCGCAGCACAGACCGGCCAATCAAGACGGAGAGTACAGAGAGCTTCTCTGATTGGGCAATGGAATAGGAAAAACAGGATTTTTACCAATCCTGAATACAGAGGCATGATGGGAAAACACAGAGATCTCGCGATACTCTCAGGCCAAGTCGCTAATTGCTGTCTATGGGACATACGACTTTTTTTTTTTTTGTCCAAATTGAACACAGAAAGTTACTAATTACCCCAAAGTTACTAACTGCAGCTTTAAATATGAGTCAGTGCATATATATCCAGCAGCCAGTTAGCATAGCTTAGCATCAAGTAACTGGTAATGAACTAATCCTGCCTAACTTGAGGAAGAGAGTTGTTTGAACAACTTTGGAAAATACTTCAGCTGGCAACATAGAAAAGAATTAGGATTTTTTTTTCAAAGAAATATTATGGTTTTTTTTTTGTTAACTTCATTTGAAAATCCTTGATTTATGTGTGTTCCCAAGTTTAGTAATTTTTTTGTTATCAGTTTTAATCCTTCATAAAACAAAATAATGTTGTTTTTACACTTTGGGTCTGTAACAAATGAAACAAACCTTTAAACTTTTTACAATTTAACATATTTTTCAGTGAACTTTAGAGGTGCTGATAAATCCATCTGTTAAAAAGAAAAACTTGAAGACTGTTGCTGTTTGCATTTACCACAGCTACATATTTAACCATCCCTGTCGTATGATACACAATGCCCATCAGATTACATTTCTATTATCGTGACAAGGAAATGTTGTTAATCAATGCACCAAGCAATACCAATACTATGTCAGAGAAAATTTTCTTTGAATGCCCAAATATATCATTTATGGTACAAACACATCCATTTAAATTACTCAGAGATTATTTATTGGCCAGGAATTACACATTTTAGGCAAATCAAATAATTTGTACATTAACAAAGGATTTCTAGGAGACAAGGTTGCCACAAGATGAACAAAAACAGAAGATATATAATGTTTATAAAACTACCTTTCAGGTACCAAAAGGGGCCCATGTTTGCTATGTGACAGATATATTGATTTCTTTATTAATATTGACTAACAAAACATACTTTTAACTAATTTCCGTTGGGGTGCGAGTTGGGGGCTGTTTATGCCCGACTGGGTTTCTCCTACCCTGACAATAATTACATAAAGGTTACTTCCTCTCTTGTGTTAAGTGGCAGCAGCGGTCCAAACTGGGTGAACTGAAGTATAGAAGATAACCATTAAAAAAGTGAAATGATAAACAGGAAACGAAAGCAATAAGATTATGTATGCTGAACAAGAATACACATTCATGAAAGAAATTTGTCTAATCCTTTTTTAAAAAGTAATTTTCTGTATAATTTGACCTCTATAAGTTTTTGAATTAAATTTACATTAAACAGAAGATCTGGTCATAGCCCATGTTACTGATAATGATGATGGGTCATGTGTGTTTGTGACACAAACTGCTCTTGAGGGTTTTCCATAAGCGCAACTCTCCTTTAATTCAAATGTCTAGAAGCCATAATTTAACATAAACACAAATGACTAAAAAAACATAACCCGAAGAAACACATTACTATTACAAGGCGGGAGAATCCATAAGTAAGTAAAATCAATGTCCTCTAATGATGCTGGACTGAGTTTCTTGAGTGATACTGATGCTTGATAATGAATACAATGACTTTCTTCTTAGATTTTTCCAATAAACAGCCCAAAAATCCCAACTTTGTCTTTGATGAATGTGACCTCATGATGTTTATTAGAGAAACTGGATGCAAACCAAAGTAAAAGCTGTAATAGCCGCCGGTGTATCTGCGAGAACACAAAGCAATGAGCTCCTTGATTTCCTCTGATGTCAAAACCCGAAGAAAAAATCAATATGAAGAATGAAGCCTTATTTACACACGCCACCTGATAGACTGTGGCTCACTGCAAGATGTCAACAAGCTATTAATGTTTCAGGAGAAGATTGCTTTTTGTGGCTAAGTGGGGAATTAAAGGATGGGAGTTCTATTTTTACCCCTTAGCACACTGGTGTGTGCAGGACTACATTTTAGCAAGACAGACGTTTTGTCTTTTTTTTTTTTTTTTTTTTTTTTGCTCAGGTTTAGCTCAGAGGGCCTCTGCAGCCTGAGTGTAATCAGACATACATTTGCCATGCTTAATCTCAGTCCAGCGAGCGTGCAATAATTGCAGATACGTGTGCACGCACGCAAGCACACAATTGGGATTATCACATATGGGTTGGGTTCACTTTGTGTCCCACACTGATAAACCTAGAGCTGGGGATAATGTGATAAAGTAACATAAGGACAGAAAATGACAACTTTCTGCATAACTTCCCTCTCGTTATCAAAGGTTCTGCAGAACAAAGTGACTCTACAAAAGCACACACATTTAAATAACTATGTGAACGGCTCTGATTTAAAAGGCCAAAGTCTGTCCGTATGCTGTAGTCAGTTAAGGGTTCCCTGTCAGCCTCAACCAGAGTTTGAATGTGGAGCTGAATACATTTTCACCATCACCAACAGTCCCTTGCTACCCCTGAGTGAACTGTTTGTCAAGAGAAACATAAAAGGTTTGCTCAATGGACATGTTTTTATCCTCAGGGGCACACAAACTCAATAGCTAGCTAGCTAGCTAGCCGTCTATCCTTGAGTGCACCTGTGCTTTCCTAGTGGCAGACACTGAAAATTGAGGTCATGAACCTTGTGAGTATGTGAGTGAGGATGCCTCGGTCTTGAAATATCTCTTTTTTTCTCCTCTGTTTCAGGGTGCATATCCTTGAACTATATTTTGTGATATTTTAACACTTAAACCTTCACACTATTACTGAATAAACAAAGCATAAGTGACATGTTTCTGTTGTGAATTTGCTTTGTCTTTATGGACAATTCAGAGTTATCTCTGTCTACACCTTCTTGCTGTATTGTAGATTAATTACTGCAAAATTGCAGTGAAGGTTCCATAATGTCGCTTTACGATTTGGTGTCAGGTGCCATGATCAAAGACTGCAGGCCAATTACTATTTTTGGATATTAAGTTCAAAGTTTTCAAACCTCGTATTCTCATTTCAAACTGCCTGATGAACGGGTTGGGCCCCCATGACCACAGACATGTGAAAGCCCCCACCTCTCCTACACAGGACCAAGACACCCAGACTCAAAGACACACAAAACTACAAAAGATGCAAAATGACTGGAAGAGATACAGGATGCATCACAAACGCCAGGGGCAGTTGTATTGTGTCTCTTTATGGTTTTCAGATATTTATAAATTTATGTTTACCGCATGTCTTTGTGATCAGTTTGTGCCTGTCTGTGGTCATTTTGCAGTACTTTGGTGTGATTTTTAGGTTTTGTTTTGGTAGTTTTTTTTTTTTTTTCCAGTTTGGGTCTCATTACATTGTGTCTCCTTCTGGTCTGTTTTTTTGTCTTCTTAAATTTTTTAATGTCTGTTTCTGTTTCTTCTGAATGGTTTGTCTTTTTTGCCTTTATGTCTCTTTCTTGTTTGTATCTGCAAACAACTTGTTTTTGTAAGTCTTTGGTTTGGGTCAATGTGTGTCCATTTGTAATCATTTTGCTTCTGTTTGTGGTCGGTTTGTGTCTGTTCAGGGTACATTTGCATCTCTGCCCTTATTTTGTGTGTTTTTGAAGTCATTGCCTCTATCTGAGGGGTCAGAAAGGTCAGTAGACTTGATAAGTAATTTGTCCAAATTTATGAAGATGAATGTAGATGTGGTCAACTCAAAACAATATCCACATTGTCAATAACTTGCAAATATGGCTGCCACCACACAGTACGTGATCTCTTTTGAGACTGTGGTTTCTCAGTGTGTCATGCATCCACAACTGGTCCTGAGCAGGTGAGAGACAGCTGAGGCCAGCAGCGAGAACAGCTGATCCCTGCAGAACCAGCTTGGAGCTGACCCAGATCACGACGCTCCACTGTAATCGGGGTCCCTGAGGTAATCTAGGCAGGACATTATCTGCTTCGCTGCTTCTCCGTAGCATCTGGAGGGCCCCGCCACCTGCTCTGGAAGGCCTCCTCTGCTTCTTTTTATTTTAGGTTTGTTTGTTTACTTTCCCAGAGTCAGCAAACGTCACACAGTCACTTAGACATATCCGATATGTGCCTGAGAAGTGTGGATCACATCACTGCCAATGTGTGTGTGAATCTTTATGTCCTCACTGAAACCACTGTGTCCTAATTTGACCGATAAATTAAGTGCTCTAAAACAATTCTGCCTTCACTGCCATGAAAAGTGCTTCACTACCAATCTACAGAAAACAAAATTATCTCCCCAAGCCGATATTTCCCATGCATGATGTTCCAGCATTCATTATGTTCATGGCCGGGTCATTTCTAAATTACCATTAGTTCCCCTTTTTGCATTTTAATGTTATTTCCTTCAGCCATCAAGAAGGTTTAAAGTCATTTATTTCAGGAGCAATCCCAATTTTAAATCCTGCAGATTGACCTTAAGACTTGCTCCATTGAATGTTTCTGTTTAGTATAAATTATCTATTTAATACTCCCTTAGAATTTCACAGTGCTCTTTGTTTGATGAAACTCTATTGTTTGCTCCGCTCTCTTCTATGTTTGTGCTTTTTTATGTTTCAGTGTGTTGAAAACTAATTTTTCTACCTGATTGAATAATAAAAAGCTTCTGTCCTATTCTTAATTCTTAAAATAGCTGATCAACTCTTCTGAACACTCAGCATTACCCAAAATACTTCAACCCCATATTTGTACTGAATGGCTATTGTGATAATGAAAAAGGAAACTTTTAGAAGAATTGAAGAGGTTATTGTAAGACCTTGCTTTTTCCTGCAGACCTTAAAAACATGTTTATATGGTTATTTAATGCTACAAAGTTCTGGCCAACTATGATGGAGTTTTATAAACACTGGAATTCAAATAAAAAGCACATGCATGTCTTTACTTGTCTCATTTTCATTCTCCTGCTTCTTCTCTAGTCACTTGTATGTATATAGATTTAAGTTTTTGTATGTGTGTGTTTAATTTTTCATGTTTTAAGGAGCAACAGTGTTACGTTCTGCCAAAACATTTCAGCTACATTTCCATATTTCCATATAAACACGAGCTGAGACTATTATTTTCAGGAAAGATAAACTGGAGCAGATTTCTGGTGACTCAGTTTTGGGGTTAATGATGCTCCTCAGCCAGAGGTTAGAAATGTATATTAATGTGCCAAAAGTTAAGTGTGATGAAACAAGTCTGTGTACAGACAATAATGCTCACCATTTTCTAAAATTATAGTTTAATAACAGGGTTTTCTGCCTCTGCAGAAAATGCCATGATGTGAATTTGGATTTATTTATATATGAGAACAAAAAACAAAACATGGATCAGAGGCAGCCATGCGCAAGCTATAATTTATCATCTTCATATGAAACTTTCGATGCTGTTTGATGTGACTTAAAGAACAGTATGGTTTGAAAATTGTATTTTGTTAACTCGACTTGAAACAGACGAGGCCTGGAAGCTGCCAGGTTGACTGGAGCTAAATCTGCAGACAAACTTTACTTCCTTATAAAACTTTAATTCCTGTGTAAGGAAAACTGAAGTGATTATGGCTTGATTTTTAAACTGCATTTTCCATCTTCTACACAAACACATGCACACACACACACCAGTTCCCACTCCGTTTCTTGTCTCCTACACTCTAATCGAAAGGTCAAATAAAGGAATAATAGTCAAAAAACATTGCTTTCTGACTTCTCTGACTGTCTTCATTGGCATCTTATCAAGTTACAAAATGGTAAGACTAAATGATACTAAATTACAGTTAAAAAAAACCTTTAATTTCATCTGAAATTCTAAAAAGTTCAATCAGGTCTAAGCATGTCGGTGCAGACGGCTCATTTATGTGACACACTGTAACTCAAATAGTTCTCATAATAGACACTGAGAAGTCATTCAGCCTGACTCTATTCTTCAGATACGGGTTTAATTGCCCAGAATAGGAGCTGTGAGATCCCCTCACTTATCAAATTAACAGCTCAGAAAAGGACAGTAAAGTACTTAACAGTCACTTCTGTGGAATGAGTCATGCCAAAGGTAAGCTGTTTATCTGTTGGGGGGGGGGTGCAAGAAGAGATTCCTCAATGAGAGTAAAACATGACGTGCACGCAGGTTTCAGTCCGATACTGCAGGTCATGCAGATGTCATCGAGGGTGTCTAGCCGCCAAACACCAGATGAGAGAAGATGAAAATGTTGATATTTGCAACTGAGTCGCCTGCAGTTATTATTGTGAATTTAAAGAGCAGCAATGAGCCCATTCAATAACTTTTTCACTCCAGATTTTGTCTCTCCGGCTACATAAAGGATGGATGTTGTTTGGGCTAAAAGAAGTACTTTTAGCTCTTATGAAAATGTGCAATAAAAAATTATTTGATCTCTTAATAGTAATAATTACTATTATTAGTAGTAGCAGTAGTAGCAGTTGTAGTGGTAATAGTAGCAGTAGTAATAGCAGCAGTAGTCATAGTAGTAGTGGCATTGGTAGTAGTAGTAATAGTACTTGAATTTATGATAAGTATATTTTGTAAAGGGCAAATCAAGTTTTTTTTATCTGTGGGTCTTAAGCGTCATGTCTGATTCAAAGAAGAAACACAGGGTTCTATGTAGATGGAGCGCATTACTAACCCAGCAATATAAATAATTTACATTAATGTATTTATTTCTAAAATATTAATGTAAATCATATACAGAATAATTTATATTTGGCACTAACACAAATGCAGATAAATGAAAAAAAAGAAATCTTTCTTTCATTCTTTGATATAAAGAACTTCTTCATTTATTTCTTGCACTTTCCTACTTACACTAACATACTTTTGGTTTCCAGAGTTCATTTTCAAAGCATTGCCTGCACTTTTAACAAAGTATTTTTGCCCTGTGGTACTAGCCCTTAAGTAAAGGATCTAAATACTTCCCCCACCACTGCTGAGAGGTGACATGTTGGTCGGGTACGCAGTACATGTATACTAGAACTAGGTTCTCTAAACAAGCTGGACTTAGGCAGATTTGGTTTCAAATGTAATACAGAAAACACATCTGTGCTTAAACATCGATCTATTTTGATTACAGTGTTCACACCATGTCCCATAATAACTACACAACACATATAAAAAAGATGCAATGCACCACATATTAATTATCGTAACGCTGGAATTGTTATTTCAGTTACACCCACATTGAGACCGACACACGTGCACACAGATGCACAAACACCCCAAAGTTAAGCATATTAGTGGCTACAAGTTGCTCTAGCATGATGTTTTATTCATAGTATCAGAGGTACGTCCGTTCAGGAGCTATCATATTTCTCTGCAAGTCTCCTGTGCAGGTCTGGCTTGGCCTAGATAACAGAAAACCTGCCTGGAGGGGAGACACAACACCGCAGGACGTAATAGAAGCTATCATAATGCTTAGCAGGAGAGGTGTCCAGGAGCTCGCACTGTGGCGGCGTGGCAGAAACACCTCTCGAATAAGAGCATGAAAACATGTCGATGTGTCATGAGGCTGCTATAAGTGGTCTGGAAAGCCAGTTTTGAAACACCTAAATTGATCAGAAATCGCCACTGATGGAGTTTCTATGGAAATACCACTCGTGTACTGTAACAGGCTCCTGTCTATTAAATTTGGCAAATGTTTGGGCTCCAATCTGCGGAGACAAACAGGAAACGTGTTGCCTTGAACAAGTTGTCATTTCCACAAATGAGATGCTGTGGTTTGAGGCTAAAAGTTAAAGGCCTTGAAAATTAAAGTCATTCTTCCACCTAGTGAGTTTGTGTCAGATTTAAATGTGTTCAATTATTGACAACTGGATTTGTTGAACAGCTTTTTAGATTTGTCGAGCCTTTTCTAAGAATCATACAGAAAAACATGAGGTTTGATGATGCACTGAACCATCACAGCAGAATCAAATTATTGCTACACCCCTCCTCTCAGTGACTGCCAGCCTTGCAGATAAATTAACACGTTTGAACCTGTTTAATGACAGTTTGTCTCTGTGGAGCCTACGATACCATCAAACACTGAATGCAAAGACGAGATGAGATGCCTTCCTGGTTCTTTTTCTAAAATGTCTCACAACCTTTAAACCATTAAAAATGTCCCCGAGGCTCTTTATCTACATCTGAGAAATCAATACGTGATAACAGCTTTTCAATATGTGATGAAAGGTATTATCTTAATTGCCCTAAACATTTTTGATTATTAAAAATGTAATGTTACCCGCCTGGCTGTGCATCCAATAATTATCAGTGTTCCATTTCAGCACATTAAACTGCAGTGCATCCTGATCTCCCATGTCAGCTTGCTTAATGACACTGGCACTTAAACGTCTATACTCAGACTTTATGCTCCACTCTCTGCTACAACATTGCTCTGACGAGGTCTGTGCTCGCCTAAACTGAATACATTTGGATCAAAATGGAGCAAACTGTTGAGATGGGATGCACAAACTGACTCCTTTCTCGCATAGCCACCACTAAAGCATGCACCAAGAGAAAAAATGGTTTAGATTAGTCCAGAAATAATCTAGAAAGAGGGTTTGTGAGTTTGTGTTAAGTACCAGTCCTTCCTGAATTTGGCCTAATCACCTTAAAAAGAAAACAAATACTAAACTTAGAGTGGGGTCCATGGACACAGAGCGATGTTACGGTGGCTCAGACTCTGCGTTGTAACCCTATAAACACAGGTTTATAATTACAGCAGCTGGCTGCACATCATGCCCTCTTCTAAGGGTGCAAGACTATTTACTCACACATGCATTTCATGCAGAACAGCAGCAACCTGACGTTAAAAATGCTTCTTGATGGATGAATTCACGGTGTCTTTTTTTGGATTTTCTGCAAAATCAGGTGTGAAGAATCCCAAAGTATTCATGAATGTTGACCCAGAAGAGCTGATTTCGTTTGTCCCACAACAATGAGGGCACTTAAGCTATACGTTAACATGTGTAGTGCAAACTGTTGTTAGTCTGTCCCATATGTGCCAAACTTTGCAGCATAGCCTATTGCAATTTAAAGAAACGCCTGCTGCAGCAACGCAAATCCTCATCTCTGCCCCTCCGGGTCGATATACGGATGGAGTTTGGATAGTTTTTGTGTGGGAGATCATTACAGTCGCTACAGTGCATCCTTCCGAGGGACCTGAATGCAGCTTTACTTACATTTATTCCTCAGCTGCCACGGCGTGAAGACTGACGAACTCAAAACAAAGAAAACATTGTGATCGAGCGACCTGCGTGCGATTTCACCTTGTTCTTGAATTGTTGGTCACGTTACTTGATTTTTTTATTTTTATTTTTTAAATAAAACATGACGGACAGATCGATCAGATCAGGTAACCTTCAGATAACATTGATAAAGATTTGCCTTCTCTGCGAAGCAATTTGGCCAGCCTTACGAAATAACACGTAAGCCACAGGTGCATATTTCTGTCACCTCATTCTTTATTGTAAATACAGAAACACTTATCCACTCATATTATATACCTGCAGAAGGGAAAATGTCTGTTCATCCTCGTTGATAGAAAACAAAAACGCATTGAACTCCCCCAAGAATCAAAACTCCCCTCGTCCACCCAGCATCATCTAGTCAAAAAATGATAACATCCAAAAATACTTGACACTGCCACCAGCAAAAGTATAATGATACGAAAAAAGAGAGAAACACAAAAACAACAAACCTGTGAGCTCAGCTGCAAGAAAAGTATCACGTTAAAACGTCACTGGGCTTTAAAAATGACTCCTTTTTATAAAGAAAAGAGGAAACAAAGTAAAAGCAAAGGGGGGTTGATCGGTGAGAATCACCGAGACATCAAAATCACAAAACTCGAAGGCAACAAACAACACTGCAAAATGCAAACCAAAGCATAGCAACAGCAAAAGTCGACAGAAACAAAAAAATAAAAATGTTTCAAAACCACCAATAAATGTTTGAAAAATCTCAATACTGACAAAAGCTGCTTGGTTTCGACCCTCGAAACAAAACTGCAAGCAAGTAAAGGCTTTCTCAAGACCGATATCGCACCCGTTTACCCTCTTGGCACTCTCGATCAGAATAACTGCATGCTAAAAACTTGAAGCCTGGATGTGAAAAACGCTCAAAACCACCATGTCAATGCTCAAATTCAAACACCAGCAAAAGGAGGAAAAATTAAAAAGGGGGCAATTAAAAAGACAAAAAATGCTTACAAAAAAGCCATTGGAAGGGTACTCACCGAGCGGGAGTAAAATGTTGCAATAAAAATGTGATATGGCTCAAAATACAGTATGGCGGTGCAAGCCGAAATGCTGTGCCTTTTCTCTAGATCTCTGCCTCCAGTTCTGTCATGTGACCGATTCAGCCCCGACTTCCAGCAATGAGAGACCAGTGGTGAACAGCTGATGCTGAATGCTCTCCTAATGGCTTGGCTCTCTCCAAAAGTAAAAAGAGGTAGTCCTTATCATCCCACAGTTATGACTGAGCTGGTTGTGTGTTTTCCCTCGGCTTTTTTTTTTTTTTTTTTTTTTTGTGTTTTT
>JAQLOL010000013.1:5575608-5593158 GCA_029783665.1 Naso thynnoides
CCCATACACATATATGCATACACACACACACACACACACACACACACACACACACACACACACAATTCACTATAAGATGGGGTACGGAAATGAAAAATGATGAAAAATATGAAAAATACACATTGAAGGGCATGATTGCTGCCTTCTTTTCTTCTTTGCTCTTTTCTGAGTGCCTGTAATAGCAAAGGAGCTGCTCGATGCGACTGAACACTGCACACTGCACAAAGTGAGATTATGTAATGGCTGGTGTCATTATTTGTCAGCCATAAATGTAGATGTGAAAAATCACCTGAAATTGTCAATTTGTCCTCAGGACATTCAAAGCCATTTCTAAAATGTTCGTAGAATGACTTTGTATTCAAGT
The DNA here is from genome assembly GCA_029783665.1 of Naso thynnoides. NCBI lineage: Eukaryota > Metazoa > Chordata > Actinopteri > Acanthuriformes > Acanthuridae > Naso > Naso thynnoides. The sequence continues at coordinate 5,575,973 of JAQLOL010000013.1, forward strand.
CCTGTATGTTACTCTTTTCTGTATCTGCCTGAAAGTTTGGAGAAAAACAGCTGAGATGTCTTTGATATGACACTTTAAAGACTTCTGCATAAGTTTTTGTCATCTCTGATTTGTTGGCACCTTTGTGCTGCTAAGAAAGGAAATTTATAGTGAGATATAATTTATTACTGGCAACAAACCTGATATGACTTTGAGACAGTGTGTTATTTTCTAGACAACATTCAGTTTTGCAAACATCTTTTGTTTGAAATTTTGCAGCTCTAGCCTTTTATATTTCAAGCTGAATGGTTTTATTGGTGGCAAATATCAGTTTGTTGCTGAAGGCATTCTGTCTTTCTGTCTACACCTTTAAATGGAAAAGTTCAGCTCCATGTGATATTGGGATGCATATATTGGACTGATGGCTGACCTCTGGCATGTAAGTACACTAAAAACTTATGAAACTTTTGATGTGATGTGATTAATGCTAACACACAGCACATGTTTCCACCATTTCAACATACATTTAAATTATATTTTCTTTCTTTTTCTGCTACATTTCGCTCATCACACTTCATGCTTCTAGTGAAATACCAGCCAACAGACTAAAACACATCACAAATTCTGTTTTCTTATATTTATGTAACATGTAATGAAGTTTTCTAGAACTGCAAATTTTATTTATATTGCTTGTTCCTTTACATTAATTCATTTGAACATCTATTAGCAAAAACAAGCCCTAGAGAGCATCATAATGAGGTCATTCGTTAGACTCACTAAGTCAAGGTGAAATGTGGGGGTGAGTTAATCAATTATGCAAACCTGTTATACATGGAGGGCTCTGATGCTGGAAAAACCTTTATCAGCATATCTTGGAATGGTGCTACATGTGATTTTCCAACTGTTACAAGGCTTAAAACAATACAAACTGAATGATTTGGGCAAAACAATGATGTAGGAGAGAATGCTGTAAATGTGTTTGTGTGTCCAGTTAATCTCTCAGAGCAAGCTAACATGCTCTCTAGCTTCAGCCAAGCAGCTGCTTGGTTTCACTCTGCAGGCACAGGTGCTTCTGGAAGGAGTGTTCCCAGCAGTCATGACTGAAGCCATGAGCATCCTTCTTAATCAGATCCTGCGGAGGCTGATAGTGAGCAGAGGCCAGTAGTGCTCTGGCTGTCATGCAGGTCTTGCTTTAACACATTTTCCTGAAAGCAGAGAGCACGGAGAGTTTAAGGATGCCTGCCTGCTGGTGTTCCTTCCCGTTGAACCCTGCAGTGGAAGTGAATGCCCTTCTTTTGGTACCTGTGGCATGTGAGAGTCGCAGCTTGCTGACTAGCTCCCAGCTTCAGCTATGTGCCACGAGCCTCTTGGCTTTAAAATGCATGACCCACAGTGCAGGGGTTTTGCTGCAAGGCCACTTGGACTTGCAGGATCAGGTTGTACTGACATGATTTAAACTTCACAAGCTGTAGACTTTCAAGATACAATCCCACAATATCACAAGCTCCAGACGAGGGAGAAATGGAAAGCACAATGTGACAAGAAGTGCGTATAGGCCTATACTGTATGGCACCAAAAATACCCTGTGTGCTGGTTTTGGTCTGTTGGTTTGATATTACAGAAGAAAGGAAAGTGTTGTTATTGCAAGCTTGAAGAGAAGAGATCATAGCAGGGGAAGATAAAGTAGGTCAGTTCAAGAAAGTGTGGGGTAAAAATGCAGACTTGGTAAATGGATTTAAATTATTATCTAAAAATGAAACTACTGGAAATAAATAATAAATAAATAAATAAATAAATAAATAAATAAAATTGCATTTTCTGAATAAATATCAGAGATGACTATCAGGGTTAGTCTTACTTTCAAAAAGTTTCATGGACAAATTAATTTTGGAGTAGTTTCGGCCCTGGAGAGTGAAGGTTACACACATTATTAATAGCAGTCAGTTTTATATTTAAGTACCCAAATCCGCAGCCTCTAATACAAGATAGGTGTAATTTCATTGGAGGGATTTAGGTGGCCATATGAGTCATTATTAATCACAGAAAAGAGATGCTAATGGGTAAGATGATCTGACATCAAACATCCTGATTATCTGAAGAAGTTACACTAAAAATATGCAATCATACATAACAGAGCGTTACTCAATTTCATAACAAGGTGCACTTTACTTTCCTTCGCCACATGTTTTTCAAATATCGTCCTGCACATTTATCCAAACTTTTGCAGAGCAAAGATTAAATGTCCATGCCATGCACATGAGCACTGTTACATAATGTTTAAAAAACTACTTGAAGGACACATTTTTAAAATTTCTCTCTCTGTAAGAGCAATTTCTTTCAAGCAATTAAAAAAAGAAAAACTCAACAATGAATTATTCATGCAATTATTCATCATAAATGTAATTATGATACAAGTTTACCTCAGGCTCTCATTAACTCAGTTAGGAAACAGGAATAAGTTAAAGTGAAACAAATTTTGACGAAATTTCATTTGAGCGTGTAATTTTTAATTAAGGGTTGTTCTTAATGGAAAAAGACTTATTTTTAAAGTGATCACGGTGTACAAACAGTTTAGCAACTCATCTACACATGGAAATTGTACCTAAACTTATAATTATCTTTGAAAACTTTTGAGACCAGGAAACCTTTTCAAGATGAAATTTTCTTCAAACTCTTTTTGTCTAAGATGCTGACAGGAGCCTTATTTTTGTGATGTTTTACAAAAGACATGATGTAGTTTTCATTAACGTTCCTGTTGTTTTCATTTGTGCTGATTGACTTATTTAAAAAAAAAAAACAATGATTTGAAACCTACTCTCATTCTTTTTATAGACACGTAGCTGCTGATAATTTGAGTTTTGTGTAATAAGCATGAGATTAAAGAGGCAGATGCTGACTGTAGCTGTTATACCCACTTGTTTCGCCCCATAAACAGCCTGGCTGTAACAGAAATGCTGCACTTACTCTACAGGGATTTGTAGCTTATATGCTAACTACATGAATATTAATTATGCTTTCAAACCATATACCTCACATGAGAGGCTTAGCTTGCATCTAATTATCGCTTTCAGCTTAATTCTCGAGCCACTTGGATGAAGTCGGATCTTATTCGCGTTTATGTTAAAATTATATCTGAAAATGAAAGCAGATAAGGGGGATATTCGAGGAAAAGCTGAATTTGAAACCTTGTTTACATGTTACGTGTTAGAGCACCAGCTCTTGCTCAACTTTATCCATGGGGAAAGTGCTGTTGATTTATTTATCCCAACCACAGGTATGATCAGTTTACCTTGGAGAACCTGCAAGATAGAAGATTACAGCCTGAAAACTTTCATATGTCAGACATGTAATAGTAATAAACAATGCGATGTCTGAGTGAAAACACACCCAAAATTTAATGGTTTGTTTTCTCCTACCTTGATGAAACAAATTCTCTGCTAGTTATTCATCTTTTTTTTTAATTCTTAATTTTTAGGATGATTTTTCAGTGATGTTTTTAATACTTTTACAACTGAAAGCTCTAAGCAAAATTATTTATTTGGTTTTGGTAAAATAAACATTTCTAGTTCTATCAAAAAGAGTTATTGCTTCACTGTTGTGAAAACCTCACACCACCAAAATAAAAAGAGAAGGAGAAAAGAAAAACAGCCTTGTTGAAAGGTTGAAGAAAATGAGTTTTTACACCATTGAAAAGGTTTTGAAATGGTTTCATAAGCCAACAGTATGAGTTAAAAAACACAGAAACCCATGGAGGAATATGTTATCCTTCAAATAATCAGCTTTCAACATGCTGCTGTAAGGCAGATCCAGCTTCTCTTAGCTCATGCGTTTCATTTGCTGTAAAACACCATAAATGCAATAAAACAGATTTTCACATGATTCACACATGTATGTTTCTATTCACAATGCCACACTACCTTGATCATTTACATGAACTGCTGCGAAATTGTGACTTATGTGAAAATTTACATTACAGCTAATTTTACATGAATGTAGCACAACACACACACAAAGCTTTGCTTAATTATAGCTTCTAGAGACAAGATAAACCAACTGATGAATGTGGGAAACAGACAGTTGAGATCCCATCCCAATGAGCTGATAATTAGACCTCTATGTCATGTTGCTGACATGCTGTGGGAACATTTTTGCTAATTAGTTTCATTTTAAGGGGCATTTTCTTCACTTTTCTCCAAAGCAGCCAACTAAGTGAACAAGTGGAAAATCAGCATGTTCCAAAATAAATTGATTTAACAGAAACTACGAAGATGACTTTTTCCGTCATCATGTCACGTAACCCACTGCCTGGAGAAATTGTGAATATGAGCCTTTTTCTCACTAGTACTGCTGCTTATGACCCATTTTTACTGGAGAAGCTGTGAGGTCTTCTGCTTGGATTTGGGTTTAAAGGCAAGCGAAATAATCAAAGGGCCATGCCACTGATTTTATACATTTAACATGTCTTAATGGGCTTTTGGTTTCAGAAAAGCATAATGTCTCAGCTTAGAGACCAAATATGTTCCATCGGAATGTCTTACAAACTGAATAAGAGAGACATGGGCCATTAAGTGTCAGATAAGGTCTTAAAAATAACGCTAAAGAGTTACATTATGGAAAGTTTAAAATCCAAAGGTGATGGGTCATTGACTGTCTCAGCCTCTCATGCATTTCTTTACTCACAAAAACTCACAACTTCTCTTGAAGCAATGTAAGCTGTGCAACAATAATCAATAAAACTCATGTTTTTATGTTATACTCTTTTTACATTTTTGAAAATCTGCTTTTATGACTTTAACATAGACTCCATAAAAATAATTGCAATCATAAAGAGAGACACAGCTGTGTATCATCAGCAATACAGCTGTTACTGAATTTAATGTGATGAATTACAAGTAAGAAGGGAGGCGTGCCAACAGAAAACATGAGTTGACCAAGAAGTGAGCCTTGTGGAATGCCGAGGGTCAGTTCCATGTTGTAATGGCATCCACTTCAACTTCTTAATATCATTAATTACAAAAACAATTGGAAACAATACACAAATATTAATTTTGTCTCTGAAGAACACATTTTGCATTTAATTAGCTAATAATTTTACATTTATAAACTTGTTAGAAGATCCACAAGAACAGAAAATAATAATATTAAAAAAATAATAGCTGTAAAAATTGTTTTAGGTGACATATGATTAAACAAAAATAAAATAGAATGAAAATGAAAGGACAGTCCCAATTTATGACCTTATAAGAATCCATCCATTTCCAAACTCTGTCCATCATTTACTTGTTCCAACACATGACTCCTCAACACTAAATTCTAAACTTTTTTAAGGGTGGAAGTGTGACCTACATGTCAAGTCAAGTCAAAATAATTGGTTTATGTGCTTGTGACAGAGTCACAGGGCTTTACAGTATCACAGTACAGAAATCATCAAGGGAAAAACATCCAGCACAAAAGAAAGGTTTAAGAGTGAGTGGATGTGTTTCTAACAAAGCCTCACAAAGCGTGTTTAATTTCAACAGTTAGTATTCATGAATGTTCATTATATAGGAGTATGGATTATTAATAATGTGCTCTCTCATTGCATGTTTGATAATCTGTCATCACAACCGTTGACCTTTCTTGACATAATTGAAACAGACTTCCTTCGACCTCTTTCCTCTCACATGTCTTTGCTTTCATGCTCGTTTGTATTCCTCCCTGCACTTCCTCCTGGCACACACATTGCTATTTGCTTTACTCCCCAGCTGTGCCTCAGTTGTTTGTCATGCAACGATGAAAGGCTCGTGGTGAACTCTATGCACACCCGCTGTCATGTCTTTCTTTCATTTTTGTTTAATTTTGAGGGTAAATTCTAGGCTTTCGGAACCCTGAACTGCTCATTAGTGAGTCTCTAGTAGGACCGTGGATTCAGTTCGTCTCAGCAAACAATGCAACATAATTCTGAGATGTATCAATGCTTTGTTATGCATCTCTGTTCATTGTCAGTTATTACAAGCAGCAGCAGTTGTTTTCTTTACTTGGAGAGTGATGAGAAGTGTCAGTGATGAACTGTGATGAAACTGAAAATGTATCTGAGAATAGCTGAGCTTGACTTTTCTTGACAGTAATAAGTAGGCTGCTGTTCACTGTTTCCATAGGTTAAGAGCATCAACAACAAATTATAGGCCAAAAAGCAGGTGGTGCACTGTGCTATTTGGGTAATCATTATGTAATACAAGAAGAAAATACAAAATCTTAAACTTAGCTTTATTGTCCAATTAAAGTGTTTTGTTTGTTACATGTTAGTTACATGTTTCTGTGGTGCAGTTACATGTTTCTGTGGTGCAGTGATCTGTGTAAACAGACACCGAAAAGTCAGATCTTGGCTTGAGCAGCATTGACAAAATGTTGCAGGACAGAAATTGGCCATCAAAATTACAAAAAGGGAAACAGAGTAATCCACATTTTTCTGTGCATGCAGGAAAAATGCAATGGTATGAGGCAAGAAAAAATTGCTTTGTTCAATTATACAGGTCAAATGTAGATATCAACAAAGCTTACGCTTAGGAAAATGTCGTGGCCTTCCTTTTTTGGAATGAATTAAGGTTGAGTATGACACTAACGAGTAATCGCTGTTCACTTTGCAATAATCTTACAAACATTTGTTATTCTAACATCTGCAAGCTTTCAGATTCACTATACACCATAAGATCTTACTGAAAAAGCTGATTTTTCCCACACAGTTAAAGACAAAGGATACTTTGTGAAAGCATTTATTCTGGGAAAGGAAAACCTCCATAAACAAACAAACAATCAAAACAAACACTGACAGGATGAATGAGAGATGCACCAAGAGGAACAACAGCAGAGGGATCCATCTGCCAGCGTGATGGACAGAAATACAATTGCTGTGTCTGTAATGTAGACAGATCCTCCTGTAAATTAACATTTGTAAGAAAATACAGAAGTTGCTGCCCGGTGTTTTGAGGTATTTTCGGGCTCCACTTTGCCAAAACTCACAGTCTGACTCTCCATGTTTTGACATTCATGCATTGCAGCCCTCCAGGGGGCCGGTTTGGTGCTCACCGGTTGTCTATCTGAAGAACATCAGGTGATATCTCTTTTATGTTTCAGTGTGTGTTCAGACTTTAATTAACTGTTTTCACCAACACCTCCTCCTGAGAAAATCACAGTGCTGACAGTAAATACAGCATGGGGCCGAAATATCAACGTGATTCCTGCTTGATGTCATTCTTCACCCCCTTAAAAAAAAAAAAAGAACACTTTTGAGGAGTCATTTCAGGGAATTAAGAGGAGAATGTTGCAGCTTTTTTAAGACAATACCATGAAAATTGTCATATGGCAGTGAATTTTTATGGTTGAATTGATCTTGAAATTTTACCTTTTTGTAGAAATAGCAAACAGAATGTTATTTTTAAAGATAATTTATTTTGTGTTTTTCTTGATATACTGGATTCTGTTTTTGTCTTAAAGATATGGATTAAACTCTTCAATCACTTGGCAAAATTGCTTTTCAAAACCTCTTATTCTTCAGCAATCTTCCTTTTATTTAAGCTTTTTTTCCCCCCCTGCTTACAGAATATTTTTTATAGCATAAAAAGGAGCCAAAACACAATATTTGAATGTGTGTCTAATACGGCTATATTCTCTCCAAGGCCTGACTCACTGCAGGCGGTAACACTTGAAAAAGAAACTTTTTCAAGGACAAAAAAGGAACACTTAACATGAATGAGTAGAGGCAATGCGGTCCATAGACTGATTCAATGAGAAGATGTGTAATTAATTTATCTTTTCTCAATTCCATTGCCTGTCAAGCATCCCTGTGGCATGCTGCGCCTTTATTATTTTGCCATTAATGACAACTCGCTATCAATCAAAGAGTTTCTTAACTCTCAGCTGCTTGATTATGAACTGCTCATCTTCCCTTCCTCAACAATGAGTAATCGCTTTGGATCAGCTCAGGGAGTCGATGACAAATGAAGGTTAACAAATGAGGACTTTGAAGTATCTCGTCTCAACGCCATTAATAACAACTTGACAACTTGTGTAAGCACGTCAACAGGACGGCAGAGAGACGCCTATGCGGTCAACGTGGAAAAACAGCATGTCCACAGATTGCGATGGCGCTGGCGTATGTCTAAGGTTCCAGCGATTATCATCAATGTTCCAGAGATGCGGGCAAAGGAAGATGGAGCGAGTGGAAGAGGCGAGTGCAGAGGGAGATTTTTCTACAAAGGCTTAGCAAGGCTGAAAGGAAGCTCTGATAAGGCTTCTAAACGCATAAGTCTTTGCCAGGACTTGCACTGTGGTGAAAATGGAATCATAACAGACAAGAAAAGATAAGCTATGGAGAAAAAAAAAAGTGCTTTTATTCTTTCAGTCATACCATAATAGAAGCATCAATCTCACCACTGCAGCTATTAAAACTTGAAACACCACACAAATGAAAGTTTAAGTGCTGAGGACCATTATGGAAAAGCACATTTCTAATTATTATGGTTATAATTGGAATGAAGCAGGAAAGAGCAATTTGTGTATTTGAGCATTTAGTGACACAGCATGATGTTTTTAAACTCTTCTTTATATAAGATATCTGAGAAGTGCATACAAATAATTTTCCATCAGGGTTTGAACTGCACCTGTTGCACATCTGTGGCCGCCAGCAGCTCCCATATTTGAAGAAAAATGATGCTAAATGACAGACCTATCAGATATGCCAGTCAAAGACATTTTAGTGAGTGAAGTGTGTCAGAAATTTCAAAAAAGCTTCAAAGAATACTGTCATAATAAGGCACAACACCAGATTGCCATATTTCTCTCTCTTTTTTTCCTTACTTATTTTGAAATATTATCTTTATAATTACTAAAGGAATGTCTTAGGTTTGGAAGTAACAATTAAAAACTTCAAAATAGTCAATTTATGCAGAACAAAATCTCACATCAAATTGAATCATTCTTAAAAAACAATACAGTAAACTGTAAAATATTATATTTTGCATACTGTTAATGGCTTAATATCATATCTGTTTCAAAAAGACTGTAAATAATTCAGAATACCAATAAAGAAAGAGGAATTTTATTCATTTTAACTCATGACTTTTTGATATTTATATAAATTTGTTGAGATAGAAACACTTTAGAAAGTAGGACAGCACTGTAGATCAGTGCTCACATAAACAAATGCTTTCTCTACATCGCAAATTCATTCATTTTTAACTTGATGGTAGAAAATGTAAATAAAAACAGAACACAGTCATTTGCAAACACACTGTAACAACTTAAAAACATTTATACACGTCTTTTTTACTGTTTTCAGTTTGGCAAAAAAGAATCAGCAAATATCACATTTTGATGTCTATGTATGAGATCTGCATGACAACTAAAGCCTAACTAAGCTTTAAAAAACTGCATGTATTTTTATATTTCTTTATTTATTTTCTGAAATTCCTCCATCAGACAGAAAGTTGCTCAGCAGGTTGTGTTGCACCTCCGATGGTTTTCACACCAAATGTATTTGTATTCATATCCCACTTCCATTTGCACAATCTTGAAAAGAATAATAATAATCATACTAAAATAAAAAAGCTCAAAAAGACTTTAGAAAAGACTCCAGACGAGCCTGAATTATTGCTGCAGTGTATGTTGACCAGAGCCAGCTGGACTAATGTCGTCCGATGCTTTATGATGAGAAATTATTACTATTTTGAACAGTGGTACATTAAGTATATTGGCTGAAAATTACTTGGCATAAACACTGATTTATTCATTCAGGCAACAGTGGATTTCAACAGAAAATAATAAAGAAATATATTAATGTACGGCTAGGTGGTATTGCTAGTGTATATTGTCTTTAAAGCCAGAAAAAGCTGTGGGTTTACAAGTGTAATGATGTCTGAGGTTAATGCATCAGCTGCCCGACTCAAGTGTCCAATGTCAACCATAGCATTGCAGGATAAATGATTTCCCCTTTGCTACAGTACAGGCAAAGAAAAATGTCTGACAGTGTGATGATCCTAAGTGGAGTGAAAGCAGCTACAGGAACTGTGAAGTATCAGTCTGGCTTTCACCACGGAGCTGGTGACTCAGCAAGGGCCGGCAGTGGATTTCAATAAATCAAAACGCTAACTGGACTCACGGGGTGGCCATGGCTGAGTGTTTCTCATTACAGCAGGGAAAGTCAACAGGGAGCTGAGTGACAGTTTGGAGAGGAGCCGGGGAATAATCTGCACACATTTGAGGCTGTAAGCAACTTTACTGCCGATTCCTTACTTCACCTGTTTACCCACAATGCATCGACACTCTCTTTTGATTTGTCTCTGCATTAAGCTGGTTTCAGATTTACTGAACACAAAGGATATGGACTTCCTCCTTCATAGAAACTTTAAGTGCTCTAGCCAACATTCCTGTAGCCTGATAAATTCTGCAGCTGAAAAGTATTTCAGCTATTTTTCCAGAGATTTACTCAGAAAAGTAAGAATATAAGATGAACATGAAGATAATGAGTGGAGAGGCCTTTTTAAAGTTAACTTGTTCATGATTTGCTTGTCTAAAGAGAGTCATGCATTTTAACCAAGTTACTTTAGTTTCACACTATGAGGTAAGAGAAAACTTTTCTCCTGCAAATCAGGTTTATACGACAAGAACTTTTTTGGTAAAAGTCTGGTTTATGGTTGGGCATGTATAGGTGGTTTCAAGATTTAGGAAAAATACAATTCTGGAAAAGGTAACTGTAGTCCTTTTATTACTCATTTTCAACATTTCAAGTTTGTTTTAGCATTCATTTCTAGTTGTTCATTCTGGTGAACTGATGAATGTAAGCCAAAGATTCAGCCTCCTCTTACTTTTTGTTAGTCTTTGAAGTATTTCACTTTTTAGCTCCCAAATGCTTCACTGTGTTCACCAGTTGCTAATGATGTCTGTCTGTAAGTGAAGTTGCTTTTTTTAGAGCTTAGAGCGGATGATTGTTGACAAAGAAAGTTTTTCAAATGCATAGAAGAAATAGGCCATTTTCTCCTTCTACTTAAGAAAAAAAAAAGCCTGCAACTTCTGTAATATCCCATGCAAAATATATTGCTTGTGCTAAAATGTTGGGCAGGATTGGAGCCCATTGTGTCAGTAAAACATGGAATCAGTACACTTTGTATAGTGTCTTTGACTTGAGGTTTTTTTTTTTCTTCCTTAGTTAAGGTCCTTACTGGGACAGGCTTTGGGTTAAAGGTGGTCTCCAGTTCCCCAACGAGTGTCATCTTCCCTCAAAGTCTCCAAGAACGAGACACTAAACCCTTAATTGCTCTGGGTCTCTGTGCTTCCTTGTCAGCTTTGGATTTTTCACTCCCTGGTGACCGTCATTCATACATATGCAGATGAGCCACCGTATAGTGTGTGTTTTAAGGATATGAGCACATGATTCATACTTTATAATTATTCTATGGTAAATGTTAAAAGGCAAAAGTCATGAATAAAAATGGATTCAACCGAATAAACAAATATTTCCGTTGTAAGCAGCTTCCATCAGTACAAACCCACTTAGCATGCTTAATTTATAACGACATGCACAACAAAACTATATAACATAAAGCACTACAGTCTGGCCTTTCAGCACTGATTCTATCTCTCTGCATAACTAAAGTGAATGCAAGAGAAGCTGTGAATGCCATTGGAGGAAGCAAACAAAATTACAGGCACTACTTATGCAAGCAAACATAATTAACGGGCACAGAATCTGACAGTGCACCTGTTACAGTCCTAAAACTCATCCTGCCTGAGGAGCAAATCTGCTGCGGATCTACTCTTCCGCTGTAATGATGCCGCCGTTCTAAAATTGCAACATTGTCTCATTGTCTTACTTTTGTGTGAAATGTGATGAATTTTCTGTGAGTTTTTCCAAGCGCACGGCGCCGACAGTGCCCCATCTATCTCTTATTTTTGCGGGGCTCCAGTGAATTCTGCCCTCACTGCTCATGGACCTGAATCCTAAGTGGCCACTGTGTTCAAATTCACATACATGGAGCTTCCTGTGTGTGTGTGTGTGTGTACATGTGTGCTCGACACTCCACTATAATGAGCTCGTGAAATCTTCCAAACTGCTCTAATAGCTGCATTCTAAGCCATACCCCTGGGCTACAGGGTCGCGTTGCGTCGGTGGGAGCCGAGTCGAGCACCAGCCCCCTGGCAGCCTGCAGCCAAGCCATCCATCAGCACAGCTTAGGCCATTGCTACTGCTCAGCACCGTGGAAGAGGAGCGGGCTGACACACACTGCCCGGGCAGGAAATGCAGAGACAAATCACACTTATAAAGTGTACACGCGGAGTTTCATTATCTAAGAGCAGCATTCAAAGGGCGAGAGCAGAGGCACAGCAGGAACGATGCACAGAAACAGCCAGTGGTATTATATCCTGACATTTCAATATGCTCCAAAAATAGCTGCAATTACTTATCCCCCTTAGATTAATAGATGCTTTTATTGCTGGTTACTCCATCCATTAACAGTTTGAACATCCATAGAGGAGGTTTAATTTTAAAAATACAAAACAGAGATATGATCAGTCTCTGTAGATATATTACCTATGTGATGGATCTTCAGGGAAACGAGTTCCTCAGTGTTGCAGACTACAACCCATATCAGTGCGGTTCTGCAAATGCCAAGCTCATTACCATCAAGCAGCCAGGCTTGATGAAAACTAAGCCGTGATTTCAGAAGAAGCTGATATGAGAGCAGAGGATTAGCAGCCTGTCAGCATGCTGGAGGAGAAGTCAGACAGAGCCCCGCGTAGCTCTCCGTGGCATCAAAGTTCATCTTTATTAAAGAATCTAATGAGGATTTGCAAATCCAGCCTCAAATAAATCACACGTGATCAATGTAGCAGATACAAAGTTTAGGCTTGTAGTCTCGAAATTTGAGACATTTCGCTTGATCGTCACTTTCTAAAGTCTAAAAGTTCTCAGCTTCATTGATCATAATCTGTAAATAGCACAACCGCTGTTGATTAATTTACCTGAGTTGATATGAAGCCCCAATCTGCACGCACCTCACAAGATCTCAAGGCAATGCTGAGTAGTCAGATCCTTTGTTGCTCAACTCTGAAAGCTTATGTCATCTAATGTGAAACACTTGGTTCTGAGAATCATTAAAAAGCAGCAAAAACTGCAGAGACAAATGTGGAATTTAATGCAAATATTCCTCACGACAAAGACTTTATTCTCTGCGGTTGTCACATATTGAATATAAAAAGACAGCAGAGGCAATTAAAGAGGAAGAGGGTTTGATTTTCAATATTAATCAGCTTCTTTATGTATGGCTTGTTAAAAAGTGTCTTCAATTTATAAAGAGGTAACAAAAGCTGTGTACCATATGTGTAAAATGCTTAATCCTTTGGAAATGATCAGATAAATCTGCAGGTAAATAATTCCTGTTCTTGTAGTTTGCCTGAATAATCCTTTCGTGTGACAGCAGGGGGACGGGAGCAATGGCCATTGATCGTTGCTGTGATTGTAAGGAGACACTGGATTGAGTCAAACAATCACCCGCAATTACATTGATTGGATGAATCTCCAATAGAGCGCCACGGCTAAACAAAGAGGAAGCAGTTGGAGACCAGGGAGGACAGTGTGAGGCGATGAATGATTCACTGTGGATTCTGCACCTGTAATTTTGTTTGACAAGCTGATGAGACTGCAGCGCGCGCCTCACTGCATGCTAATACGCCTCATGCAAACTGCAGTCCCGACCACTTATTAGAACCAGTTAGCTTTAAATGCGCTGAAAGTTGGAAAGAAAGTAAATCAAGTGAGAAGCAGAGAAGAAGAAGGCAGGAAGTGGCCTCACCCTGTTCGGGTTTAATTAGACATTATTTGTTTCCCCATGGGTGAAAAAGCTCCGACAGCTTACATCTGGATGAAAATGACCCACTCCCATCATCAGTGAAATAATCCCATATTTGCATCCTACCTTTCCTACACCTGCTCATCACTCACAGGCTCTCCATCCAGAAATCACATCCTATCGCCCTTCTCCAAGACTGACAAGACTGTGTTCCCCTTATTTTGATTCATTCCCTTCCCATGTGTCTAAATCCTTCCATCTGGATGGGAGATGCGCATGATGATTTGTGCCAGTTGTGAGGACGGACGTCCAGCATCTTTACTCTCCGCAAGCTGGGCTGTGTTCAAAAGTGGATAAACTGGTGCTCCATTTTAGTAAGCTTCAAAATCTTGTAAGCTTGTCAGAACTTCTGATGTGTTGAATGTGGTTTTGAAAATGCCAGATATGTTGTGATGTTTTTCTTTCCTGCTTGATTTTGGGTCTCTAAAGGAATGGTAATAATGCATAAACCCCATGACAGCAAGACCAGAGAATAAACTGGTCTTTTATACAAATGTAATTCAGGAGGCGTCTGATTATCCTACATTCTATAATATTTTCCACATTATGTCTGAAAACAATGATTTGTTCTATATTTCGTCGAGCTGTGTATTTTCATTATGTCTAATGTTTCTGAAAATGTTCAAACACAGAGAAATCAGTTCATTTATTCCATTTAAATGTGTGTTTTTGTCTCCTGTAGCTTACTTCCAGGGTAACACCGGTCAGAGAGTAAGGAGGGAAGTCAGCAAACATGACTAAACATTGAAATAAACTTGAACACATTACGTGGTCTCTGAATAGTTCTCTCTGAATCATTCAGGTAGATTTTCTTCTGACTTTCTAACACGGAATAAACAAATTCCATGATCCTACACTGATTCATGACATAATCAAACTATGTCTTTTGTCACTGTTTTGATTAAGAGACCCCTAGTGGCAGAAAATATTTATTGTGTGATTAATTTTACAAAATGTCTACAGAAGAGTGGAGGCCAGTGTTGGGTTTAGATTTCTAAATTCATTTAAATTTCAGCTCCCACACTAACTATTTGCATAACGTCTCTACATTTTATTAACAGCATGCAGTAGCAAATGTTAGCACGCTTGTCATTTTGCTGGCAGGGCTTAGCAACTTAAAACTTCTTAATACTGTGTTAGTAACTTGACCGAAAAACCTTTAAAAAAAATAAATAAAAATTGGGGGGCTGTTTTTCATCCGATCTAGACTCATCCAAACATTGCTCGCTAACGAAAGAAAAACCTTCATGTGCAAAAAGTTCCTTGATTATCTGCCTCTGTCAGTCTCAGTGATGAAGGTGAAGGTTGGAGCATTTTGGTGAGGAAGCTCAGTGAGATAATGAGCAGGTGTCTAATTAGTTCATATTAAGATTTAAGGAGCTGCTTGTTGTTGTTGCATGTTTGTGCAACTAGTTGTAAGTTTAACTTCTCCAGGAAATGCATATTTTATTTATTTTTTTTGCTGTTGTTTTTTTGGAAGACTTATGTAAGGTGCAATATATATTTCTATATTTCATATCTTATGTTTGAAGGTTTGCTCTTTTGTATCTCATTGAATGACTCACTAATAGCTGCTAGGCTTAAAACTCTAGTAACTTTTAACTAAATATTATGTAATGTATTAAATAAGTTGGGCATTTGTTTATTTTGCTGAAAAAAATGTGATGCTTAAGAATTCAGCTCATTTTGCAGTTGCAGTGTTGCCAAAACTGAAAGGGGAAAAAAAGAGAAGAAGTTCATGAGGAGTTTTGATGAAAGCGTCTTTGATGGTCCAGGCATCCAAACATGTTTGAGGTCAGATGATCAGTCGCTGTCAAAACTGTGCAGAGGCCAGAAGCAAACCTTCAGGCTCTAATTTTTCATCCAGTTAAAAGCCCATTATCTTTGTCTCTCTGCTCTGCCATGCGCCCACTCTTCTCTCTGTTTTGCTGTTTCTGACACATAAGATTTGAAGTTAGCGGGAGAGATTTGTGTGGCACACATGGTGGCAAATTCTTTGAATTACAAAGTGAACAAAGTGTTTTCTCTTGCTATGGGGGCAACAGCTCCCTTGGGTCGAAAATAATATGTAAAACAAAATAACCTTTGTTGTAACATTTGCAAACTTTTCTGCCAATGTCCAAACAAAACAAATGAAGCGGGCCAATTATTAAAGCATCTATTTACCACAAGTGCACAGTCGATGCCCATAACAACTGCCGGCAGCACCAAGTCTGCTTGGCAAAGACAGTAGCTTACGCTTCATCAGGCAATATTGATGTACTGGCAAGAAAAATGAAGGAGTCAACCAACCACCCTCATGCATTCACTCTGTTTTATGTTGGGAATAAACCACAAATACTGTACACTTGGAGGCAGTTAGGATTATGGGGTAGACTGCGCAGCACATACTGTTACATGATACATGAACATTTGCATGGTGGATTTCTGCCTAAGGTCCATCTGAAACTCTACAGTAAACGTTTTCCCTGCATGGGACTAAATTTATCTCCTTTTTTATGTTTTTTTGTGGCATAAATATTTTGAGCATTTAATCTTTAAGTTATACCTTCAATATACTGTTTTTCATTTTTTTCTCATTGAATCTTTAAATACATGAAGCCCCCAAAAACCCTCAGAGATACATTTTTCGTGATACCAGGGAAAGAGGCATTTATAATTTTAGTTATCACTTCCCAAGCCAATTTAACATCATTAGTCTGTGGAGCTCGACTCATAGTACCAGAAATAAGTCGAGTACAGGCAGGCAGTATGAAATTGATAATCTGCTGTTCCACAGCAGTTTTGAAGGGGATAAGAGGAGCTGATTTGATGGATAAGATTGAAGTTTGTTGTGACACAATTTATTATTATCCATTCCGACTATACCACTGCACCACATATGAATTTTTTGCTTGTGATTACTCAATTAACAAATTGGCCTTACCTACTTTCACTCTGAAAAAAGATCCCATAAGTCAACAGTCACTACAGAGAAAGTTACACGCTCTTACCATAAACTCTGAGAGTTCTAATTAACACAAAATATGTGGAACTAATCACCAGTTTTACTGCTTATAATAGAAGACAAACTGTTGGTTGTGGTAAAGATAAATACCCCAAATAATCACTTTACCCTTGAAAGCAGAGACTGTCCGCACTGGAAGATTCCATCTCTATTTAAACTGATAAACCTACATGTTTCATCAAATTAATTATGTTAAATATCACAAGAAGAATCCACCCTGGGAACAATTAACCGGCAGCAACACCACTATCAAATTTTCACTTTTCATGTGTATCACTATACTGTAAGTAAAAACTTACACTAACAATTTTCATTGT
>JAQLOL010000013.1:5593258-5603504 GCA_029783665.1 Naso thynnoides
CGATCTCACTGCATTGTTTTTTGTGCAGTGTGCTGGCTGCAGTGGAGAACACAGAAGAGGCAGAGAAAGTGAACAGTCATCAGAGGTTCAAGAAAACTTAGCTTTTACTTTGGCACATTTGCAAATGGAAACAGACAGATGAGATCTTTGTCCTTAATGTTAATATGAGAAAGCAGGCGATGAGTCAGTTTCCTGGAAAATATCTGACACAAGAGCAGGAATATTACTGAAACAAACAAGCAGACAAAAAGTGTCTTTTAGACTACTTTTGGCTGCTTTTCAATGTTCAAGGTTAACTTTCTTGTGCTGAGAAGGAAATAGATGAATAATGGGGTCCATGTCAAGACAGCGCTGAGGGCAACAAAACAGCTTACTTTTAGCTTATTTCTGCCAAGATACTAAAAGATCAAACGTAGCAGGAATATCTTTGTGCCTTTAGCCTAAAACTTCTCTCTGTTCCAATTCAGACACAAAACTTTGATCATTAAGCTCTCATTTCCGTTGAGGAGAGTCTATTTTATTAAAAAAAAGGAGTCTGTCATAAAAAAAATATATATATATGTTAAGTGAGTGTTAAATGATTTTGTGTGGTATTTAATGTCTAATAATGTGTTCAAATTAAATTTAAAGCAAATTTTAGACACTTATGGCTGCGTACTCGATTGCTAATGATGATTATTTTCTTCACAGCAATCCATCCAAAAACTGACAGAACATTTCAATCAAAAGCTAAATTTTCATCTTGGGCCCTGAGGGAAAAGCAGGGGATCATTAAAGTCAGTGTGACACGTCACCTAGACACCATGGATCTGAATTTCACCAATATTTGCAAATAGAGATATTTCACAGGATAAAGGCAAAACTGTGAGCTCGTGGGGGGCGAAAGGTGAAGCAAACCCTTTAAGAATCTAAGGTGATTATCTGATAGACTTTTATTCCAATAAATATCAAATCAAGGAGACTGTACCTTCTTTGCATGACTCATTTTTCACAGTGCACCATGTTATGTTGCCTTTCTGTTAGTCGCTGTCTAACTGTGGTACAGAAACTGCTCAGAAGAGTGAAGGATGACATCTGAGATTTGAAAGTCCTTCAACAGAAACCAGGCCTGCCGCCAAATTTCCTGGAAAACTTGTGCACCACTTGTTTAGATCTCCCTCTGACAGACAATCACAGTAAAGGATGGACAAAAATAACCCTTTTCTATGGAAAAGACTGCTCTTCTTCTGAGACTGAAAGTCAGTGCAGTTAAAAAAAAGTAGAATTATGACCAAGAAGGCCAGAACTTCCTGCCACGGTGCTTTAAATGGATAATTTAGTATAATGAGTGCAATTTTGCACAGTAATCTTCTTACAGAGTTTAGTGAGAAAATCAGCAAAGACAATCATCAGTAATTAAAGACCTATTATTACTGTAATGTTACAATAGGCTTATCTCTAGCTGTGCACTGATTCCATCACTAAGGCATTGTATTTTAATTACAGCATTTGCAATTTGCTGAAAAGGGGACATATTTTAACTTGTGGAGATACATATTAATCTGCTTTTTGTTGCAGATTTATAACGTTAGACATCTACATTTACACAAGATACGAAATGGAGGCATATTGATGGAAAAAGAGACAGCAGGTCAGGCATTTTACTAGCTGATAATGGGCTGTTAGCCAGTATTTTGCTGGCCAACAAGCTGTTGTGCACTCAGCTAAATGAATGGACCTCACAGTGAAAATTCTTGTAATATAAATTTAAACTTGGACAGTTCTTGTTTGTATGGGGTCTCAGCCAGCTAGAATTCTGGATTGTCTTTTTGTTTCTTCTATCTTTCCTTTACTGTAAATCTACGAATATTGTTGAAATGCCAGAAATTCCAAAGTTCCAATACACTACTCTTTTCACAAATGTAAATGCATCTACATAATGAGGCACAGCCAAAGTTTCAGTCTATTTTTTTTCTTCATGATGAGCCAGTCTGATGAGGAACTTTACTGCTCTGCCGATCCAGCCTCCTGTGCTATAAGCAGTATAAAATTTATAGAATATGCATCCTGTTTGTCAGATGAGAGAGTGAGAGATAAGAGCAGACAAACACACAGATAGGAAAGAAAAAATAGATAACCTCGCAAGGAAATACCAAATGGATTTAATTTGTTCCTTTGCCCCATGCAGCCGCAGCATTGAAACTACCTGCTTAGTATTTGTGCAATGACCAAAACAGCTTCGATATCTATAGCTTCAATGCAGGACCTCTTGGTGTGTCATGGTGTCTGGCACCAGAGTGTTGGAGGCAGATCTTTTGTAGATCAGACTTCCAGCATTTTTCATGGATGCTCGATTATACTGGACTCTTGGAAATTTGGAGGCCCTGCTGGCACCTTGAACATTTGAACGAGCTCCTCATGCCAATCCTGACATTGTGTGTTATTTCAGGCGCATTGTCCTTCTAGAGAAGGCTGCTTTCATTGAAGAGAGCTGTTGCCACGAGGGGTTCGCTTCGTCTGCAGAAGTGTCTGTGTGGGTGGTTAGTGTAATATGCATGAATGCCATGACCCAAGGTTTTGGAGCTGAACATCGCACTGAATTGAAGTAAATGTTACTCACGTTACATGTCAATTTTAGTTTTGAGGATGATGAGTCTATAGGTTTTTAATACTTCATCAAATTATTTTTGACAAGGGCAGAAAAATTCTCTTCAAAATTTTAGCACTAGAGCCTTAAAGCAACTCTAACTTTAAATGTGACCCTTGCCTTTGAAAAACAAAACCAAACGATGCACGTTAGTATGCCGCACAAGACAGCAATTTTAGTAAAACTGGTTCATGTTTTATGAAGAAAATATCCTCTGGTTTTCCCTTTGATCTCCTGTGACTGATCTGTCTGTCTGCAACCTTTTATTTAGAGCAGAGCTGTCCCCAACAACAAAATGCTGTTGCAGCTGCATATTCGGTCTGCAAGCAGGAACCTCCGTGAATCACAGAGCTGAGGCAGTAGCACACCAGGGGGAAAACCAGAGGACATTTCTGTAAAATATGACATAATTTTACTAAAATTGCCGTTTTGTGCGATGAAGTTTCATTTTTCTAAGCCACAGGTCACAGTCAAAATTACATAGTTGCTTTAATATAAGCCAAATGTTATCATTACCATAACACAGAGCACCATGGAGCCTCACTGACACCTTCCTCTTGTTGAAAAGTCCAATATTCACTCACTTCATCTCCAAAATTATCTGGTTCTTTGGCCTGTGAGATGTTCAGATCTCCCCTGGCTACATGTCGACCTTGGCTCTTTGCATTGGCTTGTCGAGGTGGTGTGATGGGAACTCGTGAGCTTAGAACTGCCGATGTTAGGAGCCACTGAGACAAACAATGAGATGAAAGCTGCAAAGTGGCGCAGACCAGCATGTTGATTCTCAGTGGGATGCTAATGACCATTTTGCATTACAGACAGTCATACGATTCCAACATATGATGGAGCTTTACGACCAACTCTTAAATAGATGCTCTTTTTTTGGTGAATACCTGCTGTGACAGTCCATCTCTCCAACCTGATGACCTGAAATTTTGATGCACTGATTACACGGCAATTCCATTTTAAATGTCAGTACAGGTGGCAGCTCCTTTTCATGTGCGCTGGTAGAAATGTCAAATTTAATACCGCTCTAAAATCGTGGAGACAGTTTATACAACCATGGAGAGAAAGAAAACCCATCTGAATTACAAACATTGTTTTTGTCCCTTCAGTGAACCTATACTTCAATTGTGTGATTTTTTTCTAAATTTAATACCAACACTATAAATATTTAAGCTCCAAAAATTTGTGTTAGTGTATCCATGCAGGCAAACTGTCAGAAGCAGAGATGCAACAGAAATCTAATATGAATAAGATTTAATGTGAATGAAGGAACAGTGAGGCCTTTCTGCATAATCCAGCGGTCCCAGAAGCAGCTCTGGGTTGAATGAGGTAAAGATCAGCATAGAGTTGTTAAATCCATTCGTCAGAGCTCGGCCTAATAATTGCTCTATAACCAGATAATTTTCAGCCCAAAGAGCTTTCTCCACTCGCTCTCCATCTTTCTCCTTGGCTCTGTCATACCTACAGGTATCTGAAAAGGGCTGACTCTCAAAGGGTTAGGGGGAGGGTGGGAGAGAACGAGTCAGACAAGTCATTGGCGCTGGAACATCAGGGCCAGTCTGTTAGGGCTGTCTCCCTCTGTCACAGTCTCAGCCACTTCTCTGTTATCTGCACTGAACACATGTCCACCCGTGCTATTACACACTGACTGCTAATGGAGCATAAGACTGAGGTAGACCTCCCATTCACTGCTGGCTCCACCACTGCCTCTCTGACTCAAATGCTATTCTTGGCTGACAGAGAGCGAGACACACACACAAACATGCGAGCAAACAAGTTCTTGAAAATCACACATTTTCTATGAATTATAAACGTACTCCAGATTTTTTCTTTCTTTTGTCAAATCAATGACAAAGCGTCCTCATTTTACTGTTGGAGAAAAAAAAAGATTATTTCCACAGAGATGGACGATGGACCGCTTTGCTGGAGGCAAAATAGCTGTAATAGAAATGGTAATGTCCTCCCTCTATCTGATCACGTCTGGTTTGAGATGCATTCTCCGGGTGGCAATTTGAGTTATAGGGTTTTTCTATTTCCTTCCTCTCTGTCTTTGTGGCGGCTTCTAATAACATGGTGCGATGC
This sequence comes from Naso thynnoides, assembly GCA_029783665.1. Taxonomy (NCBI): domain Eukaryota; kingdom Metazoa; phylum Chordata; class Actinopteri; order Acanthuriformes; family Acanthuridae; genus Naso; species Naso thynnoides. The sequence continues at coordinate 5,597,973 of JAQLOL010000013.1, forward strand.
TGAGAGAGGACTGTTTAGAGCCTGACAGAAAAGCAACTCGATGAATTTGATGTCACTCTTTGATCTTTCAAACCCTGCACGCTCTCTCTCTTTCTCTCTCTCACACACACACACAGCTCTCACACACAGCAGAGCACATTTATTTCCTGTAATACTTTAAAAGTGCTGTGGGGCTGCAGGCTGTCCCAGTATATATACTGGGCAGACGTCAGGGAAATACCCTGCACAACTTGTGAGTACATAAGAAGACTAACAGAGAGAAACAGACACATTTTTATGAGAAAGTTTTGTCTCAGTTTAAGAATTAGCATTAGCGTACATTAGCTTGCTACACTTATAAAATCTGTTGGCATAGATCATTAGCTGAAAAACTCCATGGCCGTCAGATTAAAATAAAAAATATCTTTTGTTTACTTCTGTGAGGAATTAGAGACTCTGTGTTTTAAAATTTACTGCAAATGTTGATTGTAACTGCCTCTGTCATCAGTGTAAACTCCAAGTGCAAGAAAGTAAAGCTTAGCAGGCATAGCAACAGTAGCTGAGGAGTGAGGGGCTTATAAACTTTTAATATGAGAACTAGATCCTGATGGTTGTATTCAGAGGTATTTTCTCTATATAATGTAATTAGTTCCTACTTTTAAGTTGTATTTAAGGTTTTTTTTTATTCCCTAGAGACAAATTTGAACCGTTACCACTCAGAATATTGATCACTGAAGACAAAGAGATACTGCATCCATCATGTTGGGAAAAATAAATTAAAAAGTGGGTTAAAAAAATAAAAATAATACCACATGGTATCAGCGTTACTTCTATTGGCTCCAAAGTCTCCTTAGAAAGAAGTAAACAAAATTATCGTTTTTGGACCAGACAAATTTTTCAAAGTGATTAAACAATAGTCACAATGATTTATTTTATTTTACTTTACTTTTTTATTTTTTTATTTATTTTATTTTATTTATTCTTTTTTTTTTGGGGGGGGGGGGCTTTTATTTAAATTTCCATAAAAAATTTGTGTATATATTTTTGTTTTAATTTTTATGTCTACATATTAGCAATATATCTGTCAAGCGAGCCACGTCTGAGCAAAATGTACTTAACACAGCCTCTTATTTTCCTGTTTTTGTTTGTGTGTTTACATAAGTGTGTGTGTAGAGCATCTTCCCCACACCCAGCTTCTTAGTTGATGAGTTCATTGAAAACACCTTCACCCTCAAACCATTTTTCTCCCCTTTGTATTTACACTTTTACTTTGACATTATCTCTGAGCTTTGCCAATGATGTTTTTTTGTTTGTTTTGCATCTGGAGATTCCTTAACTCTTTATCAAAGTTACTCTCTTTACTCTGGGGCCCGATTGATACATTGGTTTGCTGATATTATCAGCAGATATTGGCCATAATTAAACTGTTTTCTAAGGCCTGAAAAAATGCTTGGACTAGTGATTTAAAATGTTGTAATTAGTTAGTTTGTTCAGCAGAGGTCTGTTATTCAAAAACTAATAAGTGGAGTGTTTTCTGGTCAGTGCGCTGATGGTATCAAGTTTGTTCAAATGTAAGATTTCCTGCCTCCATTGCAGGTCTTTGTCACAAATATTTGTTAACCACATGTAGCTGATATTATATCAGCAGATATATCTGATATTGGAATTGTTTTGCTCCCTAATATCAGCACTGACCCCAAAAATCCCACATTGGTAGGGCCCTTCTTTACTCTATATGATGAAATGATCACACACAAGGAATCAAACCTTGCCTGTTTCTTGTAAAGCAATTTGGTTCTCTCCTTGTTTGCAGTCACGTGGTCCGGTAAACGTCTGCTAATCACAGCGGATAAAAAAGGCTTTGAGGAAAAACAATAGAGGCTCATGTGGCATCACATTCATCACAGTTTCAGAATTATTCTCTGTGCGAGAGAGACCACAGAGGGCAATCGCACTAAACAAAAGGCAATAAGGAAAACGAAGACTTAGAGGATGACAGTGACCAATGAGCACCACAGCAACCTCAGGCTGAACCTGGAGTCCATTTAATCTGGTGTTCCCTACTTTCTTATCACGCCACAGTATAGGCTCAGCATGCGCTCAGACATCTAATAAACCAGATCAAAGAGACCATGTTTTACACAAACTAACTTTCCAATAGTTGTCAGACTTTATCAAAAATGTGGCGAAGAGATGATTGTTAAAAAAGAACAATAATATTTTCATGGATTTTGAGAGACAGCGAGAGTTTTCAACCACTGTAAGACCAGGGAGAATGAGGAGCCTCCATTTGAAAAGAACTCCTGCCGTGGCTGGAAAAAATAAGAAGTATTATAGTTGCAAGAATAGAGAGCAATACTATAAATACTTTCAGTTGCTGTGACTTCTAATGAGTCCACTCTGCCATGGGGATGTGAGAAAAATGCAGTTGGGGGTCAAGATCAGGCCTCACCATTCTGAACAATGAATCTGTGGACAAAAATCAATAGTGAGGCCATTGTCAGACATGTCTCATCATTACTATTAGCTACCTATCTTCAGGCCAAACAATGCAGCTCATACAATATTTTCATTGATGTATACTACAGTGTTTTGGGAGAGAGATGTAAGCTTCGGGCTGGTGTTAACTCAGGGAGGCTGCAGCAGAACAAAGCACAACTGTTGGTTTTTTGTAAATTAGCCTGAAGACCTTTGCATATTTGAGGTGTGCTGTAGAAGAAAATCAAATCTTATAAATTATAATCACGTCCTGCACTCAGGAAAAGAAGTTTCATACAACAGAGGCAAAAATGAAAACTCAACAAACCAAAATCACTGTCCATATGTAAGATTCTCAACAATTTATTATGAACAAATAATTATATTTGTGGTTTGGGAAGTTATCAAGCCAATCACAGCTTTGTAGGCAGGATTTTTGGCATTAGCTTCTTGTGGCAGGGCTAGAAAATAACAGAAAGAACAACCCAAAAGTGCATGCATGCTTGGAAAAGACAGGCAGTTTTTGACTAAACGTTAATAAACTCAGTTTTCATAAACTTATTCTAAATGAAATGTCAAAACATGAATCCAGCTACAATCTTAATTCATTGTTTTGGCTTTTTGCTACTACTTTACTGTTCTGTAACCTTATTTTTCGAGCTGCATTGGGGAACTTTTTCAAGTAAAATGCCTAAAAAACCCATTTGTCCAGCACTAAACAGCAGCTAGCCACTAGCTAGTGTATATATTGAAACATTTAGCAGAAAAAGAACTAGATGTTCCCTGAAGGAGTTAGTTGCATTCATTTCCATTTCTCTTAATATTTTGCTAATGATAGCCAAAGACAGATTTGTACAGCAAGGTGATTTGAAACCGAGAAACTTGCATTATTATTGGCTAATAACTGTATTCCTCCAATTGTTGCATCATAAAACATACAGAGAAAAGTGACACATTTGTTACCAAAAAATATTGCCTGGCATAATCAAAGCAGGATGCAGCATGTACATGCAACACCAACATTTATCAATACGAAGTTAACATTGTCTCTGTTTCTAAACTGCTAAAAATAAACCCTGTTCTTTGCTGTCACCCATTTGTCGTCACTATAAATGCAACTTCATTGGAACAATTTTAAGATGTACGAGTGACTCAGAGAAATCCTCCAGAGACAGTGGAGGAATAATTACCACTTCTATTCATGGGTGAACGGTAAAGCGGTCGTTCAGGAATTCTCAAGTGGCCCACCAGCACTGAGAGCTGACATGCTCTGGCTTTAAATGTGATAAGGCAGCAATTGATTTGCATGATCCACTTATGATGTTCGTACTCGCTTCATTCTGAAACTCAAGTCACTTTGAGACTGAAATGAATAAATTTTCTTCCTCTGTAGAGAAATTAATCAACCTTTTGTATCTTGCTTTTGAGAATATGCAGAGAAGAATGAGGAACGGAATATTATTTCATTAAACCAGTTGTACATTGTAATGCTAACAGGCACTTTACGACATATATCTGAAGACCAGAGATAACCCCAACCCTGTATGTAAGAATCATACATTTAAAATTGAATTATTTCTGCTCCAGCGTTGTCTTTTCAGATGCTTGTTTCCATGAATAGAACATTGTCATCACACTGATTAGTAGGATGGGTATTAGTTCTAAGGCTTCCCATGTGATGATTGTCCCAGACAGTTGTCGTGCTGGAATAAATTAATCAGATCAAAGTAACGTCCCTGGTGCTGGGAACGGAACATGCATGAGCCACAGCTTTGCTTTTTCCTTGGGGAGGGGATGTGGCCATTAATCAAGAAAATGATTTGATCACTTCTGTCAATGGCGGCGGCGTGAACAAGCTTGTTGCATCACTGAGCACCACAAGGGGCATTAACCTCAATCACATTTCCTTTCCAGCAAGCTTTCAAGCTTGTTTTTGCAGTCCAAGAATAGCAACTCATGTAGCAAGGCGTTGTTGGCTAATAGTTTAGTGACTTTCTGTCTTTGCATCTCAGTGTGACGCCGTATCACTTGGCTGTAGCCCACGGAAATAGACTCAACAGGAAATGAGCACAGGTTTTTATTCCATTTAAACCCTAGCCCTTAAAAGCAACCTTGTAAGATTTTCAGTGTAATTCAGCCAATGTGCTCTACAGAAATGCTGGAATGAGGAACCTCTAACCTCTCTGTCCCCACTTTGGTTTGTTGCTGTGGTCCCCTGTATTTTTTTCCAGGTCAGAGGCTTTATTTCGGATTCTACAGCTGGTTTGGAAATGAAAACTCAGAGTGCAGCACCAAGCAAGGCAGTGTTCAAAAATTCACAGCAGCACCACCGCCGTGCTCTCACAGCATTCAGAGCTGGATGGTTTCTCTGAGAGAAAAGTCAGTGTCATTTTAAAAATGCATCCTTGTCTGGTCATAGAATTTTTTGTTGTGGCTAAGTGGAGACGATGCTGTTTGGCTTTCATCCGGGATGTGAATCTTTTATCTCCAGCATAAGCTATGCTAGCAGCAGTTGATTTCCCGGTGCTAAAGAAGAATGTAAATTGTTCTAGCAAATTTAAAACAAACACATAATTCTTCACCTTTCTGCTTTGGTTTACAACTTGTGTTACAACTGATACAGTCTCAGTTTCAAGGAGTGTCAAAGAAAAAAACACTTTTTTTTTCTCTTGCCAAGAAATTAGATGAAGCGACGGAGAACAATCTCATCTGTATGCTTAAGAAGGAGACAGAGCCAGCAGCTTCACATAACAACTGAAACGGTGGGAACAACTGATCTGCCTCAATCCAAAGAGACAAAGACAAACTCGACCTCGCAGCACCTCCAGAGCTAACGCTATAAAATAATTGTCGTTTGTTCAAAGTGACTACGAGGAACTTTTAAGTATTTATGAAGCAGTTTCATGATTCCTCTATTGATTATAAATTTCCTGTAACAGCAAACGAGACCCTCAGTGAAAAGACTGCTATTTTTATGTAGTTAGTATTAATGCCCGTGATCGGGTCTGGATCCCCGCGAACTCAGATGAAACCTTTTTTTTTCTCATTTCATTTTTTGTGCAATGACAGTCACGT
>JAQLOL010000013.1:5620286-5630887 GCA_029783665.1 Naso thynnoides
GAAGCAACCGAGTCTTTCAGAAATTACATTTCTACACTATTAGAAATTACTGGCTATTTTTATCGGCCAACATTGGCCTATAGCCGATTTATCAGTATCGGCATATATGTCCTCTGACATGCGTTATATGTGATTTGAAATGGTGTAATTACATAGCTTGTCTACAGAGGGCGACTCGTTATTTGATAACTAAGTGCTAACTGTTCAGTGCACCGATGTTTGGAATAAAATTTGTCAAAATGTGAGCTATCCTGCCTACATTACATATCTGTGTCACAAGTATTCAAAACCACATTTCAGCTAACTTTCTTATTCCCTCATATTGGTATCCACATCAGCACAAAAAATCCCTTATTGGTCAATGCTTTGAAGGTGCAATTAATTTACTAATAATTATTATCTTAGAAAACATGTGCTCATTTTTCCGTTACTTCCTGTATAAGCCACACCCACTCCTGTTTTTTTTTTTACCTTCACAGATCAACATATACTAATTATGTCCCTGAGCACCTTCTCTAAACATAACCACGCAAGTTCTACAATGCTGCAGGGACTGTTCTGACAAGTGAATGTTGTTGAGAAAGATGTCCTTGACCATATTCTGTACTGTAACTTAAAAAATGCATTTACTGTTACATTACATTACTGTGGTTTAGAAGGAAAGTTTGAATGAAGGCTGCCTTCACCTTTTGCTCTTCCATCATGTGCACAGAAAACCTCTTCTATCACATTTTCTTTCTGTAAAACTTCTGCAGGAAGAATTTCATGAGCTGAACATGCAGGGGGTCGGAGGTTAAGGATTCATCAAGGCTGCTGAAAGCACATTTGAATGCAAGTTGCTTCATCATGCTCTGTCTCGTCCTGAGGTGTGGTGAAGCTAACTGATTTCTCTGTACTTTAGCAAATTCCAGCAAGTACTGGATTCAAAGAGGGAACCAACTTAAGCAGACAGGCGGTAAAATTCTTTAATATAAGTCATTTAAGACCCAAGTTGCCCATGAATTGCATGTCGGCAGCTTCTGGGAGGACACTGGAGAATGAGGGCGACATGGAAAATATGTGATCTTCACACAGAAAGCACCATGGCGACAAGCACTAGTCTTTCTTGATGCGAGGTGACAGTCCAGCCACTTAGCCACTGTGATGCCCAAAGAGATCTGGGTTACACGGCCTGGATGTCTTCCACTTCTTTCTCTCTGGGTTTTTTTTTCTTTTTGTTTCTTATGATATTTGAATAGACCTCTGTGTGACTGTCTCAGACGTTAAGAGGTGGATATCAAAAACAATTAACTTCAATATTTTTGAAACCCAAAACACGATAGTTAATTCTTCTGTAACACATATTCTTTATGTGAGACAATTCGAGCTGGATACATTTTCATAAGATCGGACCATCATAAAAAGTTGCAAAGCTGATGTAATACTCAGAAGTAATAATAAGGCAAAAGAAAAAGAGGCTGACAGAACAGACTGCAGGCGAGCTGCCTCAGAATAAAAGGGACTGATGCTGAGGGAGAAAAGAAAGAGGATGTGATGAAAATACAAGGGGTGGGGGGGGGAGAAAGGGATACTGAAGCAGTGGGCGATCCTGACAAGTAAAAATCCTGCCTGATCACAAGAGTTCTTCTCAGATCGGTTGCTGAAGTCAGCGCATTTGAAGCAGCAGAAGTCACCATGGGAATAAATTCCTCCAAACCAAGCGAAGACAGAGGAAGAGGCAGAAAACTTAGAAATATGGAGATGGGGAGGACAGAAACAAAAGAAGTTCATCGACTGCTGGTCTCTTGTATATCCAGTATGGGAACAAAACTTTATGAATCTTAAGGAGAACTTATGAGGGGGAAAAAAAGAAAAACAGGAAAGAGAAAGTTCAGCTAAAAACTACTTCATATCCAGCTGGAACTTTTGTACTTTTTAGGACAGCTAGCTTTATAAGATCCTGAGCTTCATTGCTGTGCAGTCTGACTACTTCCAGAAATATATGACGTATAATGTTTTGCTTAGTAAGGGTTTTAAGTCTTATAAAAGCTTCCCTGAAAGACAGAATTTAAAAATAATTTTAAGGCCAAAACATTTTCAAAGGGCAAGCTTTGCATGTTATGAAAAGTACTGAAATGTTATTTTGAAGAATATGTTTCTTTAATATAATATTGGGTGGGTGGTCAATGACAGAAATTTCTACGATTTTCATTACAAGTCATCACAGATTCTGTCATTTTAGTGTTAAAAACATTAACAATACCACAAAAAATCCTTCAAGTTAAACCAGGTTAAGCGATTCGTCTCGTAAGGGTCTTTATTTTAAAAGTGAAGTCTTAATTTTTATACCAAACATGGAATATGCAATCTCGAACCAATCTTTAGCTCAAACTCGGAGGCTGCAATTTATGTTTTCTTGTGAACATCTCATGGTCCATTGTTTACACAACAGTCACCGAATTGACTGAAAAAAAGGTCTTGGTGAAAGGGGTCCTCATCACTTTGTAAAGTCAGTTATCACGTGACTCTGTCATGCTTAGCAGGATAGCAGGGTTTGATATCTTCTTATCCATTATAGAAAAAGACAGTATATTGATAGACTTTAGATAAATGAACCTTGTTGAAATTATAACTTGTGCTGTAAATCAAAGTAACCTGGTACTTCTTTCTTTTGATATTTAATACAAGCATCTTATTGTATTATCTGTGTTTCATTACGCTGACTTAAAAACATCCACAAAAATTATGTCTGTCAAAATGCTCGTGGAGACTGTCCCCTTCAGCACTTCTACAAGGACTCTACAACCCACAGCTTCCTTTAAATCAGCCTAATGGACAACCGATCTGAGAGGAAGAGAGAATTAGTAAAAGCAACAACTCTTTTCTGTCGAAAATTCATGGACCCCAGACTGCATCATTCATATCCATCATTCAAATGGATATTTGAACAGCTGAATAATGTGCAAATACTGTAAAGTGCAGCAGAGAGATTTTGTCAAAAAAAAAAATTACCTAGCTTCCTTTTAGCTGTAGAGAGAGTGGCATGTAGGTGCAGAAAATCAGTATATTGCAGTGTTCATGCTAGTATTACTTATCTTATTTAATGGAAGAGCTTGATTAAAAGATTTATATGGTTCACAGGAACCCTGACCAGTAAGCTCCCTTCAGCCACGAGGATGTGCGGTTGTGAAAAATGTGAAAAATAAGAATAGGCTTACAAAAGGAATGCAGTCAAGATAACCTTGTCAAGCTGCATATTGTACATAACAGTTTCACTCATTGAATAAAGTTTTCTTCGATCATACATTCTTTACCAGGATATCCAACGTGTAAGGAAACACTTCCCTGTAAAATATGAGTTATTACAAAAGAGAACGCTCATAGAGCAATAAAAACCACAATTATTAAGTTGAGTGTAATGGCGTAAAACATCAACCTTACAGCTCTTAATCAAAGCGGCAAAAATACATGTAGCCTACACGATAAAAGGCAATACACCTGAAGTCAATGTTGCCACGTCACACCAACATAATACCTAAAAAAACAAGATCAAACTGATAAGATAAACAACCATGCAAGTCATGCCTTGCAATTAGTGATTGCACTTTTCAATGAAATGTTGTTCATATTCACAGTATTTCTTCACTCAGATCAGATCGATCTGAAGCAGCATTTTTTATGCATCATCTGTGATTAACTGCGATCGCATGCACGAAACAAAGTGATGTGTCAGAAGACGTTATAGTTTTTTAATTAGGCACACTTCGCACACAAGGCCATTTAAAGTGGCTTACAAGGGCTTGGAAATACATTCAAAATATAAATAACGGACAAATGAATGAAAAGATTGAAAATAAATTGCTTATAGACAATAAATATAAGTGTTTATACTTTGGAAAAAATGCACTTAACAAGTTTAAATATTCCCAAATTCATCGTCTTCCTGCTTCATGAGGTTGCCTGACAAAAAGCTGCACACAAGGAACACGCTGTTCCTCAGTACAAGAATATCAAGCGGAGTTCAAACAACAGTATTGCTCCCTGTGAGGTGCCATGTTGGTTCCTCGTATGTTGTTGACAGGTCAGTTAGCTCTGCCTCCCTCATTTCCATATTGAGATATGATCACATCACGTATAGGATTAAGATAACAAGATTATTAATATCAGGTGTGAATGCGAAGATAAGCCAGTCATCATATCCAGATAACAAAATCCATATAGGAAAGTTAATACCAGGTGTAAATAACACATTTTGATTACAATCAAAGGATTACACTGGCAGACACATGTTCAGTGCCGCTAAAAAGGAATTGGTTGAGGAGAGACTGTGACAGAGACAGACAACCATGTCAGTCTGGTGGTGGCGCTAAACCAAAACCAGGGAGTTATTTACCTAAGAGACAGAAACTCATGCACACGTGAGGAAAACAGAGACCCCGACCCAATTTCAGAATGTCACCAGAGCAACACTCTTGACTAAGATGTTTAGCTAGATGTTGAGAGAAAAAGGAATGGTCTAAGTGTTTTAACACCCTGCCATTATAAGTCAAACTGTAGTGAACATCGGTCTCTAACAATAAATGTCAAGGGCAAAGGCAAAGTCAGAGGGATGAGCCTACATAGTGTAAAAGAAGCCATTTGTCACTGTTCTGCATCCCATTACAGAGGCTCCAATTTGTAGCCGCAGCACATCAGCATACAGAAAGAAGAGGGTACAAAATATCCTCTATCACTTCTTACAGCCCAGATTATCTCTACAAAGCTGCCATGCAATACTCCGCCAGTCCTCCTTTGCATTTTGGAAGCATCCTCAGGAGGTAGAGTGGAAGCATACTGTTAGGTTTTTGATTTGAATCAATGATTTGTTCAAACGGCAAACATCATAACAGATTACCTTTGCTCTGTTCTTTTCAATCACCTGCAGGGAATCTTCTGACTGGAAGAGTCGCATAAACTGACTTCTGCTGCCAGATTTTCATGAAAATCCTGCATATGACAATTTTGTAACTCACAAAGGGATAATATTTCCTATGCCGTTTGATCCACCGTTGCTGAAGTGGCCTCAGATTTGAGCAATGTTACTTACGCAACAATGTCAGTCTCTATATTTGGTCCATCTTGATCAATGTTCAATAATAGAGCCATTTTCTGGCCGCAGGCATTAGTGCAGCCATTAAACTTTCTCTGATGCAGCGCTTTTTGTGTAAGTGGGCAATTTTGCTGACTTTCTCGTTGCAGGTCGATGAAAAATTGGATTCTAAGTAAACAGTGATGAAGCACCTTAAGCAGTCAGTATTGGCATTCATAAACCCTGCTCTATATCCCGGCGATCCCTAATCATCAGTGACAAATATACTTAGGAGCACCTCTGGGGCACCTTTGACAGCGGCATTGTGTGCACATGAGATGAAACCCTCTCCTGATGGTTGATCAGCCAGCCAACCTGACCTCCCTGCCTCCTGTTGCCATTTTTGGACTACATTTTCACAGTAATCCACTCATCTGACAGTATCTCCAAGCCCTTTCATAATAATCTTTAATAAGGACGACCTTTGATGCCACAGACAGCTTCACTGGGCCGTCTGATTTCTCCTCAACATGTCGACAGGCTACTAATCCTCCTCTCTTATCTCGGCTCCCTCTGATATCAAGGCTTAGTTTTCTTCAGGCTGTGGCAGCTGTTAGTAATGAACTTGGCATTTTTATTTCACTCCAGCACATTGACTGTCAGAGTTAGGATTGATTCTCAAAATGCTAAAAGGAAATTTCTGTTTTAATGATACAATACTATGCTGTTCAGAAGTTCCTACATATTGTGTTAAGCCTCTTCAAACAGAATCTCAAGCAGCTCTGCGGTGATATTGTTCATGGAGAATTCAATTGTATTCGCAAGTGTACCAAAAGATATCGCAGTGTTTGAGCCGTCACCACGTCAGTTTTCTGAGAAGAATATCAGGCCATTTAGGCAGAACGCTTCCTGTTGGGTAATAAAGCTGAACTTGTGCAAGAGTTATATGTCCCTGAATTCCCCGTCAGGGCAGCACGTGTCAGCCTGAGCAGAGGAAACCGACTAAGCTGAGCTGATAGATGTTGGTGCTGCAGGCATCCAGGACTGCCAAGCATCAGTGATCAGCTCACACTGGTCTCATGTTTGCAGCCTTGGGACACGCCAAAGAGGAACACTATTGGAGCGCTATCAGTATTCTCAGAGATTATGTCATTACAAGCCTGCACCATTGAGAATAGTACTTGGAAACACACTTGCAGAAAGTGCACAAATATATGCTGCTGAATTCAGACGCAGTGTCTCTGCTGAAGGAAAGAGAGACAGGTAAGGTTTTAACATTCCCATCATGGCTGTCACAGCCGGTCATGGTCATGTGGGTCTCACCACTGCGCCAATAACACCCCTGTGTCCAGCAATAGTCTTATGAACGGGCATTAGTCTTGGCTCATTTAGGACATTGTAGCCTGGAGAGCACTGCAAATTCTGTGCATTTGACATCTTTGAAATTAAGACAGAAATGACAAGTAGCTGCTGGTAAAAGAAGTCAACACTCAGCGAGGTTCCACAAGGAAACAAGGTGACAGTCACGCCGGGGAAAAAAAGTTCTGGCAAGGCGTTTCAAGGCCATTCCCAGTAATCAGCACCCACAGCTGTTTGCTCCAGAGAAGACACCGAGTGGCACTAACAACAAGCCAGCACCATATGTGTGAGCCATTAGTGCTCAATGTTTTAATTACTGTAGCCTACAAATTAGCAGTTTTGTATGTTGGGAGGAGAAATGTGAATATGTACCTTCTGTCTCACCTGTAATAGCTGGTGAAGCTACATCTAAATTGAGCTGTTTAAGTCTTTTTGTTTAACAGAAATGGACCTGACAGGTCCTGCATGGCGGTATAACCTTAAGCCACCAAAAATAATTGAACTGAAACCATCCCCAAAATAATCTACACTTGGCTCTCTGTCTAGCGGTTGAAACATTGCATGGTGTCTTTTCTTTTCGCTCCCATCCTGCCAATTGAAGCAATGCCAACCTGTAATTCTCTCCTCTCCTCCAGATCCCCACACTGACATCAAGTGAAACAAGTCCATCCCTCCTGCCTCTGGAGGCAAGCTGCCAAATAGTTCTATTAGCATGCCTCTGGAGGAACTAGGCCAGGCAATAACGCTGCTCATTCTCTGCAAGTCGGATGGGAAGGAGCTACGGCAACAAGGCACCTCAGAGAGTCACTTAAACAAAGCGATTCAATTTTGAAAGGTGTGAACAAATGATACATGGCTACATACAGATGAGACCACTGTAAAAGTTCCTCTTTTCATACAATCTCACTGAACTACTTCTGCCCTTTTGACTCTACCCCTTAGAGGAACTCAGAGAGAGGAGAGACGAGTCTGCAGCTTTCCAAATTGTTGGGTGAGTAATCAGCTGAGAGATAGTAGAGTTTTGGGTTGCAACAAGAATAATTTGACAGAAGCATTAAAGTAAGTTTAGACAGGATAAATGCATTCAGTGGGACTGAAATCATTTCCCCCGCATTGCCTGATATGTGGGAAATAGAGTTTGGAAAGAACCTACACACACACACACACACACACACACACACGCACTTTACACTTGTTTTATCCCATCACGCACTTTGTCTGATTTTAAAGTGAGACTGTGTTACCTTTTAGAGAAGAAATGCACATTTGTCTGACAAGTGAAAAGTTGAATTCATCAATAAAGACAGTGGCTAATGGTGAATACAATAGCAAATTTTGGGTTGACCTGGAGGTTTTCCTCTACTTAATCTGCTGACATCAGAGCTTTTCTGAGCTTGTAATATTTTAGCTTTAGCATGAACTTGTTATTATCATTTGCAGCCACAGCGAGCTGTTCTGCAAAAGACAAAACATAACTTACTTAACCAAATTTAAAGGAAACTGAGTGGCATGAAGAAAATTCATAAGCTGTTTTCACTAGGTTGCTGACACATTGTTTGCCGATATTATCGGACAATATTAGCTTATTGTAGATATATATCGGTATCAACATATAAGTTATCCGATATGTGGCAATGTTAAGAATCTCTATTAAGACTGGAAAATAAATACTGTGTTTTTAAAATGGAGTAATTTTGTAGTTTGTCCAGCAGAAGACAGTCTGTTTTTTTTAACAACTTAGAAGTGAAGTATTTGCTGTTCAGTGCGGGTGTTTGAAAAACAGTTTGTTAAAATGTAAGATATAAACCATTTTTGTCAAATAATTGATAACCACATTAAGTCAATATTATTTATCATATCCGTCAATATATCAGATATAGGAACTTTCCCGCTCCCTAATATCAGTGTCGGCATTGGCCCCTAAAACCCCATATTGGTTGGGTCCTTGTTTTCACATATAAACTTCTTAGCCCACAGCCGGGGATTGTCCTATCAGATGCATTCTCGCACACTGGATATACTTTGTTGGGTTAGGTGAGATATGGGGTCTAGGTAGCAACAACAAGCTTACAGTAAAATTCAATTTTTGCATTTAACCCATCCCTGAGGAGCAATGGGCGGCCACAGCACAGTGCCCAGGGACCAACTCCAGATACTTAGCCAGTAACTTGTTCAAGGGTACTGACAGGAAATACACCTAACATACTTGTTTGTTGATGGTGGGGGAAACCCAAACGAACACGGGAAGAACATGCAAATTCCACATAGAAAGAGAATCAAACCCAGGACCTTCTTGCTAACCCTGACCCACCGTGCCACCCCATTTGACCTAAATGCAGAAGAGACTGTTTTTGGGTTGCTATCAGTGCAACGTGTATCTGGACTATGTCGACAAAAGAGTGAAACACCAGCTTACAGGCATGCAGAAAAGTGCTAAAGCACAAGGAAAAGTTTGAAGCAGCTGCTCTCCATGCACTTACATCCCACCATAGAGAAAAAAACTGCAGTGTTTTGAGTCTGTATGTAGCAGAACATCAACATGACCAGTCATTTGATGTGACATCTTTGGACAATGACCGGCTCTATTAACACATGGGCTCAAACACATTCCTAATGTATAAATAATTTGGATGTTTCAGTTTGCACATACAGCTTAAAATTTTAAGGGCAGCAGTGCATGTGTGCAAAGTCACCTACAAAAAGCCATAGCTAGTCAGCTAATGCTATTATTTTAAGTGTAAGTTTACTTTTAAAGTTGTTATATTGTTATGTCTGCCCAAGACAAGTCTTTCTTGAGAATGAGAACGGATAAACAAAATTAATAAAATAAATAGAAATAATGTTGTCTTTATGTCTTTCTTATGTACATTTTGTTTTTAGCATGTATATTTCCTTCTTATTAGTGTTCATTGCATGTGCTGAGGTGATCTGTATCTTTTAATAAACTGTTGTAACGTTGAGTGACCAGCTAGGTAATGTGAACAGTCGTATTAAGTCCACATTGAGGTGATGAGGTAAGACAGCAGTGATAATGTCATCCATGAAGGTTGGACTGACAAACCTGAAATCAGAAGGAGAGAGAGCATCTCCGACCAAAGTAAATATACAGTTTTTGGGCTTCACCGCACTTCATGCAAGCTAACATAATTGTGACTTTTTTGGAAAACATTTAATTACAGATTTGTGTTAATGTCACAAAACTGACACGTACCCTCCTCCACCATCTGCTCCTGCTTGCCATCAGAAATTTCACCAGTGATTCTCTTCAGAAACTTAGCACTTAGGTGTTCAAGGATAATTCAGGGTATTTTCCTCCTTTTTGTCATGATGAAAGTATGAGCAAGCTGCTGGGGCTCAGCACACTCCAAGTGCCAAACTCAAAAAGCAATTGAAGCACATGCTTTCAACACGCATTAATAACGCCCACGCAGCATGCGGATTTCTTCACAAAGGCATTTCTGAGCATTGATGAGGAGTCTGGAGAACTGAACAACAATGAAACAACTCAGTGACTCGACCCCCCGCACATGGAGCAGACGCCTTCTCGGCTGCATGATATTCTCTCCAATGCTGGCTTGCAAACCAAATAAAATGGCATGCACACTGCAGTTATATCTGAGGAGAAACAACTGTAACAGCAATCCAGCTTTATCTATCTGCACTCACATAGTAAACGGTTCGTGATACTAGTTTACTTTGCTCTTTACTGTCAGATAACTTGATACCTGATTTTAAATGTAATAAGTAATGTCACCATTCCAATTACTTTATCAAAATAAACTTTTGATATATTTGTAAGTGTGCTAACTGTGTTAGTTGAAATGAAAAATATATGATGTGATCAGTTTATGTAGTTAATTATTGATAATGTCAAATAAAGCAGGGATCTATGGAGAAGAGGTGGGATTAAATAAGTGCATACTTCTTCCCACTCCTTTTCAGATATGTAAACTGAATCATGTAAATTGTGTTTCAGAATCTTTTGTGGGATTCTTGTTTTGTGTATTTTTTTATTTTGTTGCATTTTCATTCTTATGTCATTTCTCTTTACATGTTCGAAGTAAAACTTAACTTAACAATAATAAGCAGAAATTAATAATGACAATATGTACATGCAGCTGTACTTCGTGCATAAAAATTGAGAAGTGTTTTTTTTTTTTTTTTTTTTTTATAAGCTGTTTTAAAACTTTTTTAC
>JAQLOL010000013.1:5630987-5675640 GCA_029783665.1 Naso thynnoides
GGGGAATGTGACGTTTGTCTCCAGTTCATTTTCGCCAAGATGTAGTGTCATAGTTGTAGTCAAGACCACACTAACCGAGACCAAATTTGGCCGAGACCAGAGTGTGCCGAGACTGAGACAAGACCAAGACTTTAAGGGGCGGAGACTGAGAAAGACCAAGACCATTAAAAACTTTTCTTTTGATTTCACGGTGGTGGTAGAAGTTTGTTCTCCCAGTTGTCTCAGTAAGCATTGCCTTGCAGAAGCCGCACTTCGCCAGTTGTTTTCTCTTGAATGTTGTTTTGCTTATGAATTCTCTGTGATTAAGGTAGCCAAACTTAGACGAATCAAAAAATCTTTTCAAAATTTTCCATCCAATCACAGTCATTATGTTAGAAATTACATCTGTTGTGGTCTTGGCTGGTCTTGATTAAAAATCTTAAGTTTGCTGTGTCTGAGACAGAGACAAGACTGAATCAAAATGCTTTCAGTTCCGAGATGATACCTTTAAAAAGTGGTCTTGAGACCGGTCTCAACGCCAAGACCAATCTCGAGTACTACAATACAAAGATGCAGCGCGAGAGTTATATTAGCTACACAAACCAAAATACAGATTAGGAAACATACAAATGGAAAAGTGTGTTCTGGTCTACAGCAGCTAGACGCAGGTCTCTCAGATGTGACCTTGTACGCAATTAGCTTCTCTGCATTTCCTCTGACACAAGTTATGCTTTGGGGAGGTTTCAGGCCAGACAACACTGAAATGAAGATCAATAAGTAGCATTGTCCACAAATACTTTTCACCATCATTAAAACTGACTCTTGACTTGTCAGTCTGCAAACCCTCATTAACTTTTTGTCATTTTATTTCTAACATCTGATTAGTTTCTTGATTAACACATCTAAGAAGGAATTCAAGGTCAAGTTGACTTTCCCTGTCACCTTCTTAACGTGGCGTGAAACCAGTAATACATTCTGTTTAATGGGGTGACACAAGGCATCGCTGTGGGCTGGACCAGACGGGTTTGATCGTGACCATCGAGCCAGAAAGTTGGTGCTGAGCGGCAGCAGGCTCACCAGGAGCTCTCCTCTATTTCAATGCGTGCGCTGACAGCCAGCATTTCGCTGATGGGGACCTAACAAGGCCTGACGTGGAGTGACCCCGGTCCATGCCTGCTGACAGCCTCCAACGCCACCTCCCCCCCCCAACGACCCCCTTCTCCAACAACCCTGCTTAAATCATCAGGCGGCCCCCCTTCATCGCAGAGGCCCATACATCTCTCTACATCAGGCCAAACCTTGACTCTAATCATTGAAGGCCATTGCTCGTGTCAGATGGGCTTAATGACTCAATCTATCCGATCAAATACGGGGACGGCAGAGGTATGCTAGGAATGGGCCTGAGCTTTGGCAAAGGGGAGTGAAGCGTGTCTATGTGTGGGGGAGGGGGAAACTGTGTGGGGTTATTTTTTTTCAGCAAAGAATTATTTAATTATATCCTCCTTAGAAATCCGTATTTAATTGCTTTTTTGAAGTCAAAATCTGAATAGACGATGGCGATACAAAACTGTCAGCAATTTGTCAAGACGCACACAACAAATCAGTTTGAGTGGAAAAAGTCAACCCACCTACCTTGCAAACCGATTTTATATTAGACATGAATCTATAATTTTCAGGACACTGTTCAAGATTTAGAAGAAGAAGAAGAGGAAGAAGACTTAAATACCCCCCCCCCCCCATTCATACTTTTCCAGTTACTTTTTAACACCTTAGCATTAAAATGTTATCAGAAAGGTTATGCAATAGGCAGTGTTATGCAAGTTACTGAAAATTAGTAACTAGTTACAGTACTAATATTGCTCTCAAAAAGTAACTGAATCGCAAACTAAGTTGCTGCATGTTAGATGTAATCAGTTACTAAGAAAAGTAACTTCTGCATGATTTTACTTTTGGTCAATACCCTTACACATTACTACATATGTACACATTATTTTACACATTATTCATAACCTTGAAAAACTGGGGAGCATGTTGCGTTTGTCAACACCAAAGTAACGAGTAAGGAGAAGATTCAAATGTCAGAAACTGTAACTGCTTTACTTAATCTGAAAAACTAGTTAGTTACATTACTAGTTAAAACAGAAAGTAGGGGAATAACAACTATTCCAACACTGGTGATGACCCGTCTCTGTCCAGTGACTTGTATGGACAGAGCTAGGCTGGCTGTAGCCCTCTTTAAGAGCTTTAGGTGGGCAGGATTTGGGGGCATATATGAACAGAATAAAATATAATATTAATAATTTTATTTCCATAATTCCAATAAATGTGAATTAATGTGTTTTCTTCAGCTTATTACCCTTTCACATCCAAAGATGAAGCAGGTTTCTACAGTCTGTTGTGTTGCACAACCATGTTTCTCCAGTAGCCCAAAGGGGATCAAACACTTTAGAGAGAGCCTTTTACAATTTTTACATTAATAGCTGATATTGTAGGTTCAAATACATGCTTGGAAGGGAATGGCTGAGCAAGGCAAACTCAGTTGGTTAAAATCTGCGGCGTCACCGTTAAGTGCTATGAAATCCCACGTTCTGCTCCTGTAAAGGTAGTCTTTTCAGTTTTTGATCACTCTAAGTGCTATGAGACAATATTTTTACAGATGGATCCCCATTTTCTGTGCACACATACTCTTGAAGAAAAGACTGCTCGCTGCTGAACATGTGTGTTAAGAAAGTAGATTTCTAAAATGACAAATGTTTCATGAGGAGGGAAATGTACACGGAAGACTTTAAACCTTTAATATTTTGTGCACAAACATTACACTGGCGGTCTTTCTGTTATCAAAAATGTTAAAATATTCTTTTAAACAAGTTTGTGAAAATCTCTGTTCAACTATTACTTTCACATTACACTTACTCCTCATCGGGGTTGTGTAGCTATGAGCATTTGTTTATTTTTACTGAATGATGTCATTGATAACACGTCTCTTAATGGATTAATTTGCCCTAATTATTTATGTAATATTTTATTGATTAAGATTAGTTGATTCAAGCCATGCAGAATTCTTTAGTTTTATGTGCTGTTTTGAGATATACCTTAAAACTTGTAAGTAAAGGGAATTTTCATTGTTGTCCTCTAAACGTTACAGATTCATGCACAGCATGATGGTGGTCCACAAGTTTCCATAGGGATCATTTTTTAACAAAGTAGGTCCAGTTAAATGATTTGAAGGTAGATATGTAGGTGGATCTTTCAGGGAAAAAAAAGATTTCTTGAGCAACATGTTGCTGTTGCTGTCTATACAGTTTTGGCGTCTGATGAATAGGCAGCGAGAGAGATAAACAGAGCAGATGTCATGTTGTACTTTGGGTGAACAGCCCCTTTGAGGCAAGAGAAGCTAATGCACATTCTAGTGTTTTGTCCTCTCAGCCCTACAAATCCTCCTGTGCACTCTGACAAGTAAAGTCTTGACCGAGCCCCTGGGCCTCGCTAATGGAAACGAGACAAAACATTTTCTTTGCTCGATAGGATCTGCTCGCAGTCGAACTGATATGAAGAGTGGTCGGCGTGTGAGAGCGAGGGGGAGGTTGTGACACATTTCAGACAAGTGCTAATGAATGTAAACATCACTGTGATAAAGACAACGCAGCGTGAGGAGACGTAGCCTCTGCAGAGAGGGTAATTTAATCCATTTTTCAAACGTTTTTTCGTCTGCCACAATGCTGCTATCGCTCTCATCATGGGAGACGTGAAAGCAAGCGCGGGATGAGTTGTGTCAAAGCGATGGCAACAGAGAGGGAGGGGCAGGAAAGACCTCCTGCTGAGAACATGAAGGAGGACATTTTCACTGCAAGGAAGGTGAAGGACACCTTGGGTTTCTATCCACTTAATGAAAAAGTGAGGAAACTTCAGATTTTTTTCTTTTACTGATTAGGAGGGAGTGTTTTGGGTTGCGTGAGTCAGTGGGGAGCTGATTGAATTTGTCTTGGTTCAAAAACACAATTACTTAAGGGAGAAAGATAAAGATGCCTTCAATTAGCGCTTAGTTTCCTCATATAAATATTACATGGTTAATTTTGTTTCTCATTAATATATTCATTTTTGGATTTATTTGTTTATTTCTTGTTGCTTTCCCCTCTCTTTGTAGCAAGTATCAGGAGGCTACAGTTCCTCTCTTTGTTGTGCTTATATCCTGAATGCAGCATGGTTATATATTTCCATAATGAGCATGTGACATCAGCCTGTGGAACAGTTTGACAGAGAAACTCCACCCACTGACCTCTGGCCTGTGCTGACCCTCATTAGTTGGGCCCACACACAGCATTTGTGCATGAGGCGGCCAGTTAACAGAAGGGAAACCTCATCCATCTCTGACAGCAGCCAGGCTCCCGCTGACGAGCAAACCGCCACGTCCAACAATGATGCTCCAGTTACCAAGATTTATTCGAAAAACTCATATGATGGGGGGAAAAAAAGGCTGAACCCTTGCACAGCATGTTTATTGGAAACTTAGTATTTCAGTCCCAAACTTGCAAAGTAAAACAACACAACTTAGTAAAACCACACACTGTAACAACCGACCAAAAGAGAAAACTTATTTCACACACGAGAGACAATAACCAAATCAACAATTCATTAAAGCATCCTTAAAATGTGGAAAAATCTCATAGAATACAAATTAAATAATTGTTTCCCATAAAAGTTTGAACAGGCAAAGCAGGAAGAGCAGTTTCTATTAACACAAGTTCAAAGCGGGGCACGGTTCCAACCAAACTGAAAAACATTTTACAGGCATGAAGAAAAACAACTAGAGCTAAATTCTGTTGGGGAAGAAAAGACAGAAATGCGGAAATGCAAACACAAAGTGTCAGTTAATTTTTTGATTTGAAAGCTTTCAAAGGAAAATAATGTAATTAAAATATTGACTGTTTGTTGTGGGCAGTTGTGGCCTGGGTGTGTGAAATACCCCATGGCAGCTGGGGACGTTTCCCCATAACTAGCTCTCCAGTGTTATGCTGAATTCTTATAGATAGTTGGCAGTCAAACGATGGACAAGCATGCATGTTCGCTGCATTAGCTTCCTCATCTACATTTTCATTGTCCCGGTTAAGCTTTTTAAGTAAATCCAAAGTTGGTTAGTAAGGAGCTTTGTTTTCTCTTTGCCATGTTTAGTCCATGAGTCTGTCAATCATTAAATGAGGAACATCACTAACTGTCACCATTGTCAGTTAAAACACATTTTATTAGATTCTATCCTGCAAAGTGAATGCTGTAAACGAACAGCATCTAGAACGTGCAGACTTCTCAGGGTCTGACGTCACTTGGTGCAAAGTGCAAAAAGTGTGCTGTGGTTTGATGAGCACATATTTTAAATTGTGTCGGAAATCGTTGATGTTATGTTCCTTTGGGATAAAGAAGAAAATGTCCATCCTGGTTTCCATCAGTGCAAGAGTCAAAGGCAGCATCTGTGATGGTATGAAGGTTCGTTGTGCCCACGGCTTTGGTAACTTGCACATCTGTGAAGGCACGGTCAATGTTGAGCGGCACAGGTTTTGGAGCATCGCGTTCATGCTGTCATCCGGGATGTCCCAGCTGATTGAAGCAAGATGATGCCAAATCACATCCTGCGTATTACAGCAGCTTGGTTTTGTAGTGAGAGAGTGCAGGTAAAAGGCCTGCCTGCATTTCAAACCTGTCGTTGAAAACATGCGGCACATTATAAACACAAAATATGACTTCAGAGACTCCGAGCTGTTGATTAACTGAAGCTGTATGTCAAGCAAAAATGGGAAGGAATTTTACTCTCAAAACTTCAACAATTAGTGTCTGTAGTTCCCACACGCTTACTGCATGTTGGTAAAAGAGCAGGTGATGTAACGCGGCGGTAAACACGTGCCTGTCCCAACTATTTGGAAATGTGTTGCTGGAATTCAGAGTGTGTATTTACAGCAAACAATAGAGTTGATCTGTTTAAACATGAAATATCTTGTCTTTGTCCTCTTTTCAACTGAGAATGGATTAAAAAAGATTAAATTAGATTTTTTAAAATGACATTTTGCACAGCATCCCACGGCTTTGGAATCAGGTTTGTATCAAAGAAGCCAGTAATTAAATCAAAAGAAAAACAATTACAACAACGGTAACATTTTTATATTATTTTATAAAATTTAAATTTAAAAACAACTATTTACAAATATGGCACATATTGCCACATAACTTGTTGACCTGATTTTGTCATTTAAAAAAACCCAGACTTCCTTGGAAAAACATGTCTCCATTATTCACTGATGTATCGAGTCAAGTGGTGAAATTACTCATACAATGGCTTTGTTGAATACTTGATTCTGATTAGTCAATTACGACATTCTCAGGTATGCTATTTCTAAATAGCAGACCGGCCGCTGCTATGGACAACAGACTGTTGCTATGGATGTAGTTGTGATCATAGACTTAGAAGGACGACGTCCAATTACATCAATCCGCAGAAAGAAGTTCGGTAAAATTACCAGCTGCAGCTCCAGGTGTGTCAACTGCAAGAGCTCCAGCATGACGGAAACACAGATTAATGAGGAGAGAAATGTCAACGTCAATGTCCCCAAAGAAGTTCTCTTTCACCTCGTCTCACCCCACCGTCAACGGAAACATTCAGGAAACATTAATGCCCATTAAAATCATTCATAGATAGTTTTATTTACGTTGCTAGGCAAGCAGTTCCAACTGTAGAATCACATGGACTATTCTTCTGAGAAAATAAAATAAATTTTTAAATAAGTAAAATTATTTTTAAATAAATATCTTGTTTCATATTCTCGTTCTTTAGTAAATAGTCATGCAATAAGTGGGATAATGTCCAGCAAGCTGATCGTTATTGGGTTAAATGAACCCCTTCAGGCTGATGCAAGCTCGCTGGATGTCATCCATTACAAATAACCTTTCCACCATAATGTCCATAATCACTATGTAACAAACTGCAGATTGTTGTAAGGTTAGTAGATTTTATCAGATGGAAGTAATGGAAACGAGCCTAACATGCATGTGAATGAATGTTCACACTGTACTGTTGCTAAAAATACCTTTTATTCAGATTTTCATCTGTGGACTGAGACAGTTTACAAAAACCATGGTTCATATTCGATGCCGATGATATTTGAAATGTTCCCTCAAAATTCTTAATATTTCAGTCAACCCACATTAAAGATTAAAGCTCATTCAAATTTGCTGTGACTTAACAGTTTGATGATTGCTCACTGTTTCTACAAACTTAACAGCAATTAACAAAAGTTGCTTTGGACAAGAATTTATGCTACAATGTATTGGAAAACAAAAAAATTGTGCCCCATTTGACAGCAACGTGTACGCTGACAAGTAGCCATAAAACACTGCAATGCATCATTAAACTGAGAGAAAGAAAGTGCCAATGGATTGAGAATAAATTAAGATATTGCAATGCAACTATATTAAATTAAAGGCTGTTTCTTTTTCCTTTTCCTTTAGTCTCCACCGCGTGTTAACAGAGTCACTCATCACAGGCCAGACGTGTTCTCTCAGAGGCTTCCGCAGGGATGTCATTTCTCATGGCCTTTTAGAAAACACAATATACAAACTTTGTCAAAAGGCGGGACCACCTAGTAAGAGAGAGACAGCAGTCACCATTCACAGTGTGCCATTCACAGAAAAGGCTTGTGCAAAATAAACATCTGCAACATGATAAGAATTGTCATGTAGGCAGCAGACAACTGGACCAGTGTATACTCAGGATATGAAACAGGCATGTTTGCACATGAATGGTAGGTTTTGTCTTTCCTGTGTGCTGGTCCTTCACTGTGTGTCTTATATTGTTAAAATGAAAGAGCAAAAAGTGCGTTTTATCTACTGTAGTGGATAACAGTTTTAATGTTAGATATACTGTAGGGCTATTTTTTCATCCTTCATTTGTTTATACTCAAGGTAAACAGTCTGAGCAGTGGAGAACCACTGCATTATTTAAGTCAGTTTTAGGAGCTGACAATGAGAATTTGCTTGGTTATTGACAAAAGCACCACAGTACAAACTGAGTTTCTTATTTAACCAATTAATTTGATTCACTTGCACAACTCTAAAATCTAATGCGGTCCAATTAAACAGTGTCACAGCAAAACCTATCATATGAATATATGGTTTTCTGTTGGCCTACGTTAGATTGTAAGATGTTTACGATATTTGTTTTTCAGAATTTAGTCTGCTAACGTGTTCAGAATAGCAATGCTAACATGGTGACTTTTGATCCGTATAATGTCAAGCTTGTTCAGCATCCTATTGTAGCTTGTTGGAATGCTAACGATTGCTAAATAGCACGAGCACAGCAGAGGTGATGGAAATGTTTTATAGGATTCAATTTAAACTAAAATTATTACAATTCACCCTGCAGCAGCTTGAAAAACTTGAATGTAGCCAGCGTCATCTGCAAGATGCCGCAGACGCAAAAGAGCAACGCAGCAGACCTTCTTCTGATTCAAGGGGAACAGAAAGAAAGAAAGAAAATTACTTGTGTCATATGCACAACATAATTTATTTCTATCCGTTTGTCCAGAACTTAAGCACTATTATTACTAATGAACTTTTGCCGAGCCACACCCCTCTTAGTTGCTAAAAGAAGGCTATGTCTGCCAAGCTTTCCGAGCTAGCATAGAGTTCACACTGTCACTAACGGCACTCCCTAGTGACAGAAGGTCTACAACAAATAATTTAATTATGTAGGATGTCAAACTGACTCAGCAGTGAAAACAGGTTAGAGTTATGACCATAAAGATGCATGCTAAAGCCTACAGATCACAGTGGAGCAGCTTCAAATTAAGTTTAGCTTTATTAATAAAACAAGCAAGGACTCTTGTAACGATTTAGTATCCGTTCAGGACAAGAAGAGGACACATCTCTTTGTATATCTTAATGTTAAAGTGAAGTTGGGCTTTTTTGTCGAGCTTGAGTTCAGGTTACCAGCATTTTAAACTGTTGAGAGCTGCTATTTAAAGACTCCAGCTACAGATTTTAGCTTAGCTGCTAGGCTTGCTAGCACTCTAAACAGCTGTAAGTAAGTCAAACTATAACTGACTAATATCAACAAACAAGAACATAAAATGTCCTTAGTGTTTTTTTAAGGTTACAGAAGCAGACGAGGCTGTGCTTGTTAAACTGCGAGGGGTTCAAAGGGGAATAAGGACGCAGTTTACAGCATTTTATTTCAAAAAGGTAAGAACGTATATCTCCTTTGAACCTCGTTAAATAACAAGTATTAAATATGAAAGTGCCCCAGACATAATGTTTAGCCACAACAAGTTTAAAAAACCACAGAACCAGTCTGAAAATGAAGAAAATGTGAAAAAATTACATGAGTTTCTGTGTACAGTACTTGCTGATTTTGGTGTAGTAATGGCTAATGAGTCCATGAGAATAAACTAAAACAGGGGCTCAACTGCTAAACAATCAGCTGAAACTCACCGTAAAGCTGCCATGAAGCAGTGGCTAACGGCAAATTCATACATCTTTTCATCACTAATGGACTTTTCACATTATATATTCATATTTTATACATTATTATTCTAAAAAATATCTGTTTGATGCTTACTGATTTATTTAATAAGTAAATGTAAACATTAACGTTTTATATTTCTGCACTATCATCTTTGTCAGGAGGTGTTTGCTTAGTGAACATTGTTATGACAGTAAATTCTGATAACAGTCCCACTGTATTTTGTCTAACCTGCATGCTGTGACAAGATAGTGAAGTTTAGACTGCGGTGTTAACATGCATGCCCATACCTCAGTCA
The DNA here is from genome assembly GCA_029783665.1 of Naso thynnoides. Taxonomy (NCBI): domain Eukaryota; kingdom Metazoa; phylum Chordata; class Actinopteri; order Acanthuriformes; family Acanthuridae; genus Naso; species Naso thynnoides. The sequence continues at coordinate 5,640,767 of JAQLOL010000013.1, forward strand.
GCTCAACTTGATCTGCGAGATTACTTAACCTGACAGGGAGTAGAGATTGCAGTAGGTAGAAAGGATAAAGGAAATGGCCCCAGAGTTGTTGCAACCTTTGAGAAATCTTAGACGCTTACACACTTACATGAGGTGTGCTCACACAAACTCATTCTAACATTTGGCATCTCATTTTGATTCGTGCCTGCACAGATGCAACACAAGTGGATGGAATTAGCGTGGACTGATTTGGATTTGATTACAAAACAACTCTGACTGCAAAATGCGATCCAGAAGAGGAATAATGAAGATAATCTCTTCAAAAATAACATGCAAATCTTAATGGATTACTTGTATCTTCCCTGTTAAAGTCATGTGTCACAGCTTGTGTGTTTTCAACGTGACCAATTATAATCACAATTGCAAAGCAACCCAAAAGAGCATGTTTAACATTGCCAAACATTAACAAGAAAATAATCATAACTGCAAGTGCTAATATTTGCTCACAGAGTCGATGTTTTATTCATGGGACATCTGTGCCACTTGGAATCCGCCTGAAGCTTCACAACCCAAATAGGAATTATTCAATTAAACTATGCAAAACTGATGGACAAATGTTTGCTGCTTTTATTTCATCTTTCCATTTTGCAGCAGTCCAAACCTAACCCCATAACAATGCATCAATAATCTCTCAATGCTGCATCACCTCAACTGCCAATCAAAGGATGGACCGGGGCCTGTTTGCTTTCCTGATTTGAAATATTAATACAGGTTAGCCTTGTGAGATGCAAAAACATAGACAGGGGCACATGCTGGCACCAGAAGCAAGGCCGCAGTTTGACAAGGCAAACAAGAAGTCCTTAAATAAATAATGAGTTTAAAGGTTTGGAGAGACTCTCTGACATGAAATAACCAGTGTACAATGAGTGCAGCCCTGACCCAAGGATTTCAGCACAGCCTCATCAGCATTAATGGGGCAAAAAATTGTACATTTATGCCGACTTGCATCCTTTTGCAGTCAAGAACACTACGATTTATACAGTACATAAACTAAGCACACGCTGGGCCAGAATTAGTCATTCTGGCTGTTGGTGGACAATACAACAGCCAGCCAGAATTTCATCCTCCCTCTCATTCTTTGGAATGAAGGCAGGAGGAAGAGGGTGTGTTCTGCTGTCTGTAAAACTGAAAACCTGTTTACACTGACAGGCTGATTGCTCATGCCCGTGGCGTTGTGGCTGCACCACGCACCTCGCAATCCAAGCATGAAGAAGAGGAAGAGTTATTTTAGGGGACAAATAGTGTGTTTGGCAACACACAGAGACAAATTCCATCCTGCTGTATGTCTCTGGAGGAGGAAAAAGAAGCTTAAGCATGCAACAATCGTTGGCACGTGGATACCGGATGTCAAGTGCAACACATATAATTTTACTGTACAGTGAGCTGATGGATTTCCCTTGAATATAGCACTGATGGTGGGATGAGAGAATTCTGCATGAATGTAAGAGCTGGCACAGTAAAGGCCTTGACTGAGCCTTTGCCATGGCTTCCAGGGATTTGTCCATATGAGAGCTGAATGGCCTGAGGATCTGCTGGAGCCTTTCACATCCCTCTGCGGGAGTGTGAGTGCAGGCAGACATGCCTCAAGAGTCCACTCTCCAGTTCTGAACAAAAATTTGAGGGCTGTACAGTCGGGGAATAGCTGAGGTGGGGTTCAAAAAAGTGCTGAGTTTGATTCCTGGCCAGGGCAGGACCTTTTTGTGAGAAGTTTGTGTGCTCTTTCCACGTTTGGTTGGGTTTCCTCCAGTAGCAAAGCTGACCTGCCATCAAAGCCATGTTAGATTAATTCTCCTGTCAGTGGTCTTGATCAAGGCTCTGGCTTAGACCGGGAGTTCATCCCCAGGGGCTGCGCCATGGCTGCCCACTGCTGCTAATACTGAGCATGCAAGACAGGGAACCCGTGCCCCTGCAGAGATCAATAGAAAAATAACTTTGCATCTTACATTACAGCAAATAAACACACAGTATGTTTAAATGCAAAGTTAAGTCAAGCTAGTTAACACTAGAAGGGCCATGATGGTCAGTTTGACCGTTTTCACATTTATGTATCGTGTTACTCAGTGGCATTAAAAATGACAGCGCTGCTGGTCCCTGACTTCCCTAATAATGTCTGTATTTTCATTTAAAACATTGTTTATACAAATCGCACAAAAAGACAAACAAAATGTGATCGTTTCTACCAATTTCGGCCACAGGGGGTCAAAATGGCTGCACTGACTTTGCAGCTTTGATACATTTTCAAGCGATGGCAGCTGCATCTTGGTTGCTTGGCAACTATCTTTGTCTCAGTCAGAAGTAAAACTGGAGAGCGTCTGCTAACTCCATTTGCAAAGGCAATTTTTGCTCCTCGAAGCAGCGCAGCGGAGCTCACCTGCATGAGCCGGGAGCGGATCTGGATGATCCGCCTTGGATGAAAGTGTCCGTTTTCTCCTCCACCATGGCATATCTTCAGGTGTGTATCGCTTTTTTGTATTGTTTTGTTTTGTTTGTTTATTTAAATTTACCTTACACAATAAATGCATTTCTCTCTACAATAGAATAATAGAATTTTGAATCTGGCGGTTAACACTAGATTTGCTAATGTAAGGTATGTCTGTGGCAATACGCCCTGTTTAGCTGGTTGCTATTGGACCTTCTTCCAGATGACCTATTACACAACAAACCCAACGAGCTATAAATATGTTAGCAAGCGGCTCACAGATTCCATGACGAACAGCGAAAATGTGGACAACTTTACAGTTCTGCTTTACTTTTGGTAGCCCCAAATGAGACGCACGCATGCAAATGGTACCCTTGTTTTCTTTCCTCTACAGATTTATGCTGTTCAGTTTTCTTGTTAAAAGACCACCGCGGGAACAATCGATCATGCACAGCACATTTAGGTCAGTTCTGGGCTGATGGGAGCTTATAAATGCAGGAGTAAATCGATCCCCAACCTCATTTCAATCAGGATAGACCAATTAGAATAAAATCAGATCAAACTTATTTTGCACAGAAAAAAAAGACCCCACAGGAAGTAGATCACCAAGGAAGCAGCTTGATGGATTAGATGCTTCCCATGTAACGGACACTTCACCAGAGCCAAGACACTGTTGGTTGAAAGGACTTAAGATGGTCAGTATCTTAATTGAGGTGGGCGGAGCAAACTTCTGAGTGTTAAATGACAGCAGAGAGAGAGAGAGAGAGAGAGAGAGAGAGAGAGAGCACTTTTAAATTTGATAGCTAGCAACTGGCTGTTTAAAAGAGAGAAGGTGGCAGATTGTGATTGGATGAAGAGGATGATGAGTAGTGGAGGGTGAGGATAGCAGGAACTTGATGGTGATTCATTGGGCATGCACAAACAGACAGTCTTCCTGACTGAACTTTTGCTAAGCTAGCTTCATTATCAAAGTGTGTTAGTCTGACTTTGAGACATTTAACATAGAAAGATTTTATTAGGACTAACATGTTTATTTTAAAAGTCAAAATTTTAGTCGAACTGACACAGTGAATCGACTTTTTCTAACATCATGTAAATGTACATTCTATTTTATTCATGTCTTTAACTTTTCATTTTTTTTTAAATTTATGATAAATAACTTGCACTACAGTCCCTAGTATTATTACACAGCTGTTGTTTTAGGCTAAGATTTAGCGAAGTGTAACTTACCGGCAACTGAGAGACAGTAAAAGAATACACTGGCGCATCATTCACCTACAGCCTGTAATCGTACTTGCCAAAATCCAACCAGTCTGAACGCTCTCCACCAATCAGGTAGAGGGAGCAGGAGGAGCAGCCAATCGCAGCTCGTACACGTCCTTGACACGGAAACTAAAGTCCGCGATTTGGTCGGGAATTTCAAGACGATACACCGTCAGGTCGCTCTTTTCACCTCTTTCAACAGCTTTTCACTTCAAACAACCACAGCTTCAACCCTTGCCAAATTTAAATTAATTCACCAGGTAATGTAGCATTAGACAAGGGTTTCAATAATATTGTCAATTGTCATGTGACGATATCAAACAATTGGGATGGTTAAAATTGTTTTTCAGGATGGTGATGGGAAAAGTTAGAGCGCACTCACACTAGGTAATCCATACCTTGCTTAAGCACATTTGACCCCCAAAGTCCAGTTTGTTTGACTAGTGTGAGCACTCCGTTCTGTACTCAAGCACAGCACGCTTTGTCGGCATTGGCCCGGTTGGAAAAGGTGGGCTTCAGCACGATACAGATGCACATGCATGAGCACAGGCACGGAGCCCCGTCGTCGCTGTGACTGTTTGTGGAGGATTCACCTTAAACCAGAGGTGGGGGACTTGAGTCACATGACTTGACTTGAGTCGAACTCAAGTCACAAATTTGAGGACTTGAGACTTGCTTGACTAACACTGATGAAAGACTCGACTTTGACTTGGCATTCATGACTTGAGACTTGACTTAAACTTGACATAGATGACTCAAACGACTTGGCTTTTCTTTCTTTCTCCCTCTTTTCCTTTTCTTTTCTTTATTTTTTTTTTTTGCGCATATTGAGACGTTAGTTTTGTTTTTGATACGTTGCCCAGTGACGGTATGACACGGTGTGTAGGCTACTGCTGCGTAGCCTTGCAGGTGGGGGCATGCCTTGCCAGAGCCACATGAGCACAGGAGAGGGAGAGGCAGCATGGAGGGAGCTCCAAGGATCATTAGATTTGGATTTAAAGATTACAACTGAGAGGAAACCAGTAGAACAGAATTTTGTGTGACATGACTTGCTTGACCATAGCAATGACTCAACTTGACTTACTTGAGTAAAAGCAATGACTTGACTTGACTTGCTTGATTCTCATCACAATAACTTGGGACTTTGAGACTTGAAGGTTGAGACTTGCTTGTGACTTGCATGTATGTGACTTACTCCCACCTCTGGCAACATGTAGGCTGCCTGCAGACTGAAACTTCAGCTGCAGTAGTTTTTGGAGACAGTGTCACTAAACAAAAGGCTGCAGACAAGTAGAGCAGTTGCAGGACATCAGAAGGAAAATCAGAGGACATTTTCTCCACAAAATAGGACCTGGTTTTACTAAAATTGCTATTTTGTGCAACATATTAATGTGCATGGTTGAGTTTCATTTTTCGAAGCCACAGGTCACAGTCAACGTTACGCAGTGTTGCTTCAAACAAACCAAATCTGATCAATAAAATCACAACATCCACCGACTGATGAAAGTTCAGCTTATATCATCCAGAGCTAATTCATTAGTTAGCTAGCTAGCGTCCTGGTCACTACTGCTGTTTGAAAGCACACAAACATGTAAGATCTTACTGATGTATTCATCCTCTCCTTGTAGTTTGAGGAGTACGTCTGCTTGCTCCACTACTAAAGGAGTTGAAGCAGTTGAAAGAGGCGAGTGTCCTCTACAATTCAATGAAGGCAAGCATCCAACTCTGAATAACTCTGCTTGTCCATGCTTGTTATGACATGAACACAGCAATGTTCTACCTGCCAGTCTATTTTGTTTGGACTTTAAAGGAAACCAAAAGATTCAGTCACACCAACAAGAAACATAAGACGAGGAAAGCATCACTGGTGACATGCAAAGACATCACTTACATGCTGTTTAAGTGCTGTCTGAGCATTTTCACCACACCTCTCATCTTCTCTCTACTGCAAATTCTGAAAAATAAAGACAACGACTCTTACGTTGAGGCTTGCTACTCTAAGTTTGGTTGCTGCAGTTTCTGCACTGCATCACAACAAAGTAATTAAACCACAGGGTGCCTAATAAAATCATAGATAAACATTTCATACAGTCTCAAATAGGGTTATTTCAGGCAGCTTGTGGAGGATAAATGTTACATTATACAAGGTGAACATAAAGTGACTGGAAAGTCGTCCACATTATTGCCCCATTTTCTTTTTGCGGAGAGGTTATGAATCCTCTCAGCTGTCCTGCATTTTGTGTCACAAAGTTGAGTCTCTCCGAGATGTGACTGAGTTACCACTCGACTTGTGAATAATGCAGCCAGGATGTCGGTAACATGGGGCGGAGAGGGGTTTCTGCTGAGAACAGCAGGTGCCTTTCATCATCATGACACAAGAAACAAGTGAGACACAGCAGGGTGTTTGCTCAGCACAAAGATAAATAAAGCGCATAAGCATGCATGCATGCATGTTGAAAGTGTGTTTATGGATGTGTGAATTTAAGAGCTGGAGGAAGAGGGGAAGAGAATCACATCCTTGGGGAAATTACCTCCAGAATGTGGTATTGAGTGAAAGTCACTGATGGAAACAGAAGCATTTCTGAGTGCCCTGCCAAGCAGTGGAAATGAAGGGCAAATTGTTTTGGTGGTGTGCAAATGAGTGGGAAATAACGCAAGCAAAGTAAAGAAACTTGTAAACCATGACCATGGTGTGAATAAGCAGGAGCTGCCCTCCTGACAGCCAGTAGAAAGCTGACATTTTCTCCGACAAAGCTTAAAATTATTTAAAAACAGAACAATCCCGGGTACTTTTAAAACAATCATTCCCTTTTTTTCCAATGCATGGCTAATGGAGCCATGCTCGGATGTTAAATTACTGTTAGCTCACGTCACATGTACAGTTTATGTGTGTACTCGCTCTTATTTCTGGCTGTAGCACATATTGTGCTAATGAACAGAGCTACCACAGGGGCACAAAAGTGAAACACAAGCTGAAACGCACTGGCATTCCTTTTTAAGGATCCAGTTTAACTTTTAATCACCCTTGAAATTCCCTTTGATATGTGTTACCGAGAGGAGAAGGAGAGAGGAGATGAGACAACGCAAGCTTTCAACAAGCCTGCACTGTATGATGATGGCTGCTGTAGATAGCTCCTCTTTCTAATTACCTAAACTTCAGCTGCGATTTCCTTTGAAGGCGGCTCCCTCGCAGGCATGATCAGACTGTGACCGTAGGCTAAATCACTCTAACATTCACTTCATGTGCTTGGGACTGTTGGGTGAAACGCTGCAGGAGATTTCAGCGATGATTTGTCATTTCTATGGTAATTTTAAAGCTGAAGTTCTGGGATTTAGCTCTTTGAAACTGGATTTGAGAAGAGGTCATGTCATCCCAGACAGCAGGATTTATGCAATCCAAAAATGTTCCAAAAACACTGATTGTAATACAGGTAGAGAGTTTTTTTGTTTTTGATAGTTTTTTTTTAATGTTTTGCTCACTGAAGTTCATCTGTGTAGATCCATACAGTCGCAGATTCACAACCTTAATCTTTCGTTTCCTTTAAGGTTTTATTTGCCTAATCCAGACAATGACCTCATCCTAGTGACCTCACTCCAGTGGCTGGAAAAATGATGTCGTTGAGCATTATTTGGGGATAATGTCTTGGGGGGTAATTGTGTTTCCTTATAATTTTATTAGATTGAGATATTTTTTATATTTATTTCCAATATCTCAATTTAAAGCTGAGGCAGGTAACATCTGAAAATCGAGCTAGCTGTAACATGGGACCCCTCAAAGGAGCAACTCCGCTGCACCCTCCCTGCTTTTGCTCCAGCTCAAATTTTATTTGGTTTGTTGTCGCGCTCTCTTTTTAACCTAGTTTGCATCAAAAATTTGTGACAGGACTCAAGCCAGCTGACTGTGTCACCTGCAACGCAGCTTGTCAAGTCGCCAGAGGCCAGTTTCAGTCTTGTCGCTAAGACGAGCAGCATAGAACAGTCAATAGGAACATATGCTCTCTGAAGCTCATGTTATGTTTTATTATATGTTATTGTTTATGTCCTTTTGAAGGCCCCAGAATGATTGACAGTCGCCAAGGCGTCAGTTAGAAAGGGATCCATATAATCAACGGTAAACAGACTATATTTATGTACTTTTACAACACAAGCCAGAATTCACCCACTCACACATTAAGGGCAGATGACTTCTCTACAAAGAGCTGACCTGCTCAACATGGACTCATACACACACCAATGGCTGTGCCACTGGGGTTCAGTATCTTGCCCGAGGACAATTCGACATATAGAGCGGAGGAGCCAGGGATCGAACCACCGACCCTATGATTGGCAGATAACTCGCCCTGCCTACTACGCCACAGCCGTCCCAACACCGTCCACAAGTCTGTGTCACTGTCTGAATACAGAGCCAAGCATAGGTGCAGAAGTGAAATGTTAAAAGATTATTATGGAATTTTTGCAGGATGACACCAAGTTTTAACTGCCTACCCCAGCATTACATAGTGTGTATGTAAGTTTTGCCACTCTCAATACACACTCTACTATTACTGGAGATATTAGATTTACAAAAGCCTTTTACTAATTACTGGCCATCAGTTATAGTCCCCACTCCTCATCGTCATCGTTATCATCGTCATCATCATCATCATTATCATCTTTGCTGCAGTTCCAAGATGCCGGTTTCCACAAAAAGGGAATATGTGTGTGTGCCAAAACAGACAAATTAAATGTGTTCTTGTAGGAGGGGACTGTTTGAACTATGGTTATTAAATCTGACTTCTACCTAAGGCCAGGAACTTATCAATCACCCCTTGTACCTTTTTCTCTCTCTCGATTTTCTCATTGAATTCAATTCTCTTTGTCAGGTGAGCCAGTTGGCCATGACATTATAACATTCAGGCAGTATGCACAATATCATGACACTAAAATTGAAGCAGTAAGTGGCATTCAGTCATAATTAACTTTAATTGTTACACCTCTTTCCCAGTGTAGATGTTAAAATTTTATTCTGTGAGGACTTCCTGTCAGGGTAAACATACAATTTTAAGGCACTGAAATACTTTCTGAAAAGAGGTGGGTCAATACAACTACTTTTATACAGATTGTTAGCTACAATGCTCGCTAGCAAACTGTATTTTTATTCATTTGTAGAATTCTCCAGTGCAACAAACAATATTATGTTGATTTTTTCTTATTATGCTTGTGTTTGCATTGCACGGTCCGGTCACTATAAAAAAATACTTTGCTGCAAAAAGCCAAATACATTTTATAGGCTAGTTTCCAAAAGAAAGCTTATACAGCTGCTTTAATAAGAAAAAAAAAAGACTTAGAAATCATTCCCTCATGTACATAAACTCATCAGCTACTCCTCACATTAAACAAAGATATGTCTAAACTTTCAAATATTAAACAGATGCTGTTGAGTAATTTATTGAATTATATTTCAATTTTTGTCACCATGGTGACAGTGGGGTCTGCACCACCTTCATCACTTCAGCTACTTCATATCAGGTTCAACTTCTATCCACAGTGGAGTTAATGCTATGTCTATATTAATCTTCAGCAAATCAAATCAATGACTGTGCCCTTACATTAGCTCCTGGGCCTGTTACCATGGAAACCTAAAGGCCAGTGAATATTATGGCGGGGAGAGAAAGGATTGGCTGCTTAAAGCGAAAGGGTGAGAACATGGCTGTGACATCCAGGAGGGGGATCAGTAGGGGTAAGACAGAGGTCGGTGCGGCTCATACATCGCATATGCTGTCATCTTTTGAGCGTCACACAGGGAACGCACGATGTGAAAATCTGGCCGAGTGTAAAATGTCACCGATGTTTTACTGTATGTATCAAAGGTCTGCTTCTGCTGCTGCACTCTGCTCCTCTACCGCACTCCTCTTCATATTTGTTAAATGTTTCAGTGTCAAAAACAATCTTTGTCAAAACACACCGACGACAATCTCTTTTTAGTTTTTAACCTTCCTGTTCTGTTCATTTCAGCTTAATTATCCTGATGTTCCCACTCAAAAATGACTGATCCATGGTGATTATAAATCCAGTAAAATACATATATTATCTAATGTTGTGTTATATCTTTTTATCAACTCAAATTTTTGTGGACATCACAAGTTTTATACTTTCCTTTGGCATTTATCGTCTGTAGGCCTCACTGGCCTCAGGTCATACAACATACAACTCTCTTTAACAACAAGAGCTGAGGGGATGACTCAAACAGGGGAACCACAACAGGCAGCACAGGTGTAAAATTCAACAATGGTTCACTTGGAGCCCGGCAAAAGGTCACACACGAGAGAGCAGTCAGGAGGACAAAGGTACTGACAGGGAGCAGGTAGAGTCTCGAAATCCGGGTACAAACGATGGGAAAAAAACACCGGAGACTTACACATGGGCTTGGGAAGAATCAGAGTCGAAGGCAAAGGCAAAAATGGTCAGAAACACAAGAGGGCAAACACGGGGAACAAAAGGCTGGAAAGCTAAACACAGAAGTGATGTGAGACAGGTGACAAAGAACGAGTGCACTGATGGCTGTATAAATACTAACTGGGCTGATTACTGATTAAAAACAGGTGTGATTAATTACGGTGTGAAATTTGAAGGAAGTGGCGTAATACAATGAGGATAAATAGACAGTTTACAAAATAAAACAGGAAGTGAACAAGAAACACAGGGTCCATGAATAAAAGTACCAAACCATGACAGTCTCGCTCTCTCTCTTTTTTTTAAAGAAAAAAGCATTATATGGGTACTATTTTGGCTTATTTTGAATATTAAATACTCAGATGAAACAAACTGTACAATTTATTACAGAATACTTTATTTCAGAGTTTTACAAGGACACTGTTTTAAATTTTCAAAATGTGCTTGAACATCTATTGGTGACACAAAAAACTAAAGAAAACTAAAGAAAATGACTAAAGAAAGACATTTAATTTACATACACTTCACTAATACCATTGGTGTGACAGATACAAAACATCACCACCGCTCTGATGCAGGATCGAAACTGAATAAGGACATTTTTAACAGTGTTAAAATGACTTAGAGATGGTTCCATTATTCAAACCTTCATCAAACTTTCCATCAGCACATCAAACACAACACTGACATATTATGATGAACTAGTCGGCAAACAGTTACCAAATTACTAATTCACTTCCATTATTTTCGGTTTTGTTTTTGTACACCTGCAATGTATGGAAGTTCAATAATCACTTTTCCTTTGACTCTGTTTGGTCTCTACCAACTTTTGAGGGACATTTGCTTACTTTCTTATTTAGTTTTGTGCAGGTAGCAAACAGTGGGTTTATCGAAATGTTTTCAATGGGATTGGCTGCCCTCTGGGGCTGAAAATGCCGCTGATGACAGTGGTTGGAATAAACCAAAACAGTAATGTTGTGGGCCTTAGGCATTTAAACTGATAATAAGAAATATTATCAGTTAGAATGGATGATAGTATGAGAGTAGACAAACAAAAAGAAATAAAAATGACTGACAAAACTTTCTGTACTCCAACAAAAGATCTTTGGTGAGAGAAAAGTTGGAAGCAAAGTTTTCCATTTTAAAGTTAAAAGAGAGGAGCACACCCTCAAATCTGCAGGGAGGCTGTTTCAAATTCTGACTGCACGAGAACTAAATACAGCATCACAGTGGGCTTTAGTGCTGCAGTGAGGAGCAGTGAGAGCTCAGCTGAACACAGTGATCTGTCTGGAGGTCATTCATGTAATCAGACCTGGCAGTGATTTAAAAACAAAAGAGGCACATTTAAAATGTATCCTGTAATGTAGATGGTTATGTGTGCTGTGTCATTAACCAACTGTCTGATCAAGTTCAAACATTTAAGGATAAAAGCTTCTTCACAGTGAAGTACCGCTCACCAATACAAATGACCTGAAAGTGATTTGCCACGGACGTATGTTTGTACAGTCAGAGAAAGGTTAAACTTGTAGGGTTGGGGGTTAAAGGTACATTTTTACCTCCAGTCTTGCCTCCAGTTGTGCAGATTTTTTCCCAGTCGACTGTACGTACGTGTGTGTGTGTTTCGATTAGAAAATAAAACATTACAGTAAATTATTCATCTTGTGTTTGCAAAAAATGGAAAATGCCCGAGGCCTCTTGCAGCCATCGAGCTCCACAAAAGAAGAGAATTAAATTTAAATGAATTTCCATCAAACTGAAATAATTGTACTTAATGAACAGCCTTTACACATGCAGCAATTTGTTAAAATAAAGGTTATTTTAATGTTAAAGTTGTAACCACCCACAAAAGCAAAAGTTTGTTCTTGATAATGCATCAGTTGTGCCTTAGGTAAAACAAGTTGAGTTTTATTTTTTAAAATAAGCATGTTGTCACTCTTCTAGGACCTTTCGTGATAAAGATCACATCACCTTTATCCTACTGTAACTGCAGATAAACTAAAGCTTATTGTTATCTTGTTTTCTTCAACAGCAACTATGGCCCTCAATTTTAATTTCAAGTAAGAAGATTTTGTGTTTATGTCAGTGGAAAACTTTTCATGAAACACACCAGGCCTTTCTTTGCTTACATCATGTCATAAAATGGGGGCTGAAATGGGAGACAGTCCACGAATCAGGGGGCAGTGATCTAATTCTCGGCTAGCTGGCTTCATCACTTATCAGGCTCCTGAGTGGGTGGCAGAAGATACAGTATGTTGTGGGGAAAGCTGCTCGCATCATCTAGCATGTCAAGTGCATTGACTGATGATGCACGTCCACGGTCACTTTTCTTAAAGGGAGTCAACAGATGAAAAAATAGACCATAGATTGCAAAAATGCAATCATCTTTGGATTGCATCTATAAAATAATCCTGCTGTGTGCACACAGTCTCTATCAGACTGTCAACCAACAGAGGTGAAATCATCCATCCTCGTGTACTGGACTTGGGCTATAAAATATATTTAACTTGTGGACAGAATTTTATCTGCCGTATTGAAAAATCTGCAAAATTGGTATCAAAGATATCTGAATTTTAGATGTTACAGAATAAAGGCTAAGTGACAAGTGGCTATAGAATTAATTTCTTCATTTCACTTTAATATCATTCATATCTCTTGAGCTATCTATCAGAAATGTTAAAGGATTATGCTGCTCTGTCTCTCTGGGAAATCCTCTCTCAAGGTTTCCTACCAGTGAATCTGCCTGATGGCAAAGGCTCAAATTCAAGAGCTGAAAAATGTAGATTTTGTCCTGGTCACGGAAGAGTAGACCAGACGTTAAGAGATAAAATAAGGGCCAAGAGACTCTGTTAATCCTGTCTATATGTGCTGTGTGGATTGGGAAAAGGGCTAAGAGTGTATTAGCAGGTTTTCTCTGGGAATACCAACGTCTAGATCCACTTTTACAAACCATTTAAAAGTCAAATCAGGCATTAGAAGCAGACCAATATCTGAGATATAAATACTACTAATCTGCATAAAAGATATTTGAAATGAGTTGATATTTTGAGATGCTTTTTAACATTGAAAGAGAAAACTGATACCACTCTGCAGACTGTATGCTTAATATAAATCAAACATCAGGAGGTGATTAGCTTAGGTTAGCATAGCATAAAGGGAAGAGATGTAAACAGCTAACTTGGCTTTGTCCAAATGTGATTTACAGTTTTAATTGTTTTCCCATACAAAAACATAAATGTTAGCACAACAAATTATGATTTTAAGCCACTTCCTGTTTCCATTTTTGTCTTCCTGTCTTCAGAATTAATGCTAAGCTAACTAGCTGCTGTATGTAGCTTCATATCCACGGATACAAGAGAGGTGTCAATCTTCTTGTCTAACTCTTGACAAAACAGGGATAAGGAGCATTTCTCAAAATAAAAAACTCTTTCTTAAAATCAGCCTGTTTGCACTGTTAAGTTAGCTGTTATAGTCTAATCGTAGTATTGTAGCCAAGACCACACCTACTACTTGGTCTACTTGACCAACACCATAGTGCACCAAGGCCGAGTCAAAACCAAGACCATTAAAAAAAATAATGTCTGATTTCAAGAAGTTGGTCGAAGTTTAATGTTTTCCCAGCCTTCTCAGCATGCACTGCCTTGCAGGACATGCACTTGGTCAAGTGTTTTCTCTTGTATGTTGTTTTGCATAAGAATTCTCTGTGATTAAGGTAGCCAAACTAAGACGAATCAAAAAATCAAACTACAAATGACTAACATAATTGGCCGCATTTGGAGAAGCAAGTTTTACATGCAATCACAGTCATTATGTTAACAAATAAATCTTTTGTGGTCTTGACTGGTCTTGATTAAAAATCCTGAGTCTGCTATGTCCCAGACAGAGACAAGATTGAGTCAAAATTCGCTTGATTCTGAGACAAGACCGAGACCCTCAAAAAGTGGTCTTGAGGCTAAGACCAATCTTGAGTAGTACAACACTATCTAATAGTACTGTGTGTTGTACCTTTTCTTCTTTACAAAATATGATATTTATTAAAAGATACTGCTCCAATTTAATGATATGTGACACTTGAAGAATATTGTCTCTTTGGCCTTGTTGGACAGTGTCTCATACTACCCTACATTTGAATGCAGTGGCTATAGTCATTCAAGATTAGTCACAGAGCACAAGCCAATATTTGGTCACAATATTTGAGCTGGAAGGAAAAGAATTAGACTGGTAATATAAGGGGATGGTGGCACATTCATAAATGTGTGACGAGCTCAATGACCCTTGACGACCTTTGAGTCAAAATGCTGCTCCTGTGCATCGTGTAAGGATTCCCCCGAGGGCTGACTGGGGGAAACCGCAGGGCAGAGCCAGGATGAAATATCTGCAGCTGGTTGGAAACACCTCCGGAAATTCAACAAGGAGCTCAAAAATGACAGACTGAACACCCTGTTTCCACCATTACACTGCCATAAGCAGCAAGCAAACACATGGATTAACAGCGGATTGAAATAAAGATCACATACCCAAACGTTAAAGATGTTAATGCACTTTTGTCAATATTATAGCTCTGAATTACTCAACCTTGCAATAAAATGCTGACCCCCAGAGGATCCATAAAGAGAGCAGGCGTATGTGTGTGTTGGCAGTCATTTGTGTGGATTCATCAGCTCTGCAGGTATAAAATGAGCCCTGTGACAGACTTACCATTATGTGATTTTTACGACAGGGCACATTTAAAAAGACAATGGTTTTTATCAAGTTGAGTACCTGCTGTGATTTGACCTCATGCCATATGTTGCATTTCCAAAAATATAATCCTTTAAACTATTAGTCAAGCAAAACAATCAGTTTTCTATTTTTTAAGACTTGTGTTCATATTTATTCCGCATTTTAACAAACACGACCTTTGGAGTTTCCACACTATGAAGTAAAGGTGTATTATTTTAAGGAATCGAGAGAAATTAGAGTTTGACGAGACACTTTGAGGCAAAAGTACACACGACCATGATGAATAAATAACAAGACAGCTCTGATTTTACCTGTCTTACATTACTTACATTAAAGATGAGAAAAGGAGCCTGACAGTAATGAGTCTAGATTGGAGAAAAGATGGCACATTTACCGCTCTGTGCCCACTGAAGGTTACAGGTTGCAGTGTACATCTTGAAAGTCTTTTTATCAAAGCCTCGAGACCAAAGCGGTGCACTTTCTCGTGTCATCTGTCAGAGTTTCTAGCTCGGCTTATGCTCATTTTACTCTGCTAAAGGTGTCTTTTTCCCACTCAGCCCATTGAGTTAGCGCTAAAAATAAAAATCTGTAGCAGGTAACAGCAAGGATGACTGGCTTAGTTCCATTTTCCTGCTGTGAACAAGCACTTGCAACAACTTGTGGTTCTTAAATCAAACAGAGTGCACTGTTAGACCTCAAGGCTTTTTATTATCCACGTGCCAATATACAAGGTGAACAAATGACATAAAAGTGGCCTCAGTGGTGACAAAATAAACCAATTAAATGTGTCAGCTGCTGAAAAGCACACATTAGTTTAGGGGCATACTTTATCAAACAGGTGAAACGTGCTAGTGTAAAATTACAGTTGATAGGATGTGATAAATGTAGCTGATAAATGAGGGTTTATCTTTCATTATTTATAAAGAATTAAAGAAATTCAATTATCAGCTCCTGGAGGATTAATTATCATAATCATTTGACAGAGCCTCTATCTAGAAGTTAATGTTTTTACCCTGCCTACACTAATGTACTAAAATATTGTGTGTCATTGATTGTGAGAGGATATAAACTGTAAACCATACTGTGTTTAAATGTTGCCATGGCTGCAGACTTGTAGTGTTACTGTAAAATAATGGGGGTCTGCGGCACAGCAGAACATGTTCAGCCTTCAGCTACAGAGACAATACTTGTTTTTGTAAATTTTGGTCTTCTTATTGGACTTTTTGATGATAAAATAATGTAAAATATCACAATACTTGTGCTTGGGTGTTATCATGTTGGCAAGCCTAGTTGCCAATGCAACACAGTTCAGGTCATTCATGTCAAACGTTTTTCCTCAGACGTCAAATAAAGGCCAATTTATGGTTCGTCTCTTGACACATTCGATAACTGTTGCTCAACAAGAATGTTAGAGTAATGCGCGCTTTCAGGTTATTCTTCGGCAAACATTTTCATGGTAACCATATTTGACACAAATGGTAGAATAACGACAAGGAAGTTCAGGTAAAACTATCTCCACAATGACAATAACACTATCCAATCCCATTGTGTGATAAAATAGGACGATGTCTGTAACATAGCAAAACTCTCAAGGCATGGGACATGAAATGAAAGGATCTCCAATCTCGAGTACTACAACAGTACCTTTTTTTTTTTTCCCACTACATTGCACCTTAGCATGAATATGTGATAATGAACAATTCATCT
The DNA here is from genome assembly GCA_029783665.1 of Naso thynnoides. Taxonomy (NCBI): domain Eukaryota; kingdom Metazoa; phylum Chordata; class Actinopteri; order Acanthuriformes; family Acanthuridae; genus Naso; species Naso thynnoides. The sequence continues at coordinate 5,657,346 of JAQLOL010000013.1, forward strand.
TCTTGTTTGAGGTGAACGTGCTCGTATAGACATCAAATTAAGGACACCTATACTGTGGTTGCATCTCTAGATAAAGCTTATACCATATTTGGACTAGTAAAAGGACTACCTATAGTGTTGGATGGTCAGATCACCTTTGATCATCAGATGTTGATATCTGTCGGCTAAGTTAGAAAGTGCAAGAAAGTGCAATCTTTGACAGGACTGTGCTGTTTAATGTAAAATATTCAGTATACCACATGAAGCATCACGTAACTTTCAAGTTAAGTTGAATGTCCCAAGACAGACGTCGCCTCCGGTTTTATAGGTCAACAGCAGATATAAATACAAGTTGGTGAAGGGCTTCAAGAGATTTATGCTCAGGCCTGTCATCATGTCATTGGCTGTCGTGTGTTATACTCTTACCTGGCTGCTCCCTCAAGGGATGGGTGGTCTCTACTCCCAACAGAAGGACACGTCCTCCTATTTATGTCAGAGTAACTGCAACTGTTAGGAGACTATAAAACACTGATAAAGATGTACTGTCCTCTGTCTTTGGAACTCTTTGATGGTTTAATAACTCATTCCCTTTCATTTTTCAAAAGAAAAAGCAATGTACAAAAGAAATCTAACACATCATTTCAGATAAATATAAAAAACTGATGGAATATGATGTTCAACAACCCCAATGGATTTCAGCCTTCATCAGGGGAAAGACAATAAAAAAGCACCATTTACTTACGTTATCAAATGCTATTTGTTTTCCTGCTTGTTCATAACTTGTTTATTTGTTCTTTCAATCAAAGCAGATTTTGCAGCTCATTATTACTGGCTGCATGGGTTAGTTTGTACATCTGTTCATTTGTAGCTCAATTGCCAACATTAGAGGTTTGATTACCACTAGAACCATCCAGTCGTGCAAGTGTAAGGTTTTTTGCAAATATCACACATTGTCCTCTGGTGTTTACCTTCATGAAAATAAATTTGATCTCTCTTTGCACCTTGCCTGTCCTTTACAATGCTATTTTACCTGAACATGCTAAAGACTAAACAGCAAGTAAAGGACAATGGCCATCTCGTCCCAGTTGTGTAAGCTTGTTTACAGCATTTTCTTTACATACCTGATTATGTACCAGGATGAAAACCGGCAGGGTCACTCACCCTTACCACCACTTAAAGGGTGGACGAGCTTGTCCACCATTATGCTGTTTCTCTAGGTCTTTATTGATGTTGAAATTTTCTGAGAAATGTGTATTCTAAGCCCTCTCTGAAGCATTATTGCTGAGTGGCACATGTTCCAGTGACGGTTAAGATGGATTTCTTCAAGATCTTTAGAAGCAAACGCACAACAGAGTTATGAAACTGCTTCTGAATGGCGAGTGACGTCGAAGGATTAAATATTCAGGCCCTTTCTTTGAAAGAAGCAAAAGATCCTTGGACAGTAAGGCTGAGAGAGTGCAGTGTGAATGGTGTGAGGATTATATAACCATATGCTATTGTGAACTTTGTCAATCATCAACGCTGTTTCTCCATCCTGCTGCACCTGTCGTCAATGCTACTGGAACAGTAAATCCACGCTTATCCTTCTTCTAGTGCAAGAGACAGAAATGCAGACCATCTTCCTGTGCAGGATTTTTTCTTTAACATTCCTTGCAGCCTGAAAGCTGGAAAAAACAATCACATTTTTCAGCAGTGGCTCAAAGCTCAGAGCTTCAGGGACCTTTTCGAACATCTTTATGAACAAAATTAGCATGATCATAAATTTCAACTTATTTTGTGTGCACAGATTTGCATTAGGATTATCAGTAAGTGTTCTCAAGATTTAAGGACTTTCATTGCAGTTGTGCAATAAAATCACAATAAAACTGCAACCTTAAAAAAATGCCTATGTGTTAAAGAGTAATGCTGGGGTCAGTTTACATGAAATTAGCCAGATAGTAGCCCAGCTGGGAAGACACAGGGCGTCAAGCAGCCCCAGAAACAGTCAGTGAGCATCCACCCACAATCTATTGCATTATCTCAAGTAGTGTGTCATAATGGACAACAACCGACACCGCATCTAGGGCGCCTCACCACAGAAATGCTAGCATGTTGGATTTTTTGTTTACTTCCCATGAAAGCTTGTCTGTAGAAGTAGTTGGTAGTGAGTGCTTCCTTTCCGGTGACATCACGCTCATCATGAACAGCAAGCAATAACTGAGCAACGTGTAGCCTGTCATGTCTCTTGGCCACGACGACAGCAAGAATGTATGACTGTTTAATCATCTAATCTGTCACAGTTAACATTTTAACAGGCAAACATATCTTGTAGTCTCATTCTGTCATTATGCATGCTTACAAAAAAAAAAAAAGGTTGATGTTCAATGTAGAAATATTGCACGTAATCAGTGGCTTAAAGTAACATGTACTGTAAGGGAATATTGTATATGCTCCAGTGATGGCAGCACATCAGTCCTGTCAGACTGACAAAATGTCTGAATTTAATGTATTAGCACTACAGCTTTTGGGAAAAAGCTATCTTCCAGTCCGTGCGCGCGTGTGTGTGCGTGCGTGTGTGTGTGAATTGATCTAAAGCGCCTGCCTGATAAGAGGAGCTTAAACAGATGGTGTCCAGGATGTGTAATGTCTTTTATGATGTCCTTTGCCCTCCTCACACAGCGAGTGCTGGGAAGATGTTCCAGTGATGGCAGCTCAATGCCGTTCAGTGCCCTGTGCCGTTCCCACAACATGCTGGAGGGCGTTTTTGTCAGCTTTGGTGCAGCTGCTGTACCTGTCATACAGTTTGTTGGTTCTCTCTCTATGATGCATCTGTAAAAGTTGACGGGAAGACTTTGATTCGATATGTGTGAATATGTTTGCAATAGCACAAAAGGTGAGCCAAGGCAGAATTTATACCTAACATCAGCAGAAACATGAAGACAGATGAATGTTTATTGTTGCTTTAAATGTGTGCAGTACTAGTCTGCAGTCATACTAATGGCTCTGCCATAGCTGTGCTTTGAGCTAAATGCTAATGTGTGTATGTAACCAATCAAATGTCAAAACCAACATGCCGATCTTCAGAAGGTAGGCTATTAAGTTTACCAGACTGAGCTCAATTTAGCACGTTACTAATTAGCATCAAACACAAAGTACAGCTGAGGCAAATGGAAATGCAATTAGTATTTGCATGAAGATATGTTCAACTCAAGCACTGGGCAAACTTAAATTTGGACAAGGAGACAGGTGAAAAGTCAGGGGATCACCAACATTATTTATTATTTTTTGTTTTAAGCAAGACATGGATGTCTTTGCCAAATGTTTTGCCTATCTATCTGAGCACAGAGGTCAAAACCACAAAGCAAAATCAAATAGTTCAAACCTACAGTGATAAGAAAAAATTAAACTTCTCATCCATTTTTCTTCTGTATTATCTCTTGATGAGAAATTTTATTAAGCCATAAAGTTCAGTAATGAGTGTAATTAAAATCGACTATGTCTTCATGGCTATTTTCTCGTATCAGATGACAGACATACTCCCGATGTTCATGTTCTGACTGCACTTAGTTGAAGACATACAGTGGCCTTGAATATGATGCTGACGGCACAGTCTCTGTCAGCCGATGATGCTATTCAACCTAATGAGAGACAAGCCCAGGCCAAGACTTGACTTTGATTTCTCTCTCCAGTTTGATTTTGACGGGCAGCAATGCTGTCTCATGGATATTCAGAGGCTGCAAAAAAGGCTGTCTCGAAAGTCTTTCGATCGGAAAGTGACGCCAGCTCAATTGGAACTGCAGACACTGAGACACTCCCTCATTTGCCCCCCGGCTGACTGCCCTCAGGGCCTGTCTGCTGCTTCCCCTCAACTAACCTTTTTTCATATGAAGTAGTGTGGAAATTTATTTTCCTAAAACCCCTTTACATAACAACAGTCACTTGCCAAGAGCCACTAGTTATTTCAAGAATAGAAAACAAAATTGAGACTTGTTTCTTTGCTCATTAGTGTGACATGTTGTTCAAGAAGCTAAAGCTGGAATGTAAGATGTAGACCCCATATAAACGTACAACGGGTAAAAACTAGGGCCCAGAGCAAGAAATTTCCTAAATCCAATATATCAGCTGATGTTATATATCCATGTATACATATTGTTAAATGTGGTTCTCAAATACTCATGACAAATATATGTAATAGAAGCGGGATATCTTGAATTTTACAAACTTTATTTCAAACATCAGTGCACTGAATAGTCAACACTTAACTTATCTGTTCTTAAATAACGGATCGCCCTCTGCTGGAGAAACTACATAATTACACAATTTTAAATCACTTCTCCAGGCACTTTCTCATATGTGCATATTAGAGAACATATACTGTACGTCAATACCAATATATGATATGCAAATACTGGCCGATAATATTGGCAAACCAATATATCAGTTGCGCCCTAACAAAAACATGCTATCATGCAATCAGTACCTGGTTGTCTGTGAGACTCAGGCATGGCAGTGCTTTGAGCTACATGCTAAAATCATCATGCTAACACTATCACACAGCAAACGCTAAAAATCTGACAGTATGCAGGAATGTTTACAATGTTCACCATCTTAGTTTAGCATGATAGCATACTGAGATTTGAAAATTAGTGCAAAAGTAAACAGAGGCTCATGGGGATGTCACTGACCTATATATATATATATATATAAACAACTTAATACTGAGGAAAACATTAATGTCTGCACTAAATTTCAAGGCAATAGCTGTTTCATTCAAAACCAAAAATGTCAACCTGCTGATATCAGCTGTGAACAAAATTCAGGGAATCACTTGAGTCATTAGATGACTTCCCTCCTCTAGAGACCAAGATTGTCTGCACTGAAGTTTCTGCCAATCCATCAGCCACCATTCATGATAGTGCTATACTAAACCAAAGCCAGTCTGCTTCATCCAATGAATATCCATACAAAATTCATTGTGATCCATGCAACAGTTGTTAAAATACTTCAGTCTGGACCAAAACGGTGGACATCCATTATTGCCAGTGCAGCCACACTGTTAGTGTGGCTTAAAATGTTGTCACAGTAATCCCCGGCTTTTGCATCAACATTCTGCCTTATGATAAAGTCAACATACTGGCTGAGGTTTAAATCTGTCACAGCTTCCCTATCCACTCCTCATCCGCTTTCTTGTCCCCCTTAACAGTAAATGGTCAGATGGAGGCAAAAAGTTTAAGCATTGGGGACCAGCTGTTGAGATTTGAAAGTGTCGAGGTGTCATTTAATGTTGGCAGTAAGCCACATGACAGCAAACATTAAACTGAGCTGCAATGCAGTTTCTTGCTTTTTAAACTGGTGCATGATGGCAGCTGAGATTAGAGCCGCACTGTAATAAAAAAGGAAACTCATTTGTGATTAAAAAGCTGGTGGAGATGACTGTTGCCAGGGGACTGTTACACTGTGATCTGACCCCTTGCATGTCATATTATACAGTCTAGTTTTCATATTTTCTTATTTGTAAATCTGTTTTTATTTACCTTAAAATTCTTTGCCTCTGTGTTCTCATTCCAAAACTGATGTGTTCATACGAACAGAAGGCAGCAAGCGCCCGCAGATGGTTGAGGCATTATGTGATATTTTGACTGATTGATTTTTTATCTCTGTGTTATTTAAACTTTATTATGAAACTTCCATTGATGCAACTCTAGCAACTTTTCGATAATGGTAAGCTTGAGTTTATTTTAGTATTTTTTTTTAGTTTTAGCTTAAAACGTCCAGTACATTAGTCTGTTCATATTTGAATATTCTTATAATGTAATGTGTAAATTATGTTGTTGACACTCAGTCCGTCTTGCTGCTCTTCGTACAGCTTGGCATCAACACAAAACGCATCGTTGCCTAAATCCAATTACATACAGCTGATCTCAAAATCCACAAAACATACAAGTTTGGTTTTTTTTTTCCATCCAACACATACTTTTCACTGATGCAGTGCTTACTGGCCTTTGTTTGCCATGATAAGATGAGACTACACTCTATCACTCTTATAATGGCCATGATGCAACAGACATGAGAAAATGATTGCACAAAATGATAGCTGGTCATTTCATCCAGTCTGCTGTGACATGATGGAAGACAATCGATGCAACATCTGGGACATTGTAGATTGCCCCAAAGCAAACGTGCATGTCAGACTGCTGTAGTTTTTTGCTTTTGTTAACTTAGTCTGACTGTGTTTCCTCCTGTCTTACACTGTGGACGCTCATGCCCTCCAATCCTTCTTCCCTCAAACTGAATCTGTCCTCTCAAGACTCACCAAAGCTGCATGTCAGACATGATCTAAAAGAGAGTTAATGGTTTTCCAAGTATTCCTCACTATAAAAGCGAGCTTCCTTTAATGTGTTTGTTGGAACCTTAGTGGTGAAAGTGAGTTTCAGTTAAAGATACACAATGATTTCTTGTCAATTGACACACTCAGCCCATTTACTATCAGTAGCGGACCAGATGCCTTTGAAGAAGAAGTTCAGTTTTTTGCGCATTAAGTCTGGAAATAAGGATGTTTATGATTATATACAATGTTCTACAGCATTATTATGATGAATGGTGCAGTCCTGAGAGCTGGAGCTCCATGAAGACACAACCAGAGGAACATGTGCACTCAGCCAGTCCATTAAAAAACACAATTAACGTTTGTTTTAAAACGTGAAACTCAAAAAAAAGTCAATAGCATTAATTCGCTGCGGTTTGTAAATAAAACATTTAAAATGGGCCCCTTCTCCTGGCTCAACGCACCAGACATATAGTAGCTTAGCTTCGTATAGCTTAGTAAAAATATTACAATTGTTTGAAGGAGAAGTCGATAATTTAGCAAGCTAACAAGCTAACCGCTAGTGTTTAGCTTCTACCTGTCGATCACAAAGCAGGCCACCTCCACATCGCTCTTCCCAGCCTCTCCTTCAGTGCTCCAAAATGGCTGAAAACCAAACCGAAACTCACTCTCACTCTGTCACTCTGTCTGTCACCATATACAGTCGCCACCACACAGATACAGAGGCTGAGAAGTGATGATTAGGGAGCATTACTTTTGTATATGTCTATAGGATTTTAATTTTTAGTAAAATCCTTCTGACTCCGCCTTCAAACACTGATAGACCAGAGTGGCATCTTTATGCAAATGAGAGTGACTGAGGCATCCTGGGTAATTTAGGGGCAGCGCCCGGTATTTTTAAATTCCCTCCATTGAAAAGTTCAACAGGCTTCGGTAGCTAATAAACACTGGGATAGTTAACGGCTACAATAATATTGTTAGCTATGGCTTTTTATTACAGAATTAAACGCCATTTATTCGGCTGTAGCCTTTGATAACCAAAAATTACGTTAGCTTACGTTAGCTAGTCTTACCTGATATGAAATGTTCTCCACACACATAGTGATGTGGAGACAGAGGGTCCCACAGCTTCCCTTTACCAACAATTAAAAAAAAATCCACTTCTCCGGTTTTCACCACTTCCTTGTCAAGTTAAGTACCCGGAGAGAAGGCTTTTGTGGATGTAAGTAATAAAAAGAGAAGTTAAATTTGCATAAAGATGCCGCTCTGGTCTATCCTAAGTGGGCGGGGTCACCTCTCCTATCGCCTCATCTAGTGAGGAGTGAGAGTGTGTTGCTGAGACAGACATGTCTCGAACAAAGTTAATTTTCTCCTGATTTGTGTGTTTAAAAAATTCCATTCTACAGTCAGAATGTTTGGAAGATATGCATCTTGTGAAAAATGAGTCCCATATGGACTTTAGTGACAATGGGGCGAAAGCATTGGTCATAATCTGTGATCACATTAATTTCCTCATAGAATGAACAGAATCAAGACTGCTTCCTGTCTCCTAAAGGGGCGGGAAAGTGGCCAAATGCATGTGACACTGATACAGGAAGTGATTGTTCAGTGCGCTTTCTTGGTTCCTCAACTGCCTTTACTTAGCTGTCAGGCTAACGTTAGCTAAGCAACAAATATTACCCTCCTCCACTGACTGTTGTTGCATCTCCGTCTGTAATTCTCCACCTGCACATTTTACAAACTGAAATTCGTTTTTTTGTTGACTACCTTGTAGTTTTTGTACACAAATGAAAATATCTTTGATAGCATGTTTGTCTATTTGCCGTTTGCTGACTGCTCAAAGGCTCTGGTGATCAGAAACATAACCAACTTCTCCATGCTTTGTTCTAACACTTGATTGGATGTTGCCAAACAACGAAGCTGATTCTGGGTGAAAAAGTGTGGACTTGCTGGAAAAGGAGTTTCTAACGGGAAATATATTGATTCATGGCACACTCTTTAAATAACGTACATTTAAATCTCAAGTATTTTCAAGTCAAAATGTCTTTCATGATAATGTCAAGTCTAAAGTCATCAAAATTGAGTCTGACTCGAGTCCAAGTCATGCAACTCAAGTCCAACCCTTTGCTAACAAGTTCTTTGTAAGAGAAACAGCCGTGTTTTTTTATTCTACATCATTCATTAAATGAGAAATCAGACACAAAGCGTATTTTTGTGGCAGGTCTTACTCATAAACGCATGTGTGGGCTTCATCCTCCCACGTTGCATCCAGCATCACCTGAAAATCAGACATAATATCTTCTGAGCTCACGACACACAGAAGAAAAAAACCTACTCAGCTGTGAACGGCTCCAAATTGCAGTACACAGTGCAATCGCCTGGAGTTTCCCAGCTGGAAAGAAACCATCTCTCAGAATCTTACAGCTGTTGCAAAAGGAAATAAAACACTGCAAAGCAAGAGCACGGAGCAAAACTAACAGGGGAAAGGATGACTAGAGGATGTTGCCCCAAGCTTTGTTTTAATTTCAATTCCTTATCCCGCCTCCCAGGGGCACACGGCGGTTTTATACCTTTGGATCCTGTATGTAACAGTCTAATCGAATCCATTTCCACAGGGGCAAAACTATGCTGGCCTGGAAAGCTGCATCCTCTGCTGTTGTCACACGTGCCTGAAGTATGACGTTTCCTTCACAAGAGATAAGAGTCGTATATTCCACCACAGGAAATTCCAGCGCTCTTTATTAATACATGGCACAGTCTGTTCCACAGTCCCACAAAGCACACATCATCACTCACAATCATCTCATGATACCGCAATCTCATTCCCTGAACTGGTATCAGGTGTACCCACAGGCTGCTGTGACCCACCTGTGTCTGTAAGCTGCATCAGGACCGAGTCGTATGATTCGTTCCTGTCGATGTGATGGATGATCCCACGGAGCTTTTTGTGACACCATTTCAGTAGGAAGATCCACACGGATAAGGTGACGCTGAAAAGCAAGCAATGAAACATGATTTGACAAATCATTCTTTCTGCTACTGAAGCATGAGGCTGGATTTAAAGCGCCACTCTATCTGCTATAAATGACTGACCTCGCTGTCTGTCGCTGACCGTAAATAAAAAGCTTAAATGCTCTGGTGAAGAGGCTTCATGAAGCTTGTAAAGTCATTCGTAATGATGGCGAACAAAACTAAAAGTGTGAGTGTTTTATAACAGCTGACAGCACTGAAAGAGAAACAATCACTGACCTGTGGCCTGTTCATCTGCAGATATCAACACAAAACGCTGGTGTCGTTTACTGTGCAACTGAGGAAATATGTGTTGACTTGACAGGATCATTGGATTTTATTGTACTCCTTCATAAAGTCTAAAAAGTCTGCTATTCTTAGGCATTTGGCGACTCTGCTGGAGATATTTCTCATGCTGTGTAGCTGAACTTTCTACAGAAAAAGCTGCAGCTAAAGTGAACTAAATGAGAAGTCTGTGTGTGAAGTTTAAGTCCAACCTGGGCTGTGACACAGCATGGAGACGAGCTCTCTCCAGGTCTCTGTCCTTAAAGGGCTGAAGCCTGCAGACAAAGTACTCACCAGTACTCACCAGTGGGAACTTTGGCAAATCCAGCACGTCTGCGAACACGAAAAACAGCAAAAGATTTGTTTAAGAAAAACAATAAATAAAAAAAATTAAAGGGCAACTCTGCCCAATTTCAACCTAACCTCTATCCCTCTGAATTAGGGGTGTAATGTGAAACCCAACAATATTTTTTCAATGTTCTCTGTGTCTGTGGGATGCAGCTTCAAAATGCCTGGTTTTTCCTGGAACCAGTGACATCACTGTTGCCGGGAAGAACTGCAAACATTTATCCCTCCAGGCGAGCCAACCATGTTTATTTTGGGGGGATTTTCAGGCTCTGGTGAACAAAAAAACCCTCATTATTGAAAACTACACAACATTAAATAAAAATCATGCTCCGATGCGGTGGATAAAAACCCTTGGAGTCCCGGCAAGCACTGTTTATTTTTGTTGCTTCTCTTTTGAGACAAAGAAACGTCTTGTTGCTGCCACGGGTTGGTTGGCCTGCTCTATCCATACACAGGCTAATTCATGGGTAAACTTTTATTTATAAGGCCGGTCTTGGTTTGCTACCATCATACTAACACAGTTATGTGACACGAAAACCTGCTGGTAGTTACAGTCTGCGTTCCCAATGTCCGTACTAAACTGGGAAAGACAGCTTTCATGCATTCTGCTCCCTCTTTATTAAATGTGTTGGAAAAGGACTTCAATCTTATGAAGCTGGTCTCTTAGTAAATCAAGTGGTGATAAGTTCACGAGGATGCTGTTTTTTAACAAAGCTGTTCTACTTGGATTATGATGATTTGTGACTGTGATGTTTATATTGTGACTTGTACATTTTATTGTCTTTAATTGTTTTATGTTAGTTGTAACTTTGTTTTATGTGCTGCTGCCTGTCTTGGCCTGGACACACCTGTAAAAGAGGTTTTTTAATCTCAGTATGGCTTTACTTGTCAAATAAAAGATAAATAAAATAAAAAATAAATAAATACAATGCATCCTGGTACATGTAGGCAGTGAAAGAGCGGCTGTGTGAGCAGAACAAACTCAGAAAACTCAGCTTTCTCTGTCAGTATAGAACAAACAGGAATTTATTGCTTCAGTTGTCTACAATTACCATCAACATTGATTGGACATCCATGTGAAAAGCGATGGATTTTTCCCTTTAAAGTTCTGGAAAATAAATACGACAAAAATGACAAAGTGTGATAAGGGGTCTGACCTGACTCCTGTGGACAGTGATGAATCCTGTTTGCAGTAATCTGCCACATCAGCTGAGCCGACCATGAAGGACGCCCGGCGGGAGGTTTGGCTGGACGCTCTGAGAGCGACGTGATCTTCAGCACTTTATAAATCCTCAGCATGGAGCGACTGCGTGTCCAAGGCTCACTTCCATCATTAAGACGGCCTAACCAAGCATGAACTGTCACATTCTGTGCATCCAAAATACGCTTGTTGAAAAAGTCTTGTTGATATAAAACAGTCGGAGGCCATGTGAGCAGCACCTGGTGGATCCTGTAGCCTCGAGCTTTGCTGCTGATCCACTTCCTCCTTAAGATCATTAACTCTGTCTCCCTTAATGTAGACACCAGCACCTCCACCACAAGCTGGCAGGGCATGGAGCATCGATAGCACACATGCACCACCGAGGCATCCTCCACTTTGTCAGGGGCCGAGTCGAACCTTATGAAACTGTCAGGCTGGCTCTCACCAGGCTGGGATGAGGAGGTTGAAATGGTTTGTTACACACAGTGTCCCTGGATAAAGAGATATGTAGCCTAAAGCAAAGTAAGGAAAGCATGAAGTCTTTTTCAGCTTTGATAAATAAGGCAGAAAACACGCTGCCACAGGTCATGTCTGCAGGAGAACCACCACTTGCACTTGGAGCATATCGTCACCTTACCAATAGTTTCTGAAAGTTTGGCCTGCAGGCTCAGAAACATTTTAAACAGCACCAGACCGTGACGTGGCATTACATTTTAATCATTCAATTCTTCCTCTGTCAGAAGCCTGCATGTAACTTATACTTTAACTGCATATTTCAGGTTATAGAATACGACTTAAAGCTTCTGGTTGCATCAAAACCAGTTGGAGCTGTTATCTTGTGCTTGTTGTGTTGTCAAATTTGAATAAACTGACTAGTTATTATTCTTTATTTCAGTCAGCTTCCAATGTTTTTTACACCCAGTTTTAGTTTTTACTTCAGTTTTAATAAACTCTCTATTCCTAAAGGGAAATATTTGCTTTTTAAGTTGCTAAATGCTCCACTGTGTTCAGCAGCTTCAGTAGTCTGCATGTCTGCAATTTGCTGTTTCAGTTTTCACAGCTTATATCTATAAAGTTCTGTAAAGGTGATAACGAGCTGTAGATTCATCAAGCCGTGACCTTTTTCACATTATTTTATATATATATACGCCTTCCAAATTGCTCCACAGAGGATGCCGTCTCCACAGCACCTGGCATTGACCCATGTAGAGGAGCCGAATAGTTATGTGAGAATGTTATTTGTAGACTTCAGCTCTGCTTTTAACACAGTCATCCCTCACAAATTGGCCAGTAAACTGAGCACCCTGGGCCTTGGCTCCTCTCTGTGCTTGTGTGTGTGCTTGGATCTTGGCCTTTCTGATGGGTAGACCACAGCGGGTCAGAGTCCGCAAGAACACCTCCTCCACCCTCATATTAAACACAGGAACTCCACAAGGCTGTGTGTTGAGCCCTCTGCTCTACACACTCTTCACATACGACTGCACCCCGACCTGCCCAAATCACATCATAAAATTTGCGGATGACACCACAGTGGTTGGCCTGATCTCCAACGAGGATGAAGCAGCCTATAGGCAAGAGGTAGACTAGCTAATCGTGTGGTGCAAAGACAATGACCTGGTTGTCAATGCATCAAAGACTAAGGAGATGGTCATAGACTTCAGAAGGTCAAAGGTCAATGATCACTCTCCACTTCACACACAGGGAGAGACTGTAGAGATGGTGGGATCTCTGAAGTTTCTTGGGGTCACTATCTCCAAACAGCTGACATGGTCCGCCAACACCTCGCAGCTTGTCAAGAGAGCCCAACAAAGGCTCTTTTTTTCTGAGAGAACTGAAGCAAAACTCCCACAAAAGCTGCTGGTGAACTTTTACAGGAGCACAATTGAGTCCATCCCGACAAACTGTGCCACTGTCTGGTATGATGGCTACCGGAACCGGGTGGGGAAGGCGGCTCAACGCATTGTGGAGGTGAAACTCCCACGGCTGGACTCAATATATGCAAACAGGATTATAAAGAAAGTGACCAGCATGTACAAAGACCACACTCACCCTGGTCACTCCCTGTTCGTACCGCTGCCGTCTGGTAAGAGGTGAGGAACAATAAAGGTAAAGACCAACAGACTGAGAAAGAGTTTTCACCTCAGAGCTGTTGCCGCCATTACTCCCCCTCTCACAGAAAAATGAAAACTTTTATTGCACTTGACACTTAAAATCTTGCAGTTAATATGCTGCTTACTCTATTTATTGCTATCTACCTTGTTTATTCATTATTCATTATTTATGTTGCTATGCTGCTATCTACATTTTTCATATGACAATGCAATTTCTCATCTTGATGGTGCAATTTTCTCTCTTAGAATTTTACAGATTGCTTTTATTGTGTGTTTGTTTGCTTGTCCTTTTAGTTTATTTTTATTGAGAAAGAACCCTTACAAAATTTCATTGTACCCTGATTTAATGACAATAAAGCTCATTCATTCATTATTTCTAAAAAAAAGATCTAGGGATGGTAAAACCGATGATATTATATCATTAACGAGCTATGGGACTCTGTGTCATCTTAGATATTTGATATCTTTATATCGTGATGTGGAATAAATGGTGTTTTTTCCTGATTTTAAAAGCTGCATTACAGTAAAGTGACTTAATTTCCCCAACTTATCAGACACTTCTACTTGTTTTAATACTCGCCTTTACATCTATATTCCTAATGATTATTGATCAAAAATGGACTTGTGTTAATATTTTTTGAAAGTACAGATGGTCATCCCTTCAGTATCGCCACATCAGAGAGAGAAATTGATCAAAAATATTTGTCGTGGTCGATTCTGTCTCCCAGTACCACCATTAGTGAATTGTGCATCCAGATATAGCCTAGAAATATTGCAATATAATTTTCAGCCTGCATCATAAACAAACTAATAAATAGAAATGAAGAGCCAAGTTTCGCACTCAACAAGTAAAGTACAGTACTATAAGTAAGTATAAGTACTATAATACAGAAGTAACTGCAAAGTGTAATGTAAGTTTCCTACAATTTAAAATAGCAGCAGTGAAGCCAAATCCAAAATGTAGCGCTGTCATTTCTGGTTTTCCTGGGCTTAAGATGAATTCAAAAATGAAAAGTAGTGTAATCCCTCAGCTCATTCTACAAATGAAGTTAGTAATGTTGAAAATAATGTTGACAGCTGGACACATACTTCAAGCCCGGGTGGCGTTGTGTGAGCTTTGCATGTTGCAGGATTGCCTGATATTCTGATGTGGCAAGTTCAGCAGTTTGCGTGTGATGCCTTTAAAGGGCTACCTGCAGCACCGAAAGGCTCGGCCACAATGTCTCTGCTGTGCAACAAAAATGTTGCTGGTCTCATTTTATTTCTGATTCCATTAGGGGACCTTCCATGGGAGCGATGCATCAAAGCGCAGAGACTAACTTGATTTGATGTGCTTGAGCCAAGGCCTTGCCATCACCCAGCGTCCTTGCTGGCCTTCGCCCACACAAGACTTTGAAGAAATCTGATCTGAAAAACAACCTGATATCACAGCCAAAACTAATTACCCATGGACTCCTGACTGTTCATGCTTCAAAGTCAAGGGAAAGATACATCAGCAACAGTTGCTGATTGGGTGTTTTTAGGCAACCACACAGACATGAGTGCGCTCTTGTTGTCTATATAAAGGGTGACTGCTGCTAAAGTACACAATTAACAACCCTAGGTGAGCATACACACCTTTTTCAGACAACTGATCTGAGTATTTCTGAGTGGACTTCTGTGGAGAGGGAAAAAGAGGTCATCTTTTTCAATGGCTTTACAAGATCTCTGCAATTTCCAGGACTTCTGTCTGGACAGTAAAACCACTGAATGTCCGTCGGGGCCTTTTGGAAAAAAGACTGGTTGTAGCTATGTGAGTGGTTTGCCCTTTAGCAACAGCACAAGCCTGTTCAATTTTTATATACCAGTTGCAGAGTATCTTGGTAAAGGTCCAATACAGTTTGGGCAAATCAGTACCGTCCAGAGCTCCACTGCCATCTCATCTCAAGACTCCATCTTACAATCCCCCTCCCTGCTGCCAGCTCTGCCTCTGGCCTCCTCTCAGTCGGTCCCTCTGCCGTTCCCCTTGTCTCATGGCACCACCACCCTGGCTTTTATGTTCCAGGGCGGCGTGTTGGCTGCAGCAGACACCCGGTCCAGTTGCTCCGGGCTCGTGGCGTGTCCAGCGTCCCAGAAGATCTTGCCCATTCACAGTCACTTGGTGGGTACGACTTCAGGCACTTCAGCGGACTGCGCCCTGTGGAAACGGATTCTGGCCCGAGAACTGCGACTCTATCAACTCCGCCACGGCCGACGGTTATCCACAGGTGGCGCTGCCAAATTGCTTTCCCACATGCTTCACCCGTTTAAGGGAACAGAGTTGTGTGTGGCAGCCACGTTGTGTGGGTGGGATGGGGGAGAGGTAGATGGAGCTGCAATGATGGATCAGGGAACGTCTGTAGATACAAGTCTCAAAAAGGCCTTTCTGACAAAGACTAAGAGCTCTCCTTCTGCAACTGGTGGACAACAGCTCTTTGCTGGACCCAGGCTGTACTACGTGTGCAGTGATGGCACTCGCCTGCAGGGAATGCTCTTCTCTGTGGGCTCGGGTTCACCTTATGCTTACTCAATTTTGGACCAAGGGGTCCAGTGGGGACTCACGGTGGATGAGGCCACATCAATAGCCAGAGAGGCCGTGTACAGAGCCACACACAGGGACGCGTACTCAGGAAACTGTGTAGACATCTATCACATCACCTCAAAAGGATGGAGTCGCAGGAGCAGAGAAGATTTGAAAGAAGAATATTACAGAGAAAAGGACAGACAAGAGAAAGACAGGAGACGGGACGTGACTCTGGCTGAGTAAAGACATGAGACAAACAAAAAATGGCATGAGGAAAGAAGTGAAAACATCGGAGTATTTTGGAAAGATGTGATGGCATCTTTGCAGCAGATACTAAATTAATGAACAGGACAGGCAGTTGTATCCCCCAGGCTATTCCTCAAATGACTTGGGCATGCATATCGCTCCCTCTTACAAACAGCTGATGTTTTGTTTGCGCAGATGATAAAACGCATTCAAACTGAACGGCACGCTGCCGGTTAGCATTTTGATGTAGATCTGAAAGCATTATGAGTCATTTCAAGTCTGAGAGATAATTACAAGTACACTCCTGCATGTGTTTGAATCACACAAACAGAGAAGAGCTGAAAAAAGGAGCAGAAAAAAAGAGAATGTCTGGAGCCTGAAGGTCATAATGTATTGCCGTGTTTAAGGGAGCTAATTTAGTCGTAGCAATAAACACGGAGGAGCTGAAAAGTGATTTGTGTCTGCTGTCAGTGTTCGTCACAAGTTTCTTTGACACTCGAATAAATTAATGAATAAATGGAATTTTTGCTGAACTGGCCTGTTCATTCTGTTTGAGCAGTCTGGCAGTAAATTAAGCACACCAGTAATTTTTCTTGTGACAATGGCTGCAAAGGACACTGGGGCAAAAGGTATGGAGCTGTTCATACTCATCCTCACTGCCTTTTTATTCCTCAGTTCTGAGTCAAAGTATGGTGGTGAAATTTTTCAAGGGTGAGGAAATTAACCATATGGAAGGCAACTTTAAGCATATGCGCTCTGCTTCAACATGTCAGTGGAGCTGTGCGTACGGTTGTGGTCCCACATGCCGATATGATGATCTTCTTTTTTATTTTCTTGATGGCTAATGTGTGCATATGTGCATGCAGCCGGCTGCTTTCATCTCTATGTGTAATCCACTGTATGAAATAAATTAGAGGCAGGATTGCGTGATAATACATTTCCAGTGCAACATTAGAGAGCCGAGTGTCTTCTCAAACCTACGCAAGCGCTGTATGACTAACTGCAGCTGCGAGGGTGAGCGGGGAAAGCCTCCCTTCTTCCCAAGCCTCATCCATTATTCCTATCTTCAGGAATTCATTAATGACAGAATTATTGAGGGAATGATAACAAAACAACCAAGTAGAGACCAATTTGGTGGTCCAGATTTGAAAGCTGTCAGGGACGGACTTGTAAGCACAGAACAAGTTCAGATAACGAGGAAGTACAGCAGCATCGTGTAAGTTTGGAAGAGCAGTGCCTCAGTGGGCGTTCGGCTTCCTTTGCTTGCCCTCTTCAAAGCCCTTTGTTTGGTTTCTGCCCCTCGCATGCACACTCCAGCTGAGAGCACGGCAAACTGCTCTGGATTTGACCAAGAAGTGAAATGCCACAGACTCTGCCTTCTAAGCTGACACCAGTACATCTCTTCTTTTTCCACTAATCTAAAAAGAGCTTTGAAAACATGTATCACTAACAGCCAGAAATTTGCACACAAAGAAAAGTTTGACAGCAACTCTCACAGCCAGAACTCAGAGCATGTTTTTGCACTTACAATTTGTCCTTGTGCTCTTACATCCTGAGCAGCAGATTGATGACAGCTTGGCTTTGGTTTATGCTTACACAATAGTTTTGGCATTAATAAACCTCCGCATTAAAACCCACCCTGCAGGATACAAGGAATCTGAGAAGTGACCTCAAGGTTGCATGTTTTCTTTCTAGTCATGACAGTAAAAACTCTTGTAAAGGTTTCCCTCTGTTCTTAGGAGGCAACTCAAGAATGATCATGACGCATCGATGAGCAAAACAAGACTGCTCAAGTGATCATGTGACTGCATGTAATTCTGCAGCTGTAACACTGTTTTTATGTGAGGCGCCCTGGTAGCTCAGTTGGTAGAGCAGGCGCCCCTTGTACAGAGGCTGCATCCTCCCTTTTCCCATCTTTCCTCTCGTTCCCCCATTTCCTGTCTACTCTTCAGCTGTCTGATCAAAAATACAGGCACGGTTGCCATGGTTTGGACATGAGCACTATCACCGTGAGTATACGCGGGACAGCGGGAACTTCCTGCTTCTCACTACAGAGGACGCTCCAGTTTATAGTTTTGTAAGTTTGTCTAATTACTTTTAAGCCTTTTTTAAGGGCGGGGGGGTCAAGCCACTGAAGCAGTTTAAGGCTTCCTAGAAAAAGGACAACAATACACTTCTGCATGGCTCGTTTTCTCTTTTTGTTATTTTCCTCCCTCCTGAGTTCTAGACAAGAAGATAGATCCCATTCTTTGGACTGTGTGTGCAGTAAC
>JAQLOL010000013.1:5683359-5693500 GCA_029783665.1 Naso thynnoides
AGGAAATACATTAGAAATCAAAGAAAAGGTTAATATTAAGATTTTAAGATAATTATAAATATTTATTGGTAAGACACAAGATCCAGTTAGATAAAGTTTAGAAAAATCTACTTGTTTATTTTGTAAATTGATGCAGAATCTTCCACATCTGCATGGCGATGCATTTACAAATTGATTTATTTTCCGCACCACTTCTCTCCTCTAACCTCGAAAGAACACATTTTATACTGAGACAATATTAAAGCAACAAGTGACCAGAGGTGAAAGCCAGTCCGCCCTGATCTGCTCAGCCTAAAACCTGCAGCAACCCTTACGGGCAAACTGAATGCACCATCGTTCGGGCCCTACAGCACTCAGACTGAGTTTGAGACATCATGCCTCTATTTCCTGCCCTACTGAACTTTGCAGTGTTGCATAATTAAAATGTCATCATCTCACAATGAAATGACAGCCTAAACCACGTAAGCACAAAGGTTAAATTTGAACTTGAGAACAATAACAAAAGAATCCTCCATTAACATTTCTTAAAGCTGCTGTTGCTAACTTTGTAGTAAATGATTTTTGTGTTCTCACCCATAGCGGTCAGAGTATTGCAAGATCTCTGTGTTTTCCCATCATGCCTCAGTATTCAGTATTGGTAAAAATCCTATGGCTCCCATTCTATTTGCCCAGCCAGTGATGCTCTCTGTACTCTGTCTTGATTGGCTCGTCTACGCTGCGCTTTTTAGCAACAGGTGACGTCGATACGAGCTGGTTAGCTGTCCATGCCGTACGCTCTGACTCAGTCAGTCGGCTCGAGCTCAAGCTGAGATGGACCAGTTTACTCTGCTGCAACTTTCCCTGCAGCTGTTTCGTCTCAGTTTAAACTGGACTTCAAAGAGGGAGCGACAACAAACAGAATAAAACACGAGCTGGCGCAAACAGTCTCATGCTACAGCTAACATTACCTTGCTGGCTCATTAGCAGAAGTTATCTAGTGCGTCTTTAATCTAGTCAGCCAGTAAATCGGCTTGTGGGTACATCGACTTGAGTGACCTGAGCCTAACAACAACGATTTTTTTTTGAGCAAATAGATGCATGATGGAAATACAACTATTAAGTTTTGGAACAACTAGATTTACAAGAGCAGCAGATCCAACAGTGAGCAGAGATGACAGCTGGGTCATCCAGATCTCATTAATGTGTCCCCTTGAACTGTTACAAAGTTTCACCAACTATTAAAGCCCTCGAGAGATTGTTTTTGGGCTCTAAAATGCTCCTTAAAATGGCTCAGTGGTCTTATTTCTTTTGCAGTTTTTCTGTGTTTGATGGCAGTGAGTCACTTGTGTGATCACAGCTCGGTAGGAGACAATACTCTGCTGGCGTGTCACTGACCGATTTGATTGCACATTCATGTTTGAGCTTTAGTCACTCTGTGATTCAGATGCAATCCAAAAAAATAGCAGCATGTTGTGTTTAAAACAGCTCCCAGAAGAGACAAAAAAGGGAACAAAGACTTACTTTTAATTTCACTTTAATGAGTGCTTTTAGTGATCATCACACTGTTACAAAATTACCCATACTTTAGCAGAGACACTGCATGTAACTCCCTTCAAACTGCTCTGTCATATCTTAAAAAGAGCTTTGTAATACCAGCAGAAATGGGATGTCACACTTTGTGCTTTGTTTCCGCCTGGATGTTTTCTCCGTGAGACAAGCCACCTTGTTTCGGAAGAAGAGATTAGATCATGATTCACTTCATGGAATCAATTTCACAGTGTATTACAGCAGCATCCCCTGCAAGATCAGTCTGAATGTCATTCTGGGGGATGATTTGTCTCGCTCGGAGCGCACAAGCATTTCCCGCGTACTGTACCTACACTCCTCAGTTTATCATATTTGCCCTCGGAAAATCTTTATTAGCGTGAAAGGCTTGCATTGGGTCTCATGGGAGAGCCGGCTGGCATTGATGCAGATGACAGCAGCAGTCTCTCTCACACTCTGTAGTGTTGACAGACGTAGAAAGAGTAAGGATCTGTCTGGAAGCATGGCAGCACTCACTGCTCGAGCTGCAGTGACTATAAATATTTCAGGAAGCAACAATCAGGGCTGTTTATTCTTTTCGAAGTTATCCGTAAGTATGACTGACTTGTTTTGAAGATGGTTGTTGTTTTGACAGATTTCAGGGCTGACAGTGACTGCTTCCTGTCTGTGCACTGTGTGCACGCTGACGTTGTGTCTGCCACTTGTGCTGAGATGAAGCCGACAGGCTGCACACAAGCCAGGGAAGCAATAATGACGATATGGCTACATGTCAGTGGTTGGCGTTTTCTTATGAGTCTTGTTTTCATAAATGTGGACATATTTGACATCCTTGTATTTACCAGGAAAGGATAAATATAGAGTCAACAAATGACTGTTTTTCTCAACTAAAGATTTACATTATTGCCAATATCACAATTTTGACACCACAGTCTCAATTGTTTCCTCCTACTCTCTTTCAATGTGTCTTCTTTCTCTTTATTCTCCTCTTTCCTCTTTGAATTGACAATCACTAACATATATTATGCAGCTAGAAAGTGACATATAATCTGATGATAAATAAAACAAAACAGCAGCATTTATGACAAAAATAAGGGCAAAAGAAGGTTGAGAAGAATCTAAAATTTATCACATTTCTTCTTGTCCTCTTTCTCTCTGTTGACTTCCTGTCATCTCCCCTTCCTTCATCCTCTCTCCTTATTTGTGCTGTCGACCAAAACAAAAACATAACAACCAAACAGAGAGAATTTATAACAATTCATAACATTATCCTCATGAAATATTGAGTTGCTGTGGGCAAAGCAGGTTACATCAACTTGACCTGCCTCCCTTTCCCAAACATACATTTATGGAAAAACAGACATTTCTTTAGGGTCGTATACAAAATTGAAAAAAGGCTTTAGCATAGCCATTCATAATTAAATATCCACTTCAACCAGAATAAGAAACACTGTTCCTACTTCTACTGGAATAATATAAATCAGTGAGTATGTTAGCTGGAAAGTGCGCAATGCAAGCAGATTCCCCCAGAGAGCAAAAATAGCCACTAATGTCTGAGCTAGTTTGCAAACACTGCTTTCTATGACAGTATTTACACCATGGAACAATAACCGATAAAATGATGGTAAAAACAGACATTCTCATACAAGGTTAACACAGACAATGTTTAATGTATTAGTAATATGAGAAAAGGGTTATGGTTTGTGGGACAAATGAAGAAAAAAAATGCCTAAAAACAACCAATAAAATTAATCCATCCTGAAAACGGATCTGACACGTCCAAATTTAATGTTTAGCAACTCACGGAGTGAAGGAAAACAATGGGATGAAGAGGCAGAGGAGAGGTGTGAGACCTTCCTGAGCAGGTGGCACAGACGTCCAGATGCTGCAGAGAAGCAGCGAGGCAGATAATGTCCTGCCTAAATTACCTCCGGGCCTGATTACAGTGGAGCGTCCACATCTGGGTCAGAGCCGGTTCTGCAGGGATCAGCTGTTCCCACTGTTGTCCTGATGGCCTGAGGTCTCAATAGTCCGGAAAACAGAGGTTTGAAACCATCGTTATATGAGGAAAAATTAAATTTTAATTTCAAAAATGTCACAAATCCATTTAGAGAAACAGTTATGTCTGTTGCATCCATGATATTCTAGGAGGTAATGTTCTATAAAACTTTTAATGCAATCATATTTCTGAACTGCTCTTGTTGTCAAACAGTTTGGCTTGATTGTCTTATTTAGTTCTCCCTCTAATATATTGGTGAGCAGCTTTAGCAAAGTATGTTGTATTATACTGAATATTAAGACCATAGCAATTTAATCTATTTGAATTGAAGTCACTATGAATACTTGATTGTCCACTAGTGATGATATAATATACAATTAACAATAAAAATACGGATTTTAACAGTTAAAGTTGCATACTAATTTACTATTATGTTTCCTGTTGTCATCACTGTTGTTGTTGATAATCCAGTTAAACAGATTAAAACAAAGTGTGATAGATTATCTTTTAATTTCCAACTCTACTATCCTGTCTGTTGCACTCAGCCCTGTTTGTGTCCACTACAAATCTTCAAAAAGAAGTGATGGTTATCAAATTTTCACTTTGAAAAAAAAAAAGAAAAAAAAGAAAGAAAAAAGTTTGGTAACTGAGTTTTCAGCAATGGGTATTTTTTGGGGACTACTTTCTATTGTGCATTGAAGAATGTTTGGCAGGGAAGTCCTTATAACATGTTCAGTGATGTGCTTTTTAATAGTTTTTTGACAACAATTTTGCGAAATGACATATTCAGTAGATACATATGTAAAAAATATTTGTTATCAGTATGAAGTCTCTTTATTGTTTTCATGTTGTCTCTTTGCCTATTAGAGCTCTTAACCGCCCCATTTTTTTATTTTATTTTTAGATGTAATTTTGATAAACTCGCTTACTGTCAGTTTTTACTTTTTCCTCAGTGATTTTTCAGTGATTAAGAATCATTTGACTAAACTTCCCTAAACAGAGGAGAGAGAATGTGTTAGTCGCTGTTGACTGGAAAAATTCTGACTCAAGCAAAATGGCCTCTGTCATTTCATCAGCTACCACAATCTAACCTAATAACCACATGACTGCTTGTAGCTGTCATTTTGCATATCAATGTCACTTCAAAGTTATGTAGCCCAGTATTACTATGACTAATAACCAACAAAGCCTAGTTACTTACTCGTCCGTCAAATCTTCATGTATGCAATTATATTTTCTTTAATTTCACAGAGACGCCTCATCACTATCAGTAGCTTGGCTTATGTTCAGTGGTTTGGCATCAGTGAACACTTTTTACTGATTTCATTCATGTCTATGATGTTGAACATGTATTTACAGAAACATGAAATTTGTTTTGGTATATTTATCTAGTAACATCCATCTCTTTGTGAATAAAGGGTTCCAGTTATGTTCTGATTCTCCTATATTGGATTGTTGACTATCTCTGCAGTTCACATGTTAACATTCATATCTTTTTTTTTTGTTGTTATCAATTTTTCATCCATGTTTAAACGCTGTCAGAAACTAAGAATGTGTGTGGGCACAAGGAGTGTAACTTGAGAGACGGAGACACTCGGCGGTGCCATTCTTTGAGAGTGCAAACATAATTAACTAATCTTGCTGGCTGACACGTTACAAATACAGATGTAATTGACTGTCAGTGTGAGTTTGAAATATTCATACAGATGAGTCGCAACAGTGAGACAGTGATACTGTAACAAACACAATACCAAAACTAATTGGGTCAGCCACTGCTCAAAGAGGCAATTTGGAAAGCAATTACAGCCTCCAGTTTGCTCATCGGCATCTGATAGCCGCGTAAAAATGTCTAAATCCTCTGATGAATCTTTTCAAACATGACTTCACAACACCTAATCAATTCCAGCATCACAGGTAAGCGATGAATGCGCTGATACTACAGCTAGCAATCCTTGAATGAACCGTTCTCAGCAAGAATGTGACCAATCCCATGATCCAATCCCATTATCACCAAAGTAAAGGCCCCTGGCTGCATATGATCAAACACTGGATTTGTGCCTCTGAAGTTAAACCGACTGAAACCAAATCCAAAGGAGTTGAAAATGAAGCGACTGATGTTGAAGGTGAATGAAATTGCTTACACATTCAGCCTCATATGAAAGGGTGTTATATAGAAGGCAATCAATGGAGAATGACTGGTGGATACAGCATGTCATGCCACAATTGCTCAGTAATGATAAGAATAATTGATTTCAAGTCAATTTCAAATTTTAAAGAAGTTAATAACTTTTTTTTTTAACTTCCTTAAATGTTAATGGCCAGTGTAAATGCCCAGATTACAGTTACTTTAAGGACCTGTTAAAGGCCATATTTGTTTTGTTTCATTTTATTTGTTTTGTTGTTAGTGTTTTGGGATATCTACCCACACCCAAATACACTGAGGAGAGTATGCAAATTTGACATGCATTGCTCCCAGCCCCAAATAATAAAAAATTCAAAAGCAGTGACAAAAAACAACAAAAAAAACAGTTTCAAGGTCAGCAGTTTCTTGTATTTTCTACCTTTAATAGTAAATAATCTCCACTCAAAGTTTTTGAGAGAAAAGTCTTTGAATTTCCATCCCATCAAACTTTCAGATCAAGGAGGTGATCATCAAAGAGCGCCAAACTAATAACTTTAAAAAGGTCTTACTAAAAAAAACAAAAAACAAAAACAAGTCGTGCAAGTGGTTCTGTGAAGCTTCTCAAATCATTTTCCATTCGTTCAATACTTCAAAGTCTGTCACAAAGACGTGAATGCAAAGCTAAGACTATAAAAAACAGACATGCATTAGATAAGGTTTTTAAGGAGTAAAAATAAGAGAGTGGATTTCTTAACTCATGAAATACATGGTGATCACTAAATGTATTGAAATTTTGACTAATTTAAACTGCTTAGAATCATTTCCTTTAAACCAGAAAGAATGATGTTAAAAGCATACAAGGTTACAGTAGTTTCAGTAGCGCAAAATATTTTACATTTTTGGTTGAAATTTGACCTAATTGTTGTTAGAAAGGCGTTAAACAAAACATCAGGGTTCATCATGAGGACACTGATATTAACTGCATATTTCATGGGAATTTGATCATTAAAACTTGAAATGATTAGTAAGAGAAAATTCAGAAACTGAGGTATTTCAGTGCCATTGACAAAAACATCATCCTCTGACGACAGTGAAACTTACACCCAATCCCATTTCTCCCCTTGCTCACACTGCCTAACCCTACTCTTCTGTATTGTGCATCTGCGATTAGGGGTGGGTGTCCCAATTCCTTCTCAATAGCAGTTCAAATGAAGATTTTTGAGGGGCACACTTCAAATGGAGGGTTATAAGATTGCTTTGCGAATCACGGACAAGATTGCTGCGAGAGCCACAAAGGCAACCAAAGAAACTCACAAATCAGTTTTCTCTGTTAATAAAAATTTTAAAATGACAACACCCACTGTATACTTCATTAGATCTTTTTTTTGTGTGTTCAACACGCTTAGCTGCTTATATTAGCCTGTTCACAGTAGGAGTATTTTCTGTCATGAACTACAGCCGATTATCAGTCGTGGGAGTCCCAGACACGTTGAAAAACTCAATGACACTGTGTTAGACTTCATAACATCATCCCATAGTGTATTGTGTCGCACTACTCCATTTCCACGCACAGCCAAAGTGGGGATGTCAGTAGGAAGGGGAGCTTCCCATTTCCGTAACTAAGGCCGATATAATAATAATTTCTGAACAGTATCATTTGTGGAAGTCCCAGGCACCCTGAAAAATTTAACGATGTTGTGTCTGTGTTCATAACATCATTTGGAGGTGCAGAAAGTTGTGTTGTACAGCTCAGGCTAGAACACGTCATGTCTGCTCCATGAGAGCCATCAGAGACTACTGATGATGTAACACGCTCTTGAAGGGGTGTCCCATTTCATAGTGGTAGATTTCAAACACTACCCCCTGTGACTTTGTTCCAAGGGACAAGGTGCATGGAGGAATGAGAAGGGCTTGTGGTTAAAAATGAGAAATTGGGCATTATTATCAAATTCCATAGTTCGTTGAATAGGTTTTATTATCCACCGATTTGTTATTTATTTCTTAGGAAAATGTTGATTAAAATATTTTGAAGTTTTATTATTTAAGTTCTCCAACGATACACCGATCCACATGGTACATTTGGGACAGCCCGTGTTTGCTGTGGCAGCAGAGTGATGTGTCTGACACTGCTGCTCCTTTGCTTTGCAAGCAAAAAAAGATTCACAGCTCTTTCAATTAGCTCAGAGGTCCTAATATAGTAGCCAGGGAACAGCACATTGCCTCAGCCATAAATCAAAAGGAATTACAAAGTAGAAGACAAGCCAAAACTGAACACAGGAATGCATCCCCCTTCTAAATATGCGTCTACATTTTCCATCCATTCATTCATGTACCACCATTTCCACATCCATCAGTGCATAGCTTGATAAAGATTAGTCACAATGAGTGCCTTGAGTCAGCTAATGCTCAGCTAAATCATTAATTTGCTCCAATTAAAGAGGCGAAAACCTATTTCTGGCTCGCACACTCGCTCTTTGAAACAGCTGCGTTATTAGTTGTTGATTAAGTTTGTTTGTGAGCCTCTGTTCATTTGCATTTTTGAAGCTCCTTGCAATTTTCTGCCTCCAAAATGCATCCAAAGGCAGCCGGCAGATGGTTGCTATTCAGTGTTTATCAAGCAACACTAACTTTTATGTCTTTTCCTCTGGTCTCCAGAGACTCATTACCAGCACTAGTTAGATGCGACAGTAAAAGGCAGTACAGAGGTTTAACACCTGGCAGAGATGAGGAATTTTTACAAAATTCCTAATGCTTTTGCGGTTAATCCGTACAAAATATATGTTATAGAAAATAGTGGTTAAAAAGAACAAGCTGTAAGGTTAATGCTAATATGGGAGACCCCTCTGGTCTGGCCATCCACTGAGGACCCCCGTGATCCTGCGTAAAGAGACCATCCTCAAAATGTGCTTGTACATCCATCAGGTAATCTTATTTTCTTTCAAAGCCAGGCTTTATCAGTGAAGGGTGTCAGGGCCAGAGGCACAGACCTACTGAAAACCATCAGAATAATTCAATCAGATTGCCCAGAGATCTCATTACAGGTCTGGAGTGGGACGCGAAGCATTAGACTTTCACTGTTGCCAGCAGAGGCTCTCTGAAGGCGGTGGGTCTGCTGATTGACAGACTGAGAGTTCTTTCAGGGTGAATTCATAGTTAAATTGCCTTCTGCTCCCCATTCTGTATCAGTTCTTTCTCTCTCAACCCTCACTTTCTGTGCTACCCACTTTGAAGTCCTTCATGTAAAAAGATAAAGCAGAGCAGCCAGCGCACATAACGGTACATTTTGTCATGAAAGAATTGGATGTTATTAGTTTCTTCTTCTTGGTTTTAGGCTGGGAGATATTTAAAACCATGTCGTGTAATGCATGCACTTCAAATATTAACTTGCCTAATAGACTTAGATATTTCTTTAAAGGTCCACTGTGTTGGATTCAGGGGGATCTGTTTGTAAAATATTGCAGAGATGTGAATTTATGTTTATAAGTATGTTTTCAGTAGTGTATAATCACCTGAAAGTAATAGTCTTTGTATATTTATTACCTAAGAATGTGCCTTTTCTATCGACAGAGGGAGTGGGTCCTCTTCCATGGCATCTAAAATGTTTCTACTGTGGCCCAGAATGGTCAAACCAAATGCTGGCTCTAAAGGGAGCCATTAACATTTCTTTGCAAGTGTCCCGGCCACCATGGGTGGTGAGGAGAGGGATGTTCAGTAATGTGCAATCTACAACTTATCCACTAGATGTCACTAAATCCTACACACTTAACCTGTAAGTAAGGTATTTGTTATGCACCTGCTAATTTTGTGTTTCTTAAATACTTAGTATCTGGTCTGAAGTTGGTTTTATTTTGTCACACAAGCAGCACAGCTGTAGGAATGGGAATGTCACTCTCTCCATTGGTTGGCACAGAGGATAAATCCTAATGACTGCAATGATTCTCGGACTTTTCCTCTAGCATCATAAGATTGTCACTTGTGGTTTGGGTGAAATATCTCGACAATAGCTAAATTACCATAAAATTCTGTCCAGGTCATTCATGATCCTCAAAACATGCAATGCAAGGGCCTCAGTGATCCCTCGATGCTTGATTGTGTAATTCTGTTTGCATTTCATGTTCACCTCAGGATGACTTGAAATACTTCTGGTGGTAGGTGAACTTTTAATGGAGTGCTATCATCAGGTCAATAATTTAAGAACAAATAGTTTCAGTACTTTTGACTCTTCAGCTGCAGTTTGTGTTTCTTGCTAAATAGCTAATGTCTAATTCCAAAGTACAGAGCTTCACAGATTTTATCTAGCATGTTTTTAGATTCCTGGTTTTGTAAGAGGAGAGGAAAAGATATGAATTGTAGTAAAGTCTGCATCTCAAAGTTTAGTACCTTATCAAACTGCACAGTAACAATATTCATGCTATCTTCTTGAGTCATGGGACTACAAACATCTTGCCAGGCACTAAAAGCCCCTCATATCATATTAAACATCTTACGTAGAACCATGT
>JAQLOL010000013.1:5720631-5730685 GCA_029783665.1 Naso thynnoides
TTCTAAGTCTGCTGTGTTGCCAATGACATAACGCTGATAAACTCTGAACAAGTTGATGTTAGTTTAAACAGTTATGGTATAATGAACGTCAGATTAATTCCCTGGTAAATCAAACCATGGACTGAAGAAATTCATAAACAAAGCCAGCTACTGCTAGCCCCCTAGCTGCTTAACACGCAAGTCAATGGAGCCGAGTTAGCTACTGTTAGCAAGGCTGTGGCTCAATTAGAGATCGCTACAGCCTGGTTTTAAGTACGTGACAATACAAATTGTTGGCTAGCATGTTATGTTGGTTGGCGTTCATGTGGTCTTAAAACCGCTAAACATTAGACGACGGTAAACTTACATTTTTGACATGAAAGTCGTGCTCCCAGCTGCTCCTTCCGTGAAGTAGTCCGCCATGTTTCAGATCCGGAGGCAGAGACTTGAGATCTGGTAATCCGTATCCAGCCAGGTCGGGATCACGGTGATCCACCCAGCCAGCGTTTTGAAATACTCAGAGTCAGCAGGATCACCTTGTTCCATGACTGAGAAAAGGAGAATTTCATTATCTGGATTATTCTGATCCAGATTACAAGTTTTGAAGTACTGTGCCCAGAAGACCACTAGTGTTGGATTTATGATCATGAATTTATTTTAAAAAGTCACCTAAAAGACACTGCAGTTCATGGCTGGACTACAACGCATCTGGAAGGGATATACAGTACAACTGCCCCATGAGCACAGTGGTATCCTCCCGGGAGGCTCTTTGATGTAGGAGTGTTATAATACCAACAGCGCAGCATCTACACGGTGTCGAGTCCGGAGGTGAGTCGCACATCAGGACAGGTACCGCACAAAAAAAGAAAACAACGTTGAAATTAAAATCAATTAAAATTACCAAGAACTTGTTGTAGCGAGCCATGCATTGAGAGCAAGAACAACTGTGAATTAAAATTTGTGTTTGCTGGTTTAAATTATTCCCAATAAGCCCTGTCTTTGGGATTTTGCCACAATAGCTAACTGTAAACTGCTTCAATGCCCCCAATTCCCCAGCGCGCCGCTGCCTCCCGATCACCATATTTATTACCACGTAATCATAAGTGCCCACCCTTGAAAACCCCGTGCCCCCTTCCGTATCATCACAGTTGAAACTGCCTCCCCTCTGTTGCCCTTTTCTCATTGAAATGACCAGGGACAGCGAGTAGCCACGCAGCGTTGTGAAAAGACCTTTAGATGATTGCCTGGATACTTCAGTGCTTCCTCTTTTTGGGTGGCTTTGCCGTGTTTGTATTTGTTCTTAAAGCTGGAAGAGCAACTTTTCCTCCTGTGTTGTCCACCACTGTATAGGGCTTCCATTAGCTGATTGGACGTGAGCGCCCATCTGCCTTTGTAAAGCAGTTAATAGAAACACATGCTCTCTGAAATGAACTGTGATTGTCCGAAAAGGGTCCGTCACATTTTTCTTCCCCCCTCAAAAAAGCCTGAGCACTGCGAGAAGAGGTGCAGAAGTCTAGTGTTCTTTCAGACCACTTGAATCACAGTATGCTGAGAAGTTACTGTGGAATTTTTGGCCAATGACACCAAAAATAAACTGCCTACCTGAATGTTTCTGCACATCATAATAGGACAACAAACTCTTTCAAATTAAATATTTGAAAGATACAGTAAGTTTTCATTGCATTCATACACAAATTATTATAGTGTGGTGCTTAAGTATGTATATACTCTAAAAGTGCTTTTAGAAGCAAAAAGCCTCACCTGACCTCTCCAGAGTGCGTCTTCATCGTGTACAAGTGTTGAAACAGAGGCTGAAGCACCAGCAGGTCTTTGCTCTCTGTGCATCCATTTCATCATGTTCCAGTCTGCCACAAGCTATACACTGTTACAAAAACTCAGAGAGGGGAAAAGGCAGAATTGTCCTCATGGCAGGGCACTGATGTGTCAAAGGGGGCGGGCGGCACTACAGGCAAGGTCTGCCAGTGCTTTATGAAGATTCAGGCGACAGTCGGAACAGGACAAAGCTACAAATGTCTCACCAGCCCTTCACGCAAAAATATGGGAGAAAAGAAGAGAATATGCAGCAGGCAGCCTGCGTAAGGAAATGATTTTACATAGAAATGCATCAGAAATGCTTTTTTTTTTTCCACCCATAAAGGTGCTGATGCTATTCACAGGTCAGGCAGAGCGGAGGAGTTTTTTACATGCTGCAAGGGATGAGAGGAAAAAGTCACTGCTCTCTAAAAAGTTTCTGACCAAGGCTGCCATTTGTTTTTTGGAAAAGTGTTTGCTGATGTCTCTGTTCGGAGTGTTTCTATAAAAATTCAATCTGGTGTCATGGCCTCACCATTGGTTTTGATTGACTTATACGAAGATTTGAAGAGAAGATTCAGCCATTTTTATAGAGAAATAATGATGCAAACTGGAAGGTCCACTTTTGTTTTCATGTGTTTCTGCTCAGATGCAAAGCCCCCTTTTGTTCTGTTTTTTTTTTTTTTTTCCAAGTTAAATAAGCATTTTTCTGCCGATTTGAAAATGTGTTGGCTGTATTTTAGTTTCATTCAACCATTTTTCCATTTTTTTATGCATTTATAAATCAAAAAAAGTGGTTCTGAAAACAGCCTTGCTTGAAGAGATGCATTCTAGCAGAAAAAAGAAAAGTAGAAAAGTAGCATGTAGAATGCCGTATGTAAGACAAAAAATTCCAGGATGTATACTGGTTCTGAGGAAAATCAGTAGTTTGCAAACAGCCAGTCCGTCCATTGTTTCCCACAATGCAATGCACTGCAACGTCACAACAAAAACCCAACCTGGCATGAACAAGAAAAAAAAGAATCTCACTATCGCTGCCATTTGCTGCCTGTGTGCTGCAGATGATATACTTATCTTTTATTTAGAGTGCATTATGTGGTACATACAGTATGCGGTCTGTAGTAGGAGGTTCCGAAAACAGCTTGAAAGCCCAAAATAGAGGAAGCTTACATCTTCATCTGACCTACCATCAGAAAGACGGCTGGTGACGTAGATTCAAAACTTCAAAACTTTTGTCAGTTTGTTTCAGGTGTGATTGTGACTCACAAGATAATCAACTCAAATTAAATTACACACTAACCTATTATGACCTAATTCACCCAAATTAAGTGATCATAACTCACACTAGAGAAGCTGATACCACTTGAATAGTTGTTTTCGGAGCAGTAAAGTGCTAGTGAGCCTCTCCGTACACTCATTTTAAAGCCATCTCTGATTTCTCCACCCACACTGTTTTCGGGCATTGTGAGCACTGACACCATCTGGCATTAAGTGAAGCTCTGCTGCACTGATGTCTGACTGCTCGGGGCAAACCGGGCAAGCGCTTTGTTGTTGTAGCCTGGATATGTTTACAGTGTCTAATAGATCGGCACGGGTCCAGGAATCTGACCGTCCACTTGAGGCCACAGACGAGGGTCAAACAAGTCAGCAATGGCGAAACGTTGAGGTTTAATCACTGAGCGGTGAAGTGTTAAAGGACGGCCAGAAAATGCAAGCCACGAGGAAATGTATTCGCTGGTGGGGGGGAGCCATGTTTGATTTTTAATTTCTACTTCAGTTCCCTCTCTAATACAACTGCCCAGTCATTTTCCGTTGATGGTTCGCTTTAATGTCAAAGCTCCTCGTCTGCAGGCGTGAACAATTTGCATGCCAGGTATCATCCATTCCCCTAAGTCACAATCCCCATAAAACTCATTGCTTCCCCTCCCCGTGCCCCCTGCGCAGGTGACAAGCTAAAATGAGAGATAGCTCCATTTGCTTCCTATAGCTAATTGGATTAGCGCTTAAGGCACTACAATAACTGCAGAATTTAGAGAGGCAGGAGGAGAGAATGGGGGAGTGGGGAGCTGAGTGGTAGAGCCAATTTTCCAGTGAAATGAGCTTTGCTCCAGGTGAAGAGAGAACTCCTGCAGAGAAGCTCTGCGACACAGAGGAGTTCTGTGTTGAAAGATTTTATGCTACCAGACGCAGTAATGTGTCACAGAATTTAGCCAGCGTGTTTTAAAAAGAGGCAAACGGCATGTTCACAAGGTCTTTAGAATACAGCAAATTAATTATATGGTCTGTCAGGAGATGTTTAGCTGAATGGTATGCAGCAATCTTTAGGTAAAATATAGTTCTCATCACTATAAATGAATATTCAAAGGTCTTTTTAAAGGTGCAGTTTTTTGTCAACAAATTTTGGTGGCCCAATCAGTCAGTCCCTCACTTTGCTTTCTTCATTCTGCATTTTGCTTGTGCATTGCAAGGTTATTATTGTTAACGAAAACTAATTAAATAACAAAAACTAGAGTGGAAAAAACATTTTGGTCAGCTGAAGTAAAAATATAAACGAGGTTTTCCCCCAAAAAAAGCAAACAAACCAAAAAAAAACAATAACTAACAAAAACTGTATTGTAGGTGTAACTAAGTAAGTAACTTGTTTGCTTTATCATGGTATTTTTGGATCACCCCCCCACCGACGGTATGCTAGACTGCCACACCCCTCTGCTGGTAATGTAACCCAACCTGGCCAGCATCATGGCAGCGAGGGCTAAAGTCAATAGGAAGCAGCAGAGACTAAAACCAATAAAACTAAGCATTTTCGAAAGACAAAAATAAAACTAAAAACTAAACAGAAATTAAAAAAATAAAAGTCAAAACAAAATTAAATTAAAAACTAATACAAAATTCAAAGCTGTTATAACCATTGTGCATTGCTGTGAGCTTGACAATTGTCCAAAACATTTGGGATAATGAAAGCACACAACTCAAAAAATATATAAAAGTTGTTGTTTTTAGACATTTTGAAGCAGAAATGTTAAGAATTGTCTGATAGTGTACCCGTGGTGGAAAAGGCTTAGCAATAATCAGGAGAGATTTTGTCAGCTATGAAAAAAAAAAGTACACTTTTGTGGATAATTATACCGACAGTCTGTGCAAGAGTTTTGAAAAAGTATCTTCATTAATATGAAGGTATGAAAACTCCTCACACTCGTTCAATAAAAACTGTTTTTAGGTTCACATGCAGCCACATTCTGTTGACAGCTTCTCTGTCCAGACCTGAGGAATCACCACTAACGACACAAAATTAAAATCTTCACAAAGAGGAGCTTTAAACACTGGCAGCCCAATATAAAGATACAAAATTCAGACCAATGCTGCATTTTAATGTCTAACAAGTGATCCTTAACATAAGATGGACAAGGCAGGCAAAAGGTTTGATAAAAAATATTTTCTGCTAAGTCTTCGGGATGAGATAGATGACGATTAAATGTCACTTTAATCAATTTCGTAGAAAACATAATACCACAAAGCACAAGGTAGCTTGTTTGAACACTTCATTGTTTTCATGCAGCGTTTCTTATCAAAATGTATTGAGTTTATCCTTGAGGCCTGATGTGTTGCAGGATTCCTTTTTGCCAAGATATTGTTGGATAAATATGAGGTCTCCATTGATTTTTGCATTTGAATACTGCGATTTTCTTTTGCATTTGCTGGTCAGTTTTGTCAAATTAGATGACCAGAAAGTGACCCAATCAGTGCATATGAAAAATTAGATAAATTTGATATACCCAAAGTTTATGCTGGTGTTAAAAAAGACGGATGGAAAAAGATGGATTAAAAAAAATTTAAAAATAAAATAAAAAGTAGCCCAAATTATCACATTTCGCCCACTTTAACTCTTCAGGGGGAAGGTCTCAGTTTAAGCACAGAAGTAAAACATGACAAGAAACAGAAAATTGCTGAGATGCGTGGAGAAGACATGAACTTATGGTGACTCTACAGAGCTGATTTATCTGATGAAAGAGGCAATTTAACACTTCTGCGCTGATTTGTGGATGTTCTTCATGGCCCGTCCACCCAGATCAATATGGGTGTCAGTGCTATGGCCTTAAATTACTGTTAGATGCTCATTACGGAGCAGAGCTCAATAGAATTGGGGCGTCGGTACGGTGTGTGTGTGTGTGTACTGAACCTGCAAGTGCATCTTTCTGAAGTGCCAATAAACACCAAGGCCACGAGGTGGTTTGAGTTGCGGAGGCTTAATCAACAAGAGGCATGATCTCTCCTTTTCTCCCACACACACACAAGCACACACACACACACACACACACACACACACACACACACACACACACACACACAAATATGAACTAGTGGGAAAAAGACCAAACTCTCCTTGAAGTTACCTTCTGAAACCGCAGGGTCCCTCTGTATACCATAAAATATATGGCAAATAATTTCACAGTGCAGATAAAACATGAAATAGTATATCCACAATGGGATGATCAAAGGGCAGAAAAAGCAATAAAAGAAGTGTGTCTATCCATCAACGGGCTGCTGAACACCAAGAATGATCTCAGTCTCAGGTGGACGGAGACTTCTCCTCTCTAAATCACATGGCTGCTCTCTTATTTCCTGGATGACTGGACAGTTTCTTCCCCCAGCCGTGGACAAAACAAGCAACTTCTGAAAGGAAAACTTCACCAGTCACTCAATGGTGAGTCACATTTATGTATTATTGATTTTTTTTTTTTGTTCCTGCTCGCAGCCCCATCTGTCCATCTTATGAGGCCTTAAGAATTAATAGAACTTTGCACATACTTTGTAAACAGAATAGTATTTCTACACGGTGCTTCCTGCTTTGAAATGACCGTTTTTATGGGTTTTACAGCCATATTCCTTAATGTAGTTTTTACAAGCTCCTCTAGTGACCACACATGCATAACCTATAGCAACCATGCAGATGTCCAAGTAATGGCTGCCATTTCTTTTTTTTTCTGCATTTTGAAAATAAAGCATGTTTATTTAATTTTCACAGCCTTTACATGCTCGTTTGTCTGGTCATATTTTCACGACATTCTATGATTTAACATGTTTTTCTCAATATGTGCACTATTGAGTTGTGTCGTTGCAATGACGGTAAACGAATTCTGATCTGATTTTAATAGAGAATGTGCTTAGTCAAGTTTCAAATGTTGCAGTTTTCAGGCCTTGACTGGCATATTATATACACATTTTTACTACACATGTATGCAGCTGACTTGAGTTAAAGCTACTTTTAAAATGTTCAACTTTGAAGCAGAAATTCCACTGTACTGCCTGGTACCAAAACATTTTTGGTACCAGGCAGAACAGTCGAATTTTAAATAACTCGTTCCCTTTAAGCAGTAATCTTAATGAATTTCAGTTAGATAAATGTCTGTGAAGTCACTTTCTATCACAGAGTGAAGTAAAATAGTGTTTATGAGCCTATGGCCCACTGATGAAAGCTCTTATATTTGCAGCACTGCAGAGTACTACCATCTGGGTGTGTGTGGGTACCTTCCCTGGCTAAGTCAGTAGCAGTGCACAGTTAGAGACGCCTTTTACACCAATCAGCAGGGGTTTATCTGCCCAGACGGTAGGTGGAGCTCGCTCTTAGATGTGACTGGGTACGTTTCATTTCCTGTGAATTATAATGGTGGATCAATGCACAAAGAAAATACAGAATCCAGGCTATGACAGTTAAGTACAAGTCTAGGTCCAAAGAGAGAGAAGTTCTGAATCTACTGACGTCTGTTTGGTTTGTTTGTTTGGTTTTGATGACTGGGGGATGAGGTCCAAAAGTGCACTTGCCAAAGATGCCGTCAGGAGCAATTTCAATCAGGATAGACTAATGAGAAGAAAAGAGAATGACAGGTTTGAAATGAGTTTGAGTTTACTGTGCACAGAAAAGTAGTCTTTGGCGCTTGGACCCCACAGGAAGATCATCTAGGAAGCAGCTTGATGGATTGGATGCCTCCTATGTAAAGAGAACTTCCCTGGAGCCTAGACACTGGTGGTGGTGAAGGGCGATGATGCTTCATGCGGTAGAACTTCAGAAAGAAGGCTTGATTGAAGATGGCCAGTTTCTTGATTGAGGTGGTGAAGGGTTGGAGGTGGGCTTTGCAAAACTTTCTGGGCTGAATGACAGCAGAGAGTGAGAGCACTTTTAAATTTGCCAGCTAATGACTGATTGGTTAAAAGAGAGAGGGTGGCAGATTGTGATTGGATGAAGAGGATGATGAGTAGTGCAGCGTAATGCACAGTGACTTAGAGAGCATGCACAAAGAGATAGTCTTCCTGACTGAACTTCCACTAAGCTTCATATAACTGAAATCCTCGAGATTACCATTTTAAATTAATGCTTAAAGTTTTGCCTAAATGTGGGCGTGGCTGCTATTAGTGACAGATGTTAGCCCCACCCCTCTCGACCCAATAGGTCACTTCTATAATGCATTAAGAACATACTTCTAATACATTTAACATACTTAAAATGCTGTATAAATGCAGTTATAAACAAGGGTGGGGCTAACCCTAACCCAATCTATAACCATAACCACATATAATGCATTATAAGTGTGTTCATAATGCATTATAATGTGTTATAAATGTTCATAATGTGTTATAAAGCATTCTGGAGACAGGCTTCATAGAAAGTGTTACCAAAATGGTTTGTTTTTGGACCCAGTGATAATGCTTGATAATGTGTGTGCAGTATAATTAACAAGACCTGTGTTCAGTAGTTTCCTAATTTATGCATGAATGAATGTAACAAAACACAATGTACAGTTTGAACATTTAGCTGCAGAGCAGTGTGTGTTAAGCTGTTTGCCACATTGTTTTTGATGTAACATGATACAAGTTTCTGCTGAAGGCGGCTCAGTGATCTGCTGTGAAAAGAGCTACACTAACAAAAAAGGACAGAATGCCATGATGCACTCTGGAAAACAACCCACTCCAAGAGAAGCCTTTAAAAATGTTTTTGTGTTAAGAGAAGGAGTCGACGGTTTGCCCAGCCGGGTGCACACTAGCTGTGTTTTAGTGAGAAACTGAAATTAAAAGATGTTTGAAATGTAAAGCAGTTTCAAGTGATCATCACATGAATACGTACGGTGCATTTT
Organism: Naso thynnoides; assembly: GCA_029783665.1. Lineage (NCBI taxonomy): Eukaryota > Metazoa > Chordata > Actinopteri > Acanthuriformes > Acanthuridae > Naso > Naso thynnoides. Next base: position 5,729,550 of record JAQLOL010000013.1, read on the forward strand.
ATGACTGCTTCCTGCCTCTCACTATGGTCCTTCTGCATGCAGGTGTTCCAACACCAACACAAGCTGGAACATACGGACATGTCTTGACTCCTTTCTTATCTCTCATTACGAGGGTCTCACTCATGTCCTGAGACAGTCAGGCAGCCAAGCACGTCAGCCATTGGCAGGTCTGGGAGCGAGGCGATAGCCTGATACTGTCAGGGCATTTTCTTCAGGAACGGGAGGCTTGTGTTGGACACGTTATCCAACAGAAGGCTGCACATTTGCTACACGACATGGTGTGGCTTGCATGTCGTTTCTTCAAGTTGTGTTTGCTTCGCAGACTGTCAGTAAACACGGGGGGAGCGTCTGTGATATCAGCCACCGGTTTGTGAAGAGGCTGAAATGAGACAGATACTCTGCAGTAACAGAGTTTTGGATGTAGTTTCTAGGAAGTCTTTCATACCAAAAACACAAAAATGTAACAGAATTGTTTAGACAGCGTTAAGCTACAGTTCCACCTTGGAAGCAAACCCACAGGAGGTATAATCTTTTAGTTGAGACAGCATTTTAAACCAATTGATGGGGCTAATGTTAGCTTCAAGGACCATATTAGTCTATTTTTATTTTCGATTAGCAGAGATTGTCCCTATTTTCTACAAAATGTTGATGTTGAAATTAAACCATGTGTTTACTTTAATAGATCTCAGGGTACATTTTTAAACCCCGCAGCACAAGTGCCCTCTTGGATGTCTTTCTGGTAGATAAAACATGATGAAGTGCCCTCTAGAGTGCCCTTCAGTGGACAAAACATGATAAAGTGCCTTCACTGCATACAACAGGTGCCCTTTTTACTGTTTACTTTGCTGAGTCCACCAGTGATAGGAACACTATAAGACACACAAAGACAACTCGAACAACTGCAGTTTTTTTGGTTTGGTTTGTTTTTGGTTTGTTTTTTTTTTTGTCAAAAATTGCTGGGGGGGCTTGGAGACAAAAGTTAATGCGCCTCGAAAAATAGTTCCTAACAAGTGCTGCCTTCCTAGCTCAAATTTTAGTGTGAAGAAGGACTTTGACACATTCTTTTTAACTACCATTATCACACATTTTTCGGTACTTTCTGTGATGTTTATTGAATATGGACAAAATGTAAACAA
>JAQLOL010000013.1:5746070-5760393 GCA_029783665.1 Naso thynnoides
TCATTTACCTGCAGCATAAACTCATAAGCCATTATTGCTGCATGATTCACAAGAAAACATAGTTAAGACACATTCTCTTCCCTAATTGAACCTGCTCTCTTTGTGGATGGTGTTTTTTGGTCTGTAGATCTACCAGCTGAGCATGTAAATGTGGGTTGTTTTGCATTTTCAGTATCAAACGTCTGGTCTTTGACAGATCTGATAAAAAAGCAACATGTCTACCCACCAATTAGCTCTAGAAAAATAAATATAACTTCTTCAGCAGCTGCAGGTGTGAGCCTTAATTGGATAATGAATCTGTCTTTAAGACATATCTTTTACTCTCAGGAGAAAGGGATGAGCGCGGGATTCACACCCACTGGGAAATCTGGGAACCAGGGAGCACATGTCAGACTCAATTCATGGGGAAAACTGCACAGTGCGTTTCAAACAGCTGTATCCTCAATTTATAAAGTCGGAGAGAAGAGAGTAAAATTAATTTCGATCACATGACTTTAACAAGAATTCTGTGCAACAGACAGTAATGTGGAGTTTGAAAGGTTTGCGTGTTTACTAGGCAACAAAAGAAAAGACTGGGTTGTATCATGGGAAGTACAGGATCCATCGTTTTTGGAGCTTAACCCAAACACTAAAATAAGCTGCATTTAGAAGTAGGGCTGTGTATTGGCAAGAATCTAGTGATATGATACGTGTCACGATACAGGGATTACGATGCAGTATGTTGTGATATATTGCAATACTGTAAGCAAGTATATCATAATCATAATGTCATAACAATAGTGTTTTTGCAGTAGCCATTGGGAGTTAAAAAAACAAACAAAAAAACGAACCACTGCCACAAATCTTTGCATGAAAACGATTAATTAAAAATTAATAGTGTTTTTGAGAATTGATACGATATTGAAAAACATACTACTGCAATTTTGATACTTATCAATATTTTCTTACACCCTGACTCAAAAGTGTAATACTAAATCATTGAAATTCTTCTTTATTGTACGCAGATGTGAAGCTTAAAAAGTGAAATAAACAACAACCCTTGACTGAAGATTCCCTGTGGTTATTCAAATATTTACTGCAAGTGTTCCTGGTACTTAAAGGACTGCAGCAGTCTATTTTTGAATCCTCGCCATTAGCAAAGATTGCTCCTACTCTCTTCAAATGTTAAAATTTGACCATGTGCATAATTAAGTAGATCTCAGTCTGCATTTTTAAACCCCATTCGCTGAATGTTGAATGTTGAAAAAGGGTATAGAAACACTGTAGGACACATAGAAGTTGCTTGGTACGGGTAATTCAATCTTCTAAATAGAACGTCTGTGTTTATTTAGTCAAAAATTGCTGCACGAGAGATAAAAGGGAGATGAAAAACATTACGCCTGGAAAAATAGTTCCTTACAAGTGCTGCCTTCCTAGCTCGAATTAGCATGAGGAAGAATTTTGACAAAGATGCTCTTTTTCACTAATGCTGTCACGTTTTCAGCTACTTTCTGTAATGTTTGTTGAATATGGACAAAATGTAAACAAACATGATTTCTTATAGATAAAGCTGTTTTGGATAAAATGAACGGGAATTATGTAACCTTTGTGGTCAGTGTTGACGAAGGACAATGACATGAAGTAACACTGCTGATATGTTCCACTGGTTTGGATGGAAGAACGAAATCACACCATCAGAAGTTCCTTTATGACATCAGTGGCTAAAATACGCAAAACTCTGCACAAATCTCAGAGAAGACCAAACACTGCATTATAAGAGAGACAAAAAGGACACTTACCTCAAACAAAATAAATAAATATCAAAGTTTTCAACATTTCCAGATGAAAGTTTTGGATTTATTTCCATTGCATGTAATTTTGTCAGCAGCCAACTGAATTACGCAACTATGATGGAAATTTCAATTTTTCTTGATAACAACTGAAGCCTCCTGAAGTCTCTAAGACTGGAAATTTTCATCATATAAGTTGTTGCTGTTGGCTGTTAAATTACATCAGTTTTATTTACCAAGTTACTTTTTTCTCATGTTTTAGCTGTTGGTTAGATGAATAAAAAAACATCAGTATGTATTTAAGTTCCTCCCTGCAGCGCGATGGAATATTCTCTAAACAGTGTCAATCATTGTTGTTGTCTTTAATTTTTTTCATCCTGATGGGTTCAACAGTCTGTGGGGGGTTTTGTTGTTTTCTCTTTTCCCTCCAGGTAAATAAGCATCCTTGATGTGAGCTGGTATGTTTTTCTGACAGGTTGTTTGCTCTGGAAGATGTCAGCAATTCATCTGCAACATATCCATGTTGAATTCACACGAAAACTCAACATGCAAACAGTTTCTGCAAGAGCAGCAAGAGAAACAAGCTGCAGAACAAGATGTACTGTGAGCGTAGTGTATAAATATCTGCTCCGTCTTCCAGTGCAGTGTCAAGGTTTTACAGTACAGCAAACAGAACTGCTGAGCACACACTGTGCGATATTTGGGCAAGGCTTCATCTACAGAGCAAGCAATGAATCATAAACAAGATGTCTTATTGACTTATCGACCTTTACGCACGTCAAAGCGGTTGCCTGTTTTGTATCCATCCCCCCACGCCATTTCAATTTGAGTCACCATAATTCTCTGGATTGCAACTCTCACATTTCACGCTTGATTTCATATTTCTCTCCACATTTATGGAAAAGCAGTTGTGTTTGCTTACGCGATTTGTGTTAACGGCTCCGGAGATTGTTTTTGCTTCAGCTTGGACAGCCATAATGTGCGGGAAGTAGCTTTATAAAAAAACAGTTGTACCCTTTGTCACAGATCACCGAGCTTTGTTTCACCTTGGAGATGAGAGGTTTTACATAGCATAAAGCAGAGGATTTACCGACATTACACTGTTCATTCTGCACACATCATCTGCCATAATCCTAAAAAACAAACAAACAAAAAAAACATTATTACAAGCTTATAAATTGATACACAGACCAACCACTGCAGCTGTTACTGCTGCTCCTTTTTACTCTCAGCAGAATCTTAGGGCTGTATCACACTGCAAAAACTCAGCTAGATTTCGGCGATTGTGTTGCCGCCAAGCATCATATCATGTTGATTCTGATGTCAGGAACAACTAACACTCTTATAGTGAGACATAATCAGCATTGCGTCCAGTATGCCCCACAATCCCAACTCAAGACCAGCATGTCAGAATTTTTTTTGCATTTCCCCTGTAGTGTGACACCCTGCTCGACGTCAACTACGTGTTTCCGTAGTCTCATTAATCATTATTATGATGATTACTACATCATTACCAGGGCTATGATATCACTCATATCACATTCTTACCTCAAGTTCTGCAGGGGGGACGGGTCCACAGTTTTTTTTTTTTTTCTTTGATTTCTTTTTCTTTCCATGAACTTGTGCACGTTATGACAACAACACACAATGATAAGTCAGGTTCATTCATGTTGTTTTGACAGTCAGTAGGCTGAAAGAGGCCAAGAATTTATTTGTGTTCGCCAAAGACAAAACAAATTGTGAAGTCTGATCTGGCCATTGTTAACCCACAGCACCATACAGTAAATACAGTAGAAGATCAACAATGTTACAATAAATTACTGCTGCATTCAACTGATAAAACAAAAATAAAACTGAATTATTTAGAAACAAAAGACAGGATGACAGAAGAATACAAGAGCAGAGCAATAAAAGCTATGCAGAGAGGATACAAGTAGAGGCTGACAAAACGGAGACAAAATGAAACTAACATTTAATCAAAACTTCAGGAATACAAGAACTGCATTTTGACAAACCAGTCAGTCTCTTTCTTTAAGCTGACAATGAGCAGGACTCTTTCTTTTTATTTGACATTTCAAAAAGAATCCAAAACAGAAATAATTAAAGCTAGAATGTGTATTTTTTTGGAAGATTAATTATCATTCTCCTCTTAGAAAATAAAAAGTTGAGTTTGTAAGCAACAAAAATGCACCTTTGCCCATTTGAATACATGAAGTGGTAACACCAGCTGCTTGTTGTGGCCAATGTTAGCCAATGTTAGCTTTCTTTAGATATAGTTGTTGCGTTAAGACAACACTGAGTCAGTTCGCACAAGTTATGACCACTTTGAAGTAGAGTTTATCCAGAAAATGCAATGATGACGTCTTTAATTAAAGTAGGTTCTAAAGAATTATGGAAATGTCGAGAAATCCAATCTGCTGTGAAAACTGCAACTGCAACTTGTCGCCACAGAGGTCGCTGTTAAGTAAAAGTTACACGGTCTGGCTTTAAATATTTGATCTGTAATGATTTATTCCAACACAATGTGAGACCAAATCTCAAAATAAAGCAAAGATAAACTTTGTATCTGCAACACAATTTAAGATTCACTTTCCATTTAAGTGATTTGAATTATTCCTCAAATCTTTACATCAGTTCCTAGTTTTTGTGACAGATCCAGCATGTTAACTCTGGGGGCCTCCTTTGCTTTGAAAAGTTTGTACTGCATGTGTGTTTGTGCATGGATTAAAACAGAGAAGTGGCAAAAAGATGGATGCACATAACACCCATCTTATAGCACAACACGAGCATCCTCCCCGCTCATAAATATTCATTTCATCTGAAAAGTGCAAACAGCCCTCACTGCAAACATACAACAACTGGGTCCATGCTGCAGACGTGTTTGTTCAGGCTTCATGCACCCAAACTTTCTGTCGAACAGCTTTGGCTCTGATGTGCCCTTCTAAAACAAATCTGGGCGTCAAGACATTTGGTGCAGATTGGCAGAGGGCAGATTTACTCCCGTAATGACTTACTGGAGCCTGACCTTACATGTCAAAGGTACGGTGAGGAGCTGAGTGTGACATTTATGGGTCATATCTGCTGTAAATGATTGGAGTGCCCTTTGTCTTCATGGTTGGAGTTAATGGGGATGTCAGGGAGAAGGTGAGGCCATGTCTGAAGTGGAAGAGAGGAAACACAGAGGTTAACACGTGAATATGGAAAGTAAAATATGTCAGCGTGTCATTCGTGTGAAATTTAGCTGATTATCCTCCTCATAAAGATTCTGCAGATATCAGCAGTTTTCACTACCAGTAGTGGGAGAGTATTCAGATTCTTTAAGTAAAGTTAGACACAGTTAAAACTCTTGCATTGAAAATGTTAAGTAAATATCATCTGGAAAAATATAATTAAAGTTTCAAAAATAAAGTACTCCATGCAGAAAATAATACTCTTAAATTTCATTATAAGTTATTTTTAGTCATTCCTTAATGTAAACGTAGGATTATACTGTGATTGGTTGAGGTTGGGCTCATTTTGAAAAATTTGTAACTGACTGACTGTAACTAATGGTTATTTCTATTATTAATCTGCTGATTATTTATTCCAACAGAGATTCCATCAATTAGTCACCACTTTCTTACATTTAACAATCACTTTTACAATATTTTTTTTATCCAACCACCTGTCCAAAGCTCCAAATTATTAGCAATAAATTAAAATATACCTAAAATATAAAGCTTGAAGCTTTAATTTTCTGATTGTTGCAGTTATAATTGTGTATAGCTTTATAACAAAGCATATCTTTAATGCTCTTTGAATATTTTGTACGTATGAAATACTTTATAAAGTAACTAGTTACTGATCAAGCTAAATGTAGGGCCGCTTGAAAGTACAACAGAAGTACAGTGTAAAGAAAAGCAGTGTCAAAAGAACTAAAGTAATGAACCTAAATTTATATATAAGCAAATGTACTTAGTTACATCTCGTTACATGCCATCAGTGTCTGTTAAAATCAAATACATGATTTTTCTGTGTTGCAATTTTAACTGTTCAAAGGCTGTATTTGTGACCGTGTATAACAAAAGCACAATAAAGGTCAGTGAAATAACCTTTATGCAGAGTGTCACCTTGCTGCTGAACACACTTGATCCACAGCAGCAGGGCGGAAACGCTGCCCTTTAACACTCCATCATGACTGATCGACTCTGAAGGCTTTTCTCTCCTCATTGAGCAAATATTAGGTAAACCACTATCTCTGAAATTACACAGTTAATGCAGGGTCTTTGAAAAGAAACCGCTCATTAAGAGAAACTAACACCCTGTAATGCTGTGACGCTCATGGTTGGTTTTCTACCTGAGCTTAAGTGATATGCAGCAGGTGTAATTACTGACACCGTGACAGTTTTGCTGTGCATGCATGTGGAAGGCTGCACAACTATTGTTTCACTGCCACCACTTTTAGATTTCACATTTTAATTAACTACTTTGAACACGGCCCCAGGAGGAAAATTGCTCAGACAGAAAAACAAAAATTGCAAAGAAAGTAAGCGACGTGCATTTTCTCTCTCTTTAAACACACAAAGAAAACAGGGTCTGACCAGTGGCCATTAAAACGGCCATTAGTTCGGCTGACTCACCTCTTAACGGAGCCGCATGGCCCAAGGCACAGTGATGCACCGCGGGTCACATTACTGTTCAGTTACTGCAAGATCTCAAAGGTTAATTCAAAGTCAGCACATTAATTCTTCAATAAATCATCCTTAACTCCTAATAATTTTCCTCCCTTATTTGACTGTCAACAGTTAGCGCAGGCAGTGCCACTTCCTGTCCTCAAGCCACCTTGGAAGAGTAATGAGTTAACAAGCTCAAATCCAGCTAAATCTCCGATTATTCAAATACGATAAGCTCGTAGATCATAATGAAATTGGCCGGATTCCACTTTCAACATGAGCCAGCAGATAAAAAAGATGAGGAAAGTCGACAGCCCTCCGCCTGCTCCTTCATCCATTGTGGGCATCAAGTGAGAAAGAATTCCCTCAGTCAGCTCAACTTGTCACACATCAATATTAATGGACACATGTCCATATTTATAGGCCTTGGTTCAAGGATGAAAGGTGTAGCTTGGTCATAATTTTCATTTTCAAGTTTCAGTTTCCAAGTTTTATGAAATCTAGGTGATGGATTGAGATGGGTCCTCTTTTTCAGTCATCTTTCTAGACCTTCAGCACCACACTGTGGCCAACCTGGGAATTACAGCTGTTCGAGAGAGAGCGAGAGAGAGAGAGACAGAGCCTTGTACAGCTATCTTTGTGGGAGCCATTTTTTAGTCATTTGAGTTTTACACCATAGACGTGAGGACACTTTTTGAAGGGTGAGGACATTTTGGCTGGTCCTCACTCTCAGGCCTTTAAATGGCTTTTTGAGGGTAAAGACCTGGTTTTAGGGTTGGGGTTTGAATCAGGTTATGGTTAGGGAAAGAGTTAGGGTAAATTAGTTTTGATGGTTAGGGTTAGGGTAAGGGGCTGCGGAATGCATTAGCCTATGTCAATGAGTGTTCTCACAAGTAAAGCTATACAAACATTCGTGTTTGCGTGTGTGTGCACACACACCACAAAGGCCTGCTTCATGCTTTTTGGAGGATGAAGGTTTAGATAGTGAATGAATGTCGACAATCTCTGCACAAGTATTGTTTATAACTAGCCCATGTGTGTGCATGTGTGTGTGTGGGTGTGGAAATCAGAGGAACTTCCAGTAATCATACAGTAGAAAAGTGGGACCACGCTGTGACCAATTATGTGAAGAAACGTTTTGTTTAGCTCCTTTTGTTCCCTTTTTGCCAATTTTCCCGTCAGTGCGGTTGTTGCGTGCTCCTCTCTGCAAGCACATTTACCATGAAAATATTCATGCAGTCTGCATTTGTTATTTTCGTCTGACATTTCTTAAGCAGCTTTCGAAAGTGTAGAAGTAGAGAAAAAAACAACAAAGCAGAAACAAGTTCTTAAATGTGAGTTAACCTCTCGAGTCCTGCCAGATACAGTCGAGTGAGTTTCTAAAACCAACAGAAGTTTATTTTAAACAGCAGTTTGTTTGGAAATTTGGGTAAAATATGTGCATAAATTATACAGAAATAGAATTACTGGACCAGTATTTGATTTGGGTAGCCATAAAAACATCATATGGCTCCAAATAAAGAAGTAACTTTGCTTTCTTGCAGAGTTAGTGGAAAAGATACCACTCTCAAGTATGTGGGATGTATGAAGCTAGCGACAGCAGCCAGTTAGCTTAGCTAGCACAAACACAGGAAATAAAGAAACAACGAGCCTGGCTTTTGTGCAAATTTTGACTGACTCATATTTTTGTATGATTACAAAAAAAGAAATAACTTATTTTGTTTTTTTTTTAAAGCAAATTTTATTTGTTTTGGACTCTCTGCATTTAGCTAGCATAAGGTTTGTCAACCTGCTGCTAACATTAGCTTTAGCCTAACGTACACACAGTTGTATTCATCCAAGTCTTTGAATGACAGCAAAAAAGCATGTAGGCCCTTTGTAATGTGTTTGTGAAAGTTAGTTTTAGTTTTGTTTTGTTTTGTTTTGTTTTGTTTTGTTTTGTTTTGTTTTTTTTGGGGGGGGGGTTAACAACTAAAATGCTACATACTTAAGAAGGGGTCAAGGTTTAATAGTTAAAACACCATTGGTTTTAGTCCCTGCCGCTGTAGGTGGAGAATTAAAGAGATATCCTTTTATTGGTAACTTGTCAGGGAGTTGTGTGACTGAGTAAGTAGCATACCTGTACACACTGAGTGGCTTTGTAAAGCTCTATGATGTGCTGAAACTTCTGTAGGCCTTTGCCTTTTTCAGTAAATTTGACAGTAAAATGTTGGGACTCAAACAAACACTTGGGTTTCCTGAGCTTATGCGTAATGCCACAGGTAGGAAAATAACAGCATAGGCTATTTTATGTTGATTTTTTTTTTAAATTTATAATATGATTCTGTAAAGTAGCTTGTAACTACATTTACTACAAAATATAATCCACTAAATAAGTAGATTACAAAATGGGCCCATTAGACTAATCTTCATAAAATGGAATTACTTTAGTAAATGTATGCTTACTGGTTACTTTCCACTATTGCTGCTTAAATTAGCTAAGTATTCAGATAAGAGCTTTATTTCCTCAGTGTAACGTAGCTGAAAACTATCATTTTGTATTTGTAAAAGTTCAATTAAAGTCCCATTTAAATATAGATTTACCAAACTGTGAAGAGTGGTGCTGTGGTTAAAAAACCATTGTCTGCAATGTCTTCCCCGTCCTCTTCTTCTCATCCTGTCTTTAAATTGTCCTTGCTGTTGTTTCAACCATTCACAAAAAAATATGCTGTTGCTTTTCTAACTGAAGCTATCGTAAATTTTGTGCAATCCATCATCCACGCCATATTAATCACAGACTAGCTGCCTTCCATGTTCTGAATTAGCTTTGCAGAACGGATCCCCTCTGAGATAATCACTTTTTCATCACAAGCAATGTGACGTGGAGCAAATGCAGATGTGGGTATGATGGGAAGAACAAAGGACAGATGTGCTTCTCTTTGTTCGGCTGCACGTAGAGTATCATTTAATGGACGACGCCTTCTGGTGTGCGTCAGTTTGTTAAAAATCTATTTCCTTACATAGTGTATTAAAGCTTTTAAGGGAAGCTGACCTGCCTTAATGCCTGATCAAATCAAAATTCTCAATATTTGAATGGTATACGTCCTTTTACTTGGCTTTCCCCTCTAATGTAATGTAATTAAGTCTCTTGGGTGGGGCAGTTTTTAAAGAGACAAATGAAACTGACAAAAAAGATTTGGATTCCCTTTACTTTGATAATTAATAATAATAATAATAATAATAATAATAATAATAATAATGTTTTTATTTGTATTTAGGTAAGCTATGTGTCTCTTAGCCTATTGTTTTCTCTTAAGTATTGAATTGAGGACAAAGAGGCAGTGCTGACTTTTTTTTCTAACTTTCTCTTTGTCTATAGCTAGACAGCATTTGAAAAATCATTAGAAGGTTTTGTGAAAGAAAACATTTTTTTCCTAGAAAAAAAAAAAGCTGATATTATCTGAGAGCTTTGTCTCATTTGAAAGAGGGAAATATGGCAAAAAGGTCTACTGACATTCACAAACATTCCTATCAAAGCTGGCATTATGAGGGGGCATTGAGGGGGACTGGTTCGTGATCTCTGTGAAAATGTTTTCCATTAAGTTCAAAGCATGAGTTCAAAGTGCCTTAAGATTGAGTCCACTGGGAGCCGTCATCTATTGGAACATTTTCTTTCTTCCTGACAGTCGCGCGGCTCCGTATCTCTGTTCAAGGTTGTGTATTAGTTGTCTGAACCTTGATGGCTGCTGCTATCGCCTTTGCCAGGTTAGCACTGCTGAGGCTCTTTATCAAGGGAGACGCAGGAGGGTCTATTTTTTACAAGAGATAAGGATTTTCATGCAACGAGTGCAGCCTAAATATGTCCATTCACATTATGCCAACTTGCTCAAGGAGCTTGTCATCTTATGAATGTTGTATAAACTCAAGAGTGTCAAGAAGTGTCAATGAAACTGCTGCCGAGGTGGTTTATGTGAGACTTAAAAGTGGCTGCACTGACAGTATATTTTTCTGTTGCGATGAGAAAACACTGCAGGTGAGTGTGTTGATGTTTGACATGACACTGCCATCCAGTGGTGTGATCCGTTAAGTCACCACGTTTCCAACCACTCATGTACAACACATGTAACTGTGAGATCTGTCCTGACAGTAATTACAAGACAATGACACATTGTTGGCATTTCTTTAATAAACATTTGCCAAAGGAGGAGGGAGGGGGACAAAATCATTTTAGTACAAAAAAAAAAAAGAAAAAAAAAAGACATTGTTTCCTTTTTGAAATCGGGTTATGTGTGTTTTTGTTTTGCTCATGATTTTACAACACCTATTGGCAAAAAGGCATGTGGAATTTAAAGTGAAAGCAGCCTTTCTGCATCACGTCCGATCCGATTTGCTGCAGCCGTCCAAGTGCTTCCAGTCTCTCTGGAACTAACAGTCCTCATCCTCAAATAGCTCCCTGTGCTGATACCTAAGCCATCAAGCCATTCAACTGAGCAATCATTGTTTCAACATGATAATGGACATATAAAAGAGGACACTACATTACTGGTCATTTTCCTAATTGTGCAGATAAAGCACATCATCCATTTCCTTTCATAGCTAAAATAGTTTCCGCCTACTTCAGTCAGTAGTGCAAAACATTAATACTAGTTTGCCCTCGAGCAATTACAGAAAGGCGAGGGTAGAGATTTAAAATTTACCCAGCCTGATAAATGTACACTCAAAAAAGGTAAAAGTTTAATTTAAAAGACAGCAGAATAGATTACAAAAAAATATGAAAATGGTATGAGCAAGAAAAGCTCCTCCGGTGTTATTTAGCTGTCCTTCTGCAACATAATCCACATTCCAGACTGAGGAAGAATACAATGCCTTACACAGATTTAAGTTATTACAAACTGAGTGTGCATCTCCAGATCCGTCTGGTCTGGCCTGAGAGGCTTCAGGCTCAATAACTGAGTCCCTGAGCCTTTTGTTCATTGTCACAAACTGTCATTTCATATTTCCAGTCTTTCAGAAAGGCAGGCCGCGTCCTCTGATTGTTGCTGTCGAGTTCACATGTGGGACATAGCCGAGGGGTAGTGGTGGAGCCCCGACTTGGGAAGGTGAGCCCCAGGATTGTCCTGGTGCTGGGATGGGTGGGGGAGGAGGTACACCATCCTTTCTAGCCATGGCGTGGTTGTACAGGTGGATAGAGCTGGGGTTAGGCTGTCCCTCCACAGGTAAGGGGCTGTGATTGTACTTAAAACGGTGGTCCTTGTCCCCAGTGAACACCATGCTGCTGGGTTCAGTGGCCCCAGCGCCTGGAGGGAAGGGGTCTGGGTGGGCCGGGGCCAGAACGCCTGCAGCGGACGAGGAGCCAGCAGCCTGGGCTGGTCCGCTAAATACGTCTCTCAGAGTGTGAGGTGGCAGGCCTCCACCGAGCATGTGACCCATGTAGCCGTCGCCAAACCCTGCAGGGGTAAAAGGTGGCAGAGGAGGATGGCTGTAGTCTCCCCCGTATCCAGGCCCCTCTGCAGTGGGGAGAGGTGGATAGTCTGGCTCTGGGGGTCTCCCTCCATCGCCTCCACCTGCAGATGCAATAGGTGGAGCGTGGCCCGTCTTGGGCTCAGGCGGAGGCTGGCGATAGTCCAGGTCCGCGTGTGGCGGCGGCTCTGGAGGCTCAGGTGGTCTCTGATCGGGGGGCAGGATGGACACTCCACCTACTTCAGACACTGGAAGACAGGAATTGCAACACATTAGGAAACAAAGAAAATAATGTAACTGAATGAACTTTTCTAATTCTGTTAAGATGTTTTGGAAAGAGAGTCGATTTCTTTTTTTTGTGCCAAATTCATGTGACCTAGTTTTATTCGAACTCCACCTGCATTCTTGGCCTCATCTGTTTTCTTTACACGACTCATCTGGTTAACTGATAGGAATGTAACAGTATCCTCTATTTTGTGGTATTGCCACAGCAAAAGGGCCTGGGTACCATCGTGGACATGTGACGGTATCAGGCGACAGGTCTTCTGGGCAAAAAGTGTAGTTTTATTTCAGCCGCAGTAAAACAGAGCAGAGGGAACTGGGAACTACACAGACCATCGACCACTGCGGCTCTTTCTTCATCATGCACTGAGGACGGAAAACAATCTGAACTGTCAACGTATGAAGCGTTCTCTCAAACTTCAGTATCCAGTTAGACTCAGATGTGTTAAAGAAATAAAGGAATAAGCCGAATGGAGTTTAGTTTTACTTTTGATTCAGTGGCAGCACATTTCTATGGAAAGAAAGGGAAAAAAAAAAGCTAGCGAAAGACCTGCTGAACTGTGTGTGAAAAACACATCGCCTCAGCAGACCAACACACTCGGTCAACTCATGGAGGATGACGGGAAGAAAGAAAAATGCTCGTTTAGTTCATTGAACGGCCAAAAAGATGTCACTGGTAGAAAATGACTGTTAGTCAAAGTAGACAGTTAAAAAAAGAAAAGAGTTGGGTCATTTGTAAATCATTGTTCAATGTTAATTTTTTTCTTTGCCAAAGACAACTTAATATAATTATTACGTGCACTTCTTTTATAAAGGAAACAAAGCAGTGTAAATACAAAACAATAACAAAGAAAGGATACTAAAAGCGACATTTTTTCCAAGTCTTGATTTGTCTTTTTTTTTTTTTTAATACTGCGATAAAAACCATGTCAGACTTGATGCCGAGGTATTATCATACCGTGAGCTTCTGATACCGTTACATCCTTTTTAACTGATGTTCTTTAGTGTTTATCATTGGCATATGGTTAAAAACACTGTAAAATAAAAGGAAAAAAAAAACAACCCCCCTTTGCAATGAATACAGTAGAAAAAGGTATTTCTCTTTGTTCAGTTGTCTCACTAAAAGGATTCCACTGACAGACATTTACCTGGAGAGACTGGGCTGGGCTCTGGAGGTTGTTTGACCTCTGGAGGTAGAAGCTGAACTCCTGGTGCTCCTCCTGCAGGGTTGGCAGTCTCCACCCCTTCTCCACTGTCACTCAGTTCCCGCCGCTGACCCTGCTGAGCCTGGAGGAGCTGAGCCAGCAGCATCGTCATGGCTGTCTGTGTGGCAGCTGCGGCCTCTCCTTCTGGAATACCCGACGGTGCAGCCATGGGAGGTGAGGGAGGCTTGGGCATTGGGGGTGTGCGCGGCATTCCAGCAGGAGCAGCGGGCTGGGGGGGCTTAGCAGGTGTAGGTTGAGGGGGAGGCTCAGCTGGGTCAGTGGGAGCCAGGGCTTTGGAGAGTTGCTGTAAGGTTTCCTGATTGACCTTTGTGCTCATGGACTGGACAAACTGAGCGGTGTTGACTGAACCTGTGGGTTGACCAAGGAAGTTCAGGAGGACTGCCAGCTGCTCCTGGGTTAGCTGAGAGTTTGGACCCTTTGGGTCTGTAAGAAGACAGGAAACTCACAAATGTTAACATTCATTCATTGGTTCACCCACTACCAGAGATTCAACCGAAATATCCAGTTTTTCTAATATTTATTAAGTATTTTGTCATAAAAAATCTGTCTTTTTTTTAGCTTTCTGACCTTCAGAAGACATAAAAAAGATTTAGGATTAACTAAGCATTTTAAAAAAATAGTTAAATACTGGATCAAAGAGGCAACCAGGCTCCTACGACCTCTAACAGCTAAAACACATTGGATGCGGTCGCGCTGCGAATAGCCGCAGAGCGGAGCCAGTTTCTATTCGGCGCCCATGTAATCCAATCTGACTGCCCACACTGCCTGCTGTGGCGGTGCGGAGTGCTCTGCAGCAATTGTTTCGGCGTCTGTCCTATTTTTTTCTGTGAGCCACGAGCGACTTTGTCAAGCTGAACAGAGCAGATAAGAGCAGATTGTACTTGACAGGAAGTCACACAGAGAAAAGGCACAGAGAATCCGGCCAATTTTCAAAATAAAACAAATGTCAAAACAA
>JAQLOL010000013.1:5790583-5813802 GCA_029783665.1 Naso thynnoides
AAGAAGAAAAAAAAAGCGCTTCTGGCATCTCATTGTTGAAGAATGCTTATCTAAACTGCGGTCGTATCAGGCTCAAAGTGCTGCCAGGGAGGGAGGTGCGTGCGCTCGAGAGAGGAGGGCGAGAGGGATTTTTCTGGAGAAGGTGTGGGGAGTGAAAATGGCAAAGAGAGCTTCACCTTCTGCTCAGACACTGTTGTTTCTCCTCTCCACGCAGCTCTCTGGCTCCCTCTCGCCTCCTCAGCCTTCTGACCAACTTTCAGCCTTGGCAGACTGACTATAGGGAGCCGCTCCTCTTCATCAGGAGCGTAGGTGTTGTGAATGTAAACTGTGTGCTCACTGTAATGCTTCAAAAATACTTTGCAGCTGACAGATGACTTTTAAGCCTCCTGTTAGCAGTTTGGATCTTTCTGAGACATTTTTAACAATCTGTCAAGGCACAGTTTCTTCGATTTTGAACAAGTGCAAACGCCAGATATGTCTCGTCCCCAGAATGACGTTTGACACCAACATAGAGGGGACAATGTGACTTTTAGTCTGCCAGTAAAACCAATGAAGAAGACGAGTATCCCGTTGTCTCAGGAGAATGTAAACAGGACTTGAACGTAGCCTAAAGTAACACTGGCTGCTAAATTGAAGTGAGTTGCAAGAAAGGAGAAAGCGAACATGTGTGTGTGCTGACAGTGAGTCGGCAGTAGCAGCTCAACACGAGCAAAGCCATTAATTCAGCTGCATTCTTGAAATCCAAAGACTTAACAGCGTTAGCGTTGCTAACAGCATGAGCTAATCCAGCTAACGGCTATGCTTGCATAGGGGCCTCTCAGCTGTTGTCAATATTAACTGCACATATTAGTTGTTAGACAAACGTTACAGTTAATTTTATTGTCTGATGCTTACTGTTTGCTTCCTAATGTAATTTGAGTATTGAAAAGTATTTTGTGAATCTATTATTTTCTGGAGGCAGCAAAATCTTGATTAAGCTGTGTCTCCACATCGATGCCGAATCTTTTATGTCTGCATCGCGATGCATCTAATTATTGAGAAATTTCCACACCTCTACACCAGCCACCGCATAATGCGATGTGATTGGTTAAAAACTATAATATTGCATAAAAAGCTTAACATTTGCAACCTGACCAGTAGAATTTTTGTCAATGGTTCCTGACCCTTCACAATGCGATGTGATTGGTTAAAAATACACAGACACACAGAAAGAGTGATACCTATGCGTCACTAACCCACCTCCGGATCTCCGGTCCTCTGAGGGGTGAGACAACAAAAACCAGCAAACATTTTATCAAAATCAAGGCTTAAAAGTAGTACACTGCCAGATGCCATATCCCCATCGTATTATAAATGTGAGCTTGTGCTCTCCTGAAAGACAGAGTTTGTTATGTGAAAGCATTTGTACATTAATAATAAATATAAGACCAAATGCTCTCAAGAAAACTTTTTTTTCACTTATTTTAAGACTAAACTTGCTTACTGATGAAAATCCTGAGCAAAACCGTATCCACCATCTTTACTACAGTCATCTCCCCTTAATGTTTGGTTCTACTAAACCAAGTCAAGTTTCATATATATGTGAAACACATACAAATTTGTTAAAATAATGAAAATACAATTTTTAGGATCAAAACATTTGCACATATTACTGTAAATCTGTAATTTTTATCACATTTTTTGTCAACATTTTTTCACTGAACAAAATGAGTTGATATCTCAATGAAAACCTCTCTATGACAAAAACTGTGATGCAGTCAATTGGCGATTTTGTCAGCGATTTGTTTCGGATGTTTGATTCTGTAACCACACAAGGTGCAATCAGAATCTTCCAAGACTTTTGAGCACAAACAGAGCGCTAAACAAGAATGTGCATGTAGTGGGCGCAAGCAATAACTTTCATGAGTAAGTATTCCAAATTACATCGTTTGATTAAGTCCTGGCACCTCAATGCCGCGGATTTTGCTTTATTGTTTAGGATTTTCATGGCTCACATGCCTGTGCATTTAGTTTGGCTGCAGGCTAGAAACAAGGAAACATGAGCATACCTGTGCTGGGACTCTTCTTGGCGTGCCTGGAAACGATATGTTTTGGCCAACACTGTCTGTAGTATGGTGACATCTTCTATTGTCCGGACGCGATCATCACTTCATTTTACGCTAACATGCAGAAAAAACTCAAAGCTTAACTAAGCCACAAAAAGGTAGTTATCTCCAATAGTTTTATATTCACAGAAGCTCACAAAGGCAACTCTCACTCTCTCTTTGGTGTCTCACAGCTGATCTTCTCATTCATCACTAGTCCCTGCCTTATAAAACTCACACCCGCATTGACTAGGTAAGCCCACCCCCTAGCCTGACAGCCATACAGAACAGCTAGTCAAGACAGTGTGGACAGCCAATCAGAGACAGTGCCGTGACAATTATCACCAGCACCTGAGGTAAACATGTTTTTTATGACTGCAGATTTCATAGCAGGAATTGGAAACGCCCAAATTTCTCATTGTCATTCCCCACCCTTCTTACTCACTAGGTTTGGCACCCTGCGACTTGTTTCTGTTCCTCAAAATGAAGTGTTAGCTGGATCGTAGCCTTAGATCCAAGTTTCAGGTCCATGACGAAATCGCAAAAGCGCACATACCCGTGTCACAAAAGTGTGTGTAACTAAGGTGCTGATAGTGAGCAAGTGATGTAACTTGGAATACTGGTTCAGGAAGGTTAATGCCTGCACCTGCAGCATGCACATTACTTTGCAGCTCTTCATGCATGCACAACTGTAACAGTCCAAAGTTTTTGGATCGCACATATCCAGCATCCTACAGCTCATTTACCACGTATGTCAGTGCTTTACAGCTGTGGCGACTGTGTGTAGGGCTGGAAATGTGGAAAGAGTATGAGTCACGCAGGGAAACTGAAACCTGAGAACTCAGTGAAGCAATCACTGACTCACTGATTTTGATCAATAATATCAAAACTCCCCATAGATGAATTAAGTTCTCTTTCTGTTTGTGATTTGGTCTCTCTGCTTTTCCCTGAGCTGACCGGTGATTCACCGCTTCGCATGCTCGTACACATATACACTCACTCCTATTGCTCTCATGCATGGTCATCACCAATCTTAAATTTGCTCTGGCATGATGAATGTAGTATGCTTGTGGTTTGGAGCTGCCCACAAGAAAACAAATAGCAGCCCCAGCCTGTGTTTATAACTGTCAGTAGGCTGCAGATTTCAAGGTGTTTCTCTGGGAGGGACGAGAACGAGCAGAGAGAATAAAACTCCTCACGAGACATCAAAAGCTCTTTTGGTTTCTTGAAGGATGTGTCGATAAGTTGTAGGGAGGTTAATCAGTGAATTAACCTCACCAAATATAGAGAGAGACTTACCGTCCTCCTGTGAGGCGGATTTACTGCTACTCATTTGACTTTGTTGGAAATGCTGACTCACTTGGATCCGTCCAATGAGGAGCTGCTGGGAGTGCACCCGGAGTGTTTTGTGGAGGCTGATAATCGGCCTGAACTTGTCTGCTTGAAGAGCAACCTGTGCAGATAGAAATATACAGCAGTATATAGTATGGTATGGCCAGTGGCTTCCCCACCATAATTTCCCTCCTGTGTTATGACTGAAATTGTTATTTTTTTCTCCATGCTAAGTGGGAGTAATTACATGGTCTGGAACCGCCATGGCCACAGGCAAATCCCCCCTCCTTAAAAAGATACACACACATGCACATGCACAAATACACACACAAGCGTACACACACAGTGGCAGATCACACGGTTGTTGCCCACCTCGTCCTGTGGTCCACTAAACTAATCAGGAAGCAGTCTGGGCTGCTTCCCCACCACACACTGGGAGTATTCATATTAGGGTCGTACACAGGATCCTGCTCCTGTACTGCAGTAATATCACCGCTACATAATGAGGTTACTGAGACAGTTAGTTAAGGGTGAGAGACCACACAATTACCTGTATCTGCATCTCACCAACTAAATTATATGTATCCATATACATGTACTGTTATGTATGCACTCAGAGTGGGTGGTGTTTCAGCCGAAAGTGGGTGGATGAAAACTGGACGTTGACAATTTGAGTATGAACTGTATGTGAGTTGATGGTTGTTAAAGTTTATTTGGATTATTATTATTATTATTATTATTATTATTATTATTATTATTATTATTATTATTATTATTATTATTGATTGTATTATTTATTGGAAGACTTTTTACAGAACAGCCATTGAGCCTCAATGTATCTGATGAGAAAAGTAAGAAAACTTTTGATAACAAAATCTATGAAGCCAGTCTCCATAATACATTATAATACATTCTAAACATATATAACACATTATGAACACACTCATCATGCACTGTAGGTGCTTAAGGTTAGGTTTAGGATTATGGTTATGAATAGGGTTAACCCCTAACACTGCTTTTAACTATGATTATACAGCACTATAACATGTATTATGGTGTGACAAGATGCATTATAATGCATAGTAAGTAAGTTTATAATGCATTATAGATGCATGCTTTAAGTAAAGTGTTACCAAACTTTTAATAGACGAATGAAGTTAAAGAAATAAACTTCAGTGAGTCATTAAACATAAGGCTCGCAGTGTATTAAGAAGTAAATTTTTGTTGTCAACAGACATTTTGGTTTTGTTTTGTTGTTTTTTTTCTCTTTAAAACTTAAATACAAATGGTTTGCTTCTGTGTGTGATGATCACTGAGCTTGTTTTTGCCAACATGTTATTTTTTTCGAGAGAAAGGTATGTTTTGTGTCTATTAGGGCCCGACTGATATATTGGTTTGCCGATATTATCGACTGATTACAGATATATATCTTTATTGGCGGATATCTTCTCCGATAAGTGCTGGTATGACTAGTAGTTTAAACTGGTTTAATTACGTAGATTGTCTATTAGAGGACGGTCCGATTATTTAAATTGGTAGTAAGTATAATAAGTGTAGTGTTTTCTGTTCAGTGCACTGATGTTTGAAATAAAGTAGATATCCTGCCTCCATTACATATCTTTGTCAAATGTGTTTGATAACCACTTTCAGAATATTATATGTAGAATATCAGCTGATATATCGGATATCGTAATTTTCTTACTCTCTAATATCGGTATCAGCGTTGGCCCCAAAAATCAGTCAGGCTCAAGTTTTGACACAGATTAGAAGTGCTAGCCTGATTAATAATCAATGGTGTGTATGCATTACAAAAGGATGTGGAAAACAGCTACTCAGTGAGGATTTTCCTTCAGTATAGAAAAATAAAATTTAAAAAAATCCTGATGAAGGATTTGTTCTCACTTATCTCTCAGACTTTGTCCGTGTAACTGCTTAAGATAACATTTTGTACATGGAGATACAACTTTTTTCCTAAAACAACATGCAGTGTGTTGTTTCTAGTGACAAAGACAACAGAGATCATAGTAATTTTCTCTGTCATTGGCAGAGGACTATTCACAATTCACCTTTCTTCATCCAGACTGACCTACCAGCAAGTTTTAGAGTCAGGCAGACTTTATGTCTTCTGTGACACAATTTAAAACCAGATGTATTGTCTCTCCAGCACACATAGAGAAGACATGGATGCCATGGACAACAAAAAAGGTTATAATTTTGGTGCAACAACCACCTAAAGCCTAAAATCCTCCCAAGCTATTACAGGAATCACTTTCAATGTTCGTCCTGAAAGGGAATTTAACATTCATTTTAGGTTTGTGATAGAATATTAAGAGAAAGCCAAACCCTTAAGTGCATTGAATCGAGATAAAATGCTTGGTTTCAACTTTTCATTTGTAAGAGAAAGATTGTTATTTCCTCTTTAGAAAAAAAAAATTACAAAACCTCACTTTAAAGCCCCTTGTGAGAGATCCAAACCAGAGCCTCTGAGAATGAATAACTGGAGACCAATCTGAACAGAACTGATTCATTTTTCTACAAATCCAAATACATGCCAGTCTGAAGTCTTCACACTGTCTCTTTAGAGTCAATAAATCATTATTTTGAATTATTGTCCAGCCCTAGCGTCAGCGAACAGATGGAAAGTAGGCCATTGGTTGTCTCCCTTCACATGTGTTTCCACAAAATCAACATGAGAAACTTACACTCATCCTCCGCCTGAAAACAAACAGAGTCGGACAGTCGTCTGGCAAGTTCTTGCAACGTGTCTCTGTTTTCATTCATTATTTAGACGGGCTTGTGGTGGCCTGACCCAGTTGAGTTGCTTATTAGCTGCAGACTGCGAGGCACAGGCCGGGACAGTAAATCCTTCCTGTGGGATGAAACTGAGTATCTCCCAGCAGGGGGTTCCACTGTGACCCTGTCTGGGCCTCAAGGGTTTGCTTTGGCACAGCTGAGCTCCGGGTACCTTAGGAATGTGGCTCAGACATGGCAGGAGCTCAACTGACAACACCCTGACACATTCAGCCTGCGCTTGTAACTCTTAAAGACAGGATTGATCCTCCTGTATCAGCTGGAGCGTGTGCCAAGCTCCAGCCGCTGATGTAACACAGACTCACGGGGGCGTTCATCATGTCGGAGCAGCCGTGTTTTGGGTTGGCTCCTTCACCCATTTATAATGGCACCAGGAAGGTAGCTTGGGAAACGGGGAATGGTGGGAACAAAGAACATGCTGACTTCCTTTCTGTCTGCCAGGGACCAAAGAAACAGTGATAACAGAGAGGCGGAAAATCTTACTCTGTTCTTCCACACCAGAGAACACTAGTAAATGATCACACTGCAAAAACGGCCATTCACGTACACTTGGTACACTGGGCAAGCACATGCTGGTGTTGTTGTTTGCCTCCTGCATATGTGGACAGTAAAAGCCTGATAAAATGCTGATGTCACTGCACAACAGCTGCCAGCATAGAGAGCAAAACTCAGCAACACTTGTTAATGATTGAATTAATCGCTGGCAATTAAGGCTCAACAGTATACAAGCTGATGCTTGTTTTTCTTTCCGAAAAGGGTCACATGAAAGGGGCGAGACAAATAAGGAAAGGAAACAGTGTGACTGATAAAAGACCCCGTCAGGTTGTCTGCATTAATCTCTGTCTTAGGGGGCCTAAAATGTTTAGGAAGTGTGGACACTTGGCAAAGAAAAGTTCTGTGTTTTAAAACGAAAACTTCTCAGTGTGTATGAGCCTTCAACCGCACACTACAACACCAATTATGGCCCAATTATGGGCAGTCAGGCACATCAATATTTCATTTTATCATCGAAGAAGACGACTTATTTTGCATGCAATATGTTTTACAAGTACATGACACAAAGATTAGCACGTCCTCGGTGCCCAAATGTAAACACGCCAGTAAGATCCTGACAGTTCAACTGTGCATGTCAAGCAGGCTGCAAAAATAGCCAGTTCAACTCATTTCCAAATTTTACCTCTTTCTTAACAAAGTACATCACTTAATTCAAACCATGGTCTTTGTTTAAACTTAATTAAGACATATATGTCCCTGAACTTTTGCCAATTTTGAACCATAGCATTGTCACATCATAGTTTAGGATTTTCAACAATAATTTGCAACATTGAGACAGCATGTTTTTTGTCTTATTTGTTAGATTTAAATATCTTTATATCAGTATAATGTAGGCAAGGTCAAAGGTCAAATTTATGCATATAGTACATTTATTTATTTTTTATTTATATTGCACATTTAAAAACAACTGTTGTTGACCAATGTGCTGTACAATGTAGATAAGAATAAAAAAATACAACAACAGAAATAGAATAAATAGAATAGTAGTGCAATCAGTGTAAAATGTCACAAAATGTGCAGTGTTTTATTGCCCTCTCTGATTAAAGGGATAGTTCAGTATTTTTGAGGTGGGGTCATATGGAGAACTTATGCATAGTCAGTCTATTACCTTCTGCAGATAGTGATCAGTGGCGTCACTTTTAGGAGAAGAGGGGAGAAATCGCTGCCTTGGAAGTCAATATTGTAGTGCTGCAGACGGGCTCAGCAGAAAAACGGTTTTCAGACACATATGTAAATGCTGACCTAAAAAATCTAAATCCATTTAATTGTAAACTAAATTTAGTATTTTTTCACCACTTCAGTTTGCTGCCAGACAGCCCTTTATTAAAAGTCAGATTTCTTTCCTCTTCCCCTAAAAGTGACACCGCTGATCGTCATCTGCAGAAGATAATGGACTGACGATGCATAAGTGCCTTATACAGCCCCACTTAAAAAATACTGATCTATCCCTTTAAAAAGCCAATGTCACCTCTCGTGCGCGGTCTGTTGCACAAATAACCACACGACGCAGTGAAATCACAGTGTCCTGAAGTGTACATGCGCATCACAGCAGGGAGCTGAAAAGAATAAACCACTGGAGGTCAGTAAAACAGGATTTTCAGCAGGTTTTAAATTACTCTGTAAAGCGAAAGCAGGGTTGTCTTGGCTCTTATTTGGCTGGAGGAGACAATGATGGAATCGCAGCCTTTAATGTAATAATAATATAGCAGCACAGTCCCAATATTGATCGTCTTAGTTTACACTGTTTCTGCTTAACTGTTGTAGAGGCAGTGTGAAGGTCAGACAGTCTAAACAGACCCTCCACAAAGCTAGTGTCTCCAACATGTTAATATTTTAGCCCTCCCAAAGGCAACAAATCGCTCACACTCCATCTGTAAACTAACTTCACGCACTGATGAGCCGTTCGCTCTGTTTACTCAGGCAGATATATAATGTTTCACTGTTGATTTTTGCCATGCCAAATACGAAGAGAGGCTGCAGTGACGTGCTTGTGTGCGTCGTTGCTGCCGGGACATTTTCACTGCAGAGAAAAAGATTGTTGTTGTCGGCCACTTACGTTGTAAATGTAACTTTTAGCATTCATCAGTAGTCATTATGGCAGTATATCTTTTAAGACAAACAACTCTGGGCAAACCACAAGCCGATGTGACAAATTTATCTTTTCCAAGACTCAGTGAAACTCAGTGCTTCATTTGTCCTTCTGCTCTTCAGCTGCGTTGGATGTTTGGATGAGGAAGTGTCTGTTTTTTGAGGGAAATGTTTGACAGGTGATTGACTGTCTTGTGGAAGAATAGTGGAAATAGAGTTGTAGATTATTTATTTATGCACGGAGATCTGCAGCCCTAAAAAGTCTGTAAATGCAGGCAGCACTGGTGAAAGAAAAATCTTTCCTTTTTTACCACTTTGACTTATTCCACTAAGCAGCACACTGCAGTTATTCCAGGACTTTTTAAACAATTTATAAAAGAAATATCAGTGCCTTACTTTCAATCCTCACTGGAAATTGTCTACATATAGAGAGAACACAGAGACAAAGAATGCCAAAGCTATTTTCCCCCAGATTTTCTCCATCAGCTGTCCTCGCTCCTCCCCCTTCCTTTCGGCCGCTCCTAGAGCCAGGAAATCTGAGCGAAAAAGCACAGAACAAGGCGGCGAAAAGAAAAAAGAAAACAAGTGAAAGCAGTTTAGCACAGGAGAAGAAGGAGGAGGAGGGGAAGCAAAGTAAAGGCAGTTCAGCGAGCTCCATCTCGTAACTCTTCTCTGATTACTACTCCGTCTTCTCATTCTCTGTCTCAGGGAGGAAGCGCTGGCCCTGTTGTTTTGAATGCGTTTGCCATTTTCTGCAGCAGGGTCACATTTTTCAGTTCTACTACAGCAGCATGTTTGACAGGAGTTGGGAAAGACGCCATCTGGCCGAAACATACACTTGCTTCCTGTAAGATTTTGGCTCTCGGGTAATGTTTTTACTATGATACACCTGGGTCTTTGCGCTTTTATGTGGCATTATGACTGCAGTTCTGAACCAGCTGAACTGACACATTGGACTTCCCCTCCCCTCTTTTCATTCTGTGGTTTGTTTCATTACATAAGTAGGGAAGTGTCAGTTGTGGCCGAAGCTGCAATGGCACAAAAATGGGGGAAAAATCGAGCCAGTGTTCTTGAAGGGGTCTTGGTTGGATAAATTGAACAGTGTTTTTTAAGCAACCATAACAACTAAATGACTCTGAATTTGTGGTTGCGCATACCCGACTCTTTAATATGAAGGAAAAAGATCTTTCTCAAAAGTTTAACTTCATCTTCCATCGATGGAGAAAACATTTATTTGGTTGTTGAACCTTCTGACTTTTTCTCGACACAAGTTCCAGCATAGACCCGATCCAGAAACATCATGTGTCAAGTCCATCCATGAAAACCAACATAAAACTTCAATATTATAGACTAATGGTTCAGTCAAAAATAAAATCTGAGGATGTTGAAAACAGAAATTCACTCGTTGGAAGCTATCGGCCATCTTCTTTAATGCCTCTTAAAACCTGATAGTGCCCAAGCAAAGCTAATCTTCATGTTGGAGTTGAACAGTAGCTGACAGTAATTGAAAACTAAAGGGCCAATCACACCGAGAAGTGTCGCACCAGGTTTAGCAGCTCCTTGGAAATGCATGGGAAAATGCAGCCAGTATTAACATCTCGTCGATGTTCACCATTATACTATTGTTTCAGCTGCTGTTCCCCCAGCAACAAAACAGGAAGGACATAGTGATTAGTAAAGCCCACATTGATCTAATTGGCTGCTTTGGCTAGAAGTGACACTGATGAACTGTGCAACTTTCAGCTTTGAGCTAAAAGTTGAAATACATTCAACTTTTATGTGCACCCAAAAATGCTAGAAAAACACATCACGCAGCAGCACAGAGGAGCACTCGGCAGGCGTGCTGTACCATAGGAAAACAGTGGTTTTGCTGGCAATGCTTCTTAGCATAATCGGTCCTGAACACGCTAGCCCAACCAGGAACATGCTAATGCTAGTGACATCATTCCAATCAAATCATTAAATATAAATATAAGTTCTGCAAGGCGACACAGCTTGTTGATTTTAAATAATTTGTCACTGGGACAATAAATAGTCTGCACATAGTTTTTCCAAAAAGATGTCTTCAACAAACCGGGTTTTACAAGATGCCATTTAAAGCTAGTGGAGGCAATGTCTGAAAATCAGGCTAGCTGTAGCATTAGACTCCAAAGGAAGCAACTCCCCTGCCTGTTTTTGCTTCAGCTTGCTTTTTGTGTGTGTGTGTGTGTTGTCGCTCTCTCTTTTCTCTCTCTTAAGGCAAGTTTCCACCAGAGACTCATGACAAGACAAAACTTCTGCAGGAAAAGTTACAGCGGAGTAAACTGGTCTGTCTCAGCTCGACACAAACAAGCTGATGGTGTTGTCTGCAATTTAGCTTGTCAAGTTGCCAGAGGCCAGTTTTAGAACATAAGGCTTGTCATTTGTTTCAACAGCCAATCAACTCGCAGTGACTTCACCTGTCGCTAAGAAAGGCAGTGTAGAGCAGCCAGTAGGAACACACGTTCTTTAAAATGACCCATGATTGGCTGAAAGTGTCCGTCAGTCTCATTTTTCTAACGCCTGAATCAGAGCCAAGGAGAGGACCACCTGAATCACAATGTACTGAAAGGTTATTATGGGATTTTTGCCCGATGACACTGAGGAGAAACTGTCTACCTCAGCTTCAAGCTTGGAGGCCAGCTCTGCTTCCCATTTTATGGTAAGCTGAGCTAATCATCTGCTGACTGAAGCTTTGTATTTTTTATCACAGACATGAGGATATCACTTGTAACTTTCTAAACTATTCCTGTCTTAAAAAACCACATTACATTGCAATTGTCTGAGTTTTGTCCTGTTTTTATATATTTGACTTCAAAATGAACCTGTTGCTCTCTCGCTAAAGGCAGTTCTTCCTTTTGAGACAAAATAACCTTCTTTGGAG
Organism: Naso thynnoides; assembly: GCA_029783665.1. Classification (NCBI taxonomy): domain Eukaryota; kingdom Metazoa; phylum Chordata; class Actinopteri; order Acanthuriformes; family Acanthuridae; genus Naso; species Naso thynnoides. Next base: position 5,802,356 of record JAQLOL010000013.1, read on the forward strand.
TTAAAGTGAACCCTTTTTTGTCAGGACTTTATGACCGCAGAAGTTCCAGTACTTCCCTTGTTCTGCTGCATCGACCACATGAGATCATTACATTTGCTCCTCATCACGACCAAATCAACCGTTTAGTCCAGCACTTGCTTTTCCATTTCTGTCTGATGTGCAGCTCCTCTCGGTGCTGTTTGAGGCCAACTTTACCCTCAGTCATTTAACATGAGTGTCACTCCTCACATACTACTGTCATGAAGATGAACTGTACAGAGAGGCCTTTCACGCACATGATTCTCATACTCTGTCGCCCCATCATTGACATCCTGATTTAAGAACTTGTAAAAAATGACATCATCTTAAATTTCAGTGATTTGCCAAAGGTCAGATCCGTTTTTTGCTTGACGCCAGATTGCTCATGGAGCTGAACTGCTTCGTCTCTACTGGAAAAATTTGTTCTGTGATGAATACACACACAAATGCTCATATTCGAGAGTGCCTTTGAGTGGATCACGCCTTTTAAATTTGGCTTTAATACATCCGAGCATCTGCTGTCCTCCTCAGTTGAGGATTTATAAAGTGACGAGGGCCGAGTGTGGAGACGTTTGTGTCTTTTGAACTGACAGAAGGGCTTTAGGAGGCAGAAAACTCCCCTGGAGAAAACCAGTCGTGTTGCGGTGAGAGGCTGTTATAGTTCCTGGTGCATGTATGGTCAAATCTGTTGTTGCACAAGCTTCAAAAAAACAATCTGGAGGCTGAGTGAGTGTGAGAATGATCACAATCCGTAAGTAGTGGAGTTATGGGGGTTGTGTGGAGCTAAGAAGTCTGTTTCCTGTCCAAGTGTGCACATTGTAAAGGAACCAGCAAGCTCTATTGTCTTTCAGGTCGTCCAGTGACGTAAGACCTTCCTGTAGTGAAGGCTTTGCTGATAGCCGAGCCGCCGCGCTGAACAGTAATATCAACTTCCATGTATTCAATAAAACCCAAGACAGACAGATGATTTTTTTTTTCTCAGTCGTTTCCCTTTAGAAAAACTGGAGCACGTAACCGTTCAGTGCTGATAAATCAATTGTGCTTCGGATTCTCTTTCAGCCAAATCCCTGCTGCCTTGTTGTTTTTTATGAGCTAATTCTTCATTTTCTACACTTTACCCCTCATTCAGTTTCCTGACTGTTGAGTAGAAAATGAGCATCTCTGATTCCCTCACATGCACAACACCACCCTGACATGTCACAGTCTTGGCGATGCTTGCAGAGCAGGAACATTTCACAGGACTAAAGCTGCAATGATTAATCGATCAGCAGAAAATTATTCACCAACTATTTTGGTAATCATTTAATCGTTTCAGTCATTTTTCAAATAAAAAAGTGAAAAGAATTGCTGGTTTAGTGCTTTTCAGTGTCATTTATGAAAATAAATGAGGAGTATTTGGGGCTGTTGTTTGGACAAAAGAGGCAGTCTGAAGACGTCACATTTGGCTCTGGGAAATTTAGATGAGCATTTTTAGCATTTTTCTGATATTTCACGGAATAAATGATTAATCGATTAATCGTGAAAATAATCTGCAGATTAATCGACAGTGAAAATAATCGTTAGTTGCAGGCCCACACGGGACTAATGGCACTGAGGTAATGGATTGGTCTACTCTGCCAGATGCAGCAGTAATAATCCTGCTAGCTCCAGTCGGAGTCTTAGCAGAGCTTCACAGCACTGCAAGATCCTGAAAAGAATCCCCATAGCTTTGGTTTATGACCAGGCTGCGTCAAAGTCTGGATTGACCCTGCCTGTGCACTTGTCTCCGTCTCTGGTAAAGTCTGCAGACTCTTTTGCCAATTTATCTTCCCTCTTTCTTTTCCTCTCACCCCTATTTTCTTTTAGAGGCCCTCAAATAACTCCAAGAAATCTGTTTTTGTGCGTTCCTTTTTTTAAAAGTTCATCAGGTTTTTGTCATTAAGCCGACATTGCTCTGAACATCCAGCTGCGCGGCTTCGTCACGCAGGCATCTCTCGTCCTTTCAGTGATCACTTCGATTGATTTACATTAAACTTCTGGTTTCAAAGCACGCCAGATGTGTCTCAGAAGTAATGCTAAGTTGATGTTAATAGGATCCTGCTGCAGCACTGCTGTGGATCAGCATAGATTTGGGTATTAGTGGCAAGTGATTTTCAGCCAAGTATGCCTGGCTGTGGCAATGTGCACATTCAAAATGCATGAGTTTCTCTTTCATTTCACCACTGTTCTGTTGTTCTTTGTCCAGGGTAAAGACCAGATGTTCCAGTGTTTTTCCTTTGATTTCCTACACCAAACTGAATCTTCCACCATCTGCACTCGCACTGCCTTCAAGAGCAGTTTAACAGCTGCACGGTATTTGTTCTCTTAATGATACGTTTGCAGCGATACGGAGATATAAAACACGACACCAGTGGTTCACTTACACAGATTTGAGCAATGACTGAAAGTTACAAGAAGGTTTATTCTTTCACAGTCTGGAGCAGCAGGTATTTGCTCTGCACACTCCTAAATAATGGTGCACTTACTGTACTTCCCTCTTTTCTTGGACTTTTGCTTGTATCGGATGGTCTTCATTAACAAAAAGAGTCGTAGAGATAGATCTGCTGACATGCAGGCTCAGTAGCTGTTATGATTTCATCCATAGCACATCTTGTTCTTCTCATGTCTGTTGATGTTTTTTTTTTTTTTTTAAGCTAAGTATGAATTTCATTATAGTCCTTGGGAATTGTAGCAGACTTAATCTCAACTCAAGGGCCACTTGCATGTGATACAGTTGAAAGCTCTGAAAATGAGAGAAAAAGTGGGCTTGTTTTGTCAAACAACTGTTTACAGAGTTTAAAGGACCATACCAGTGTCACTAAGTGTCATTAGCCTTAGTCAACATCAGCCCCATAGGTTACATAAACCCCACCCAAGATAACTTTACCTATGAGATATCGTGTTTGTTTACGCTTTGACCATATTCAATAAATGTATGACAGTGTTAATAAAAAGAACGTCTGTGTCAAAATCCTTCTTTACGCCAGTAAGCTATTCGAGCTAGGATGGCAGAACTTGTAAGGAACTCTTCTTCAGGCGTAATAACTTTCTTCTCAACGGCTCTCAGCTGCGATTTCTCTCTTGCTCAGAGATTTTTGACCAAACAAACACAGACATTCTCTTTAGAAGGGTGAATTAGCTATACCTAGTATACCTAGCCACTTTCATGTGTCTTATAGTGTTTCTATGCCCCATTTCAACATGGATGGCAGTGAATGGGGTTTGAAAATGCTGTCTGAGATCTATTAAAGTAGACATATAATCAAATTTGAACATCTGTGGAAGATTGAGACGATAAATGAGAAATCAATACTTTGAAAACAATCACGGCACTCATGACCAGAGAATGTGCTAAGATGCCAGAAAGCCAACAAGGCAGTTTTGCTGAGAGGATGGTGAGAAGTCAAAAATAGACTGGTATGATCCTTTAAGGTGGAACATTTCTGCTTAACAGTAAAGATGAAAACTAAGAATATTTATAATTTTTGTGAGAAAAAAAAGTATTTTTGGGCCATTAGACAATACATCAGAACTCATGATGCAAATACTTGTGTTTTTTAATTGAATAAAGGTCAATTCCGTAGGCGTGTATTCACCTCAGAGCTAGTTTTGTAGCTTTTAGCCTGAAATGACAATACACTCGCTGCACCTGATGAATTGTCTTATCCTTATTTGTGTACAGTAATATGCTCCATGTTGCCTCGCAAACTCCTCTGCATTCATACTTTTTATGTTTTGACTCTGCAGCTCTTTATTTAGACTGTGTCTGCATGGCTGGTTTGAAACAATGTGTTTGTCTTATTATAGAGATGGGACTGAGCGTCTAATTGCTAAGATTGTATGTCCTTGCAAATGTCTGTTGTTAGAGAATAAGTGAAAACGTGGAGTGCAGTTGCATCAGAAAAAAAAAAAATTCACACAATGTTCACACTAGTTGAGGTTCGTCAGATGCTGAAGGGGAAATTTTAAAGGGGGAAATTAAACGGGGAAACATTTATTTCGTATCCAAGAGGAAAAAGTTGAAAGAGGAGTGAATATTTCTGTTATAAGATCACTGTCAGCAGCTTCAACAGTTCTTGTGTGCACAGCATCACTGCTTGATTGTGATTGGACGAGCAGATGCTGCTCTCAGCTAAAAGCATTGATAAATAACACCTTGAAACCCTTAATGAGAAACAGGTGCCTTATCTATTCGAAAATCCACTAAGTGAGTGTAAAGCTGTCTTCATTTAACTTCCCTCAGCAGCTGTGTGGAAGTGAGAGGAAGGGGGTCGGATGCAGCCTAATTAGTAATGCCGTGTTTCTCTGGACTTGGAGCCCTCTTCTGATCAGTGACACATGTAATTATGCAATTTGGAAATTGCTCCTTAGCCAGTGGCGGATAAATTAGTCTCCTTTGTGCAGAATCAGTGCCTCTATTGCACTATTTTGGACTTAGAGTTGAAGAAATACGTCATTTGTCCATGAAATTAATGACTCAAGAAATGTGTCTGCACATGGAAAAACTGATCTCCTCTTGGATTTTTGCATAAAAGGACTTATTAGTATCTTTTTGTAGTGATGTCACAGTATTAATACTTAAAGTCTGATTTTTCTAGCATCAAAATATGAGCTTATTTCATTATTATTCTCATTAGATAATGAATATTTGAATGAAACAACTGGCAAAAGCACTGCTTTCCACTTGTTTGTACAGCTCTGTGCTGCATACTTTGTGGTTCCAGGCATGTTGGATAAAGCCACAATCACTGGGTATTAACTCAGGAATCTTGCAATATTTGCAGTGTACTTAAATAAACATAACAACCCACTGCACCACTGTTGTCATGACATATTTGGACAGGTGTGTGAAATGCGAAATAGATGAGGTGTTCATAATGACCTCAGACTGTGAAATCCTTTGTATTAAAGTAGAACACGGGCCAAGTTAAGTTTGATGAGCTCAAAAATAATCCCAGACATTTAAAGTTTAGCTAATCATCGGCAGACCACCCACAAGAATGTGGTGCGCAGAATCCAAACTGAGGTCAGCCGAGTTCCACAAGGATGATTAAACCCCGCCGTCCTCATGCGAGTTGATAAAATGAGTTTAATTAACACGCAGTGCTTTGTGGACGGCTGCACGTTTTTCCTCTAATTCAGACGCGAGTGAGAATTTTTAAGGCACACAAGAGGGCGTTTTAAAGTAGCCGTGAACTGGTGGACATGTTCCCGAGAGGACGAGTCTGTGGATGTCATCAGAGACGTACTGAGCCAAAGTCTGGAATACAGATCCGTATTACAGTCACAGTCCAGCTGTCAGTCCCTGCGCACAAATCCACCTGACAGGCAGGATGCGGTCCATTTGTCATAAAGATGCTGACATACTCTGTGTAGGAGCAGCTGACTGTCAGCCCTGAAGCATCAATTAATCACCATGGTTTAAGCATGGCTCAGTCTGCATTAGTGGGACTGGAAATGTAGGTAATGAAGTGGTGAAATCAACAGGGAAAGCTTAATTTTGCCATTACTTTTGACCAAAATGTTGTCCAAATACAACCCTGGAAAAGAAGTTACTTGAGACATAAAACCAAGCACCAAAGGTTCACTCATGTCCTGTCTTTTTATTAAAAGGTAGCGGCTTTGTTTCAGAACAGCACAAAAAGACAAGAGCGCTGGAGTGACTGTGACCTCTCAACAAAGTATCATGGATCTGCTGAGGGATTTTTCCGTTGTTTGGTAACAAACCACATTGAAACAATTAGCAAATTATGCTAAGCTTCTCTCATCGCCCTCCCTTTTTCTCTCTTAATCTCATTCTTTTTTAGAATTGTTGAGCTTTGAGCTCCATCGCTTTGATTAAGCCTCAACAACAGCACAAGAAATTCACGTCCAAAGTTCTAATATTGCTACTACTGCCGCTAACACAAATTACAACCAGATCTTGCAATCAGCTTTATTTTGTACACTTCAGGTTTGTGTTTAACCAGCTAACTCCATTCCAGTAGTTCCTGGGCCATCAGAAAGCACTTAAAAATGGTTGTTTGACTACAAACCAGGAATCACTGAACAGATAAAGGCCACAGAATTGTTCACAATTGTTTTTCTTATTATTGTGTCCAGCACAGTGTAATAGTAAGAAGTGAAGTAAAATGATTTATCAAAGTTGATTAACTACTTTTTCGGATTCAGTTTAACTTAAATACTGTTTTAACTTTCAGTGCACGTTTCAAGAAAACAAATCATTCTCATCAGATAACTGTTAGTGTCTCAGAGGTTTAAAGTCTCTGTATTTGTTTTGATTTCAGACCCATTGCTTTGTTTAAACTCTAAAGTCATGAAACGTAATTCAACACACTTCCAGCTTGTGTTTTACCAGTGAGCAAAGTTCAGCACTACTAAGTCAGCCTTAATAGTTTGTTGGCTCAATAGTCATAGCAACAGCTTAAAGTGTTAATGGACTCTGTACACTTGAGGCTTGTGTTTGACAAGTCAAAAACATCCTTACATACTACATGAAAAACTTTTAAGGGTTAGAAATCAAAGGCCTAGAATTAAAACTGGAAGTAGATTCCTGCAGTTAAAAAGTTCCAGTAAAGGTTCCTGTAGGTCTTGTAGTAGAAAAAAGGGCAATATGGAATTGTTGTCATTGTGTTTTTAGTATTGATCATTTCTATTTTTTCTTTTGGAAAAAAATGGGCAAGTTCCTGAGTTCCAAATAAAAGTTTGTGAATTCTCTGATTAGCTCTTGCAGAGTCGTAACTGGTATAAGTAAAGGTTCAGTGTCATGTTCCAGTGGCATCTTGCATTGAGGTTGCAGATTGCAACCAACTGAATACTCCACCTGTCGCTCCTCCCTGCAGCCGAGTAGATCCTAAGTAGATTTTGAAATTTACAAAAAATGCATAAGGTCTTGCAGAGAGCCACTGTTTGGTTTGTTCATTCTGGGCTGCTGTAGAAATGTAGTTGTGCAACATGGCTGATGATTCATTGTTTCAGCCATTTTTCCAAAAAGAAAAAAAAAAGCAAAAAGAATTGCTCGTTTAGCCTCTTAAATGTGAGGATTTACTGCTTCTCTTTGTCATTTATGAAAACAAATGAGGAGTCTTTGTGTTTTTGGACAAAAGAAGCGATTTCAGGACATCACATTGGGCTTTGGGAAATTACGATGCACATTTTTATTGACGCTTTTTTTAAATTTCATGGAATAAAATTCCAATTGATTAATTATAAAATAATCAGCAGATTAATCGACAATGTAAATAAATGTTAGTTGCAGCTCTATGTGACAAATATCACTAAATGTGTCATTAAGGCAACTCACTTGAGAAAACTGGAGAACAGAGATGACTTTATTCTACGCTTGTCCTTACTGTCCCATCATTAGTAAAAATATAGAATGAGCTTCATTTTGAAAGATGAAAACACTTCATATTTTGCTCATAAAGCTGCAGTCTCATAGCTGGAAAGCTGTAAGTGACATCATACCCGTGACTACTTGAAATGCTTTTAGTGATGACTATCAGTTCAACTGAACTCCTCGAGATTGCACCAGACGAATTGGTGTTGTGATGAGGAGTCACTGATAGCATCAGAGAAGCGCTCTCAGTGTCCCCGTGCGATGAGTTGACCCCCAGATATAAGATCCAACGCCCCGGCTTACGAGGCAGAGGCCTCTGCCGTCTCACGCCACAGCAATGGGATCCAGTAACAGCTGCATCTTCAGACGGCACGCTAATCATTGCACATCTGTCAGGAGGGCCTCAGTGTTTACACAGGGCTAACAGTACATTGTCTGCCCCAGCACCGAAATCCTCAGCTGGTTGCTTTGAAGCCTCACAGTTCATTTGATGAAGAGGCCCAGTGAGTGCTGCTCAAATGCTGGGAAGATAAATGTGACGCAGTCTTTCCCCAGCATCCAAGAAACATGATAAGATCCATGGAAACTCCTCTGTGCTGATGGTAAAAGCTGGTGTGGCACCATCGTGATAGAATCTGCGCTTTTTGAACCACTTTTTTTGGCTTTTTCCTACACAAAAAATACATTGTAATACCGCATAATGCAATTTCCAGAATAGCTGCAATCTAAATTAATGAAAGAAATGAATTTCTACGATCAAGAACGGAAATGATAAAGATCAGGATTTAGATCCAGTCCTTCAGAATGACACTGGAGAGTCACACAGCGACCGAGAGGTTATTTATAGTAGAGGAAGGAAGACCAGTGTCAAGCATGCAATGCAGCCACACATGTTGTGTATTAAAGGAGCATTCCACCAATCTAGCACATCAACATCGGTTTACTTCGGCTTACTGGTCAAAGGGGAACTCCATTGTTTTTTACACTTCAAAGTCTGTTTGCAGTTCTTGGGGATTGCTACTACATATGTGGAAAAAGATGTCATGTAAAGCTCTTTGTGGCTCCGCAGAGAGTCTGATAAATTTGCCTCAAGTGATGTCACAGAAGTCGTCGAGAGATGGGTCTGAAGACTAAGTTTGGGGATGAAAAACATCTGGAGGTGTGGAGTGAAACCTCTGTAGCCCGCTCCTCTCTGCTTGAGGCTAAAGGTTCAAGGCTACATTAGCTACCAGCCTAACACACCTGAGTCTCATTGAATTGCATTGTGGGTGGTGCAGGCAGCAGGTTTTACGAGGAATAAAAAGATGATATCTCTGGTTCTGCTGCGTCTGCGCCGGTCTGTATCAGCAGACTTCCACTCAGCCTGTGAAAACAGCTGCATAATGTCTTCTGTTGCTTTGACTAACCTTGAGAAAATAACCCGAGGGTTATCTCAGCTTGGGCTCGGAGACGAGTTTGTCTTTGGATGCCTGCATTAAAAAAAAAAAAAAAACTGGGGTCATGGAGTTTAAAAGATATTGATATTTACCAGGCAGAGAAAGTATCATAAAAGGTTGCTGTAAATTGCATTATGGGAAGTTTAGAGTCTAAAATATTTGTTATAATCTCATGTCCCTTTTTGCTATATGTATCCATATACAAATCACTCCGAGTTTGGCTGTAATGAAGGGTTCCATATAAAATAGCCTCCTTTTCCTAAAAAGTCTGTATAATTGAGCCTCTGCTGCTTTAATTTTGACCAATATGTTTTTAATTTTTTGGCAAGTAAGTCCTCAAACATTGTGCAAGTGCAATATTAAACAGCTAGAATGCTCCTTTACACCAAGCAAGCTAGTCTGTTCATGCATGGAAAATCTTTCCTTCATTGTAACTAAGGCTGTATTCAGACCAAATCAGGTGGTCCGACGAAACGCGCAGTGTTGTCTGGTGTCATTTAGTTTACATAACAGGACCCATGGTGTAAAGTCAGGTTATGTCCTCTATTCATCCACCAGTCCATGAGTGGCGATCTATTGCGGTCAGAAAATCCCTTTACGTGATTGGCTGCCGCAGCGTCACACTGTGGAATGTGCCGAAAAAGTTGAGCCAGTTTTCAACTTTTTTCATTGCAGTCGGCTGCGTACAACCTGGCGTGGGATCCCAGGTTGTGGAGCACCGTGCGGTTAACCAGAGAGCTTAAAATCCTGCGTTTTCGCTGGAGCACCTGATTTGGTCTGAATACAGCATAACAGGATCACAATTAGCTGCTGTCTCCCAAAAATAAAAATAAAAATCAGTCACTGAGGGTATGTTTTTGATTTTTTTCTTTTCACTTACCAGAAGTCATTCTGGGAAATGCTGATAAAAGCCAAGTCTTGTTCAAATCTTATTTCTGTACACTTGTCAAATCACTCAAGGAGTGTCTGCAAGAAAGAGGATGAAGAGTCAGAACCTCGCAAAAGATAAATCTGATTGGTCACAATGAACAAGCAGTCCTTAGTTTTACAAGCCAAAAAAATTTGGGATTCACTAAATTTTTTTGTCTTCAGAGTCTAACTTGGTCCTCCTCTTTTCTCTGTTTTCTCTTTGTGCATCTCTCTCTTTCCATCCAGGGTTAGACTCCAGTACACGCACGCTGAGCACCCCCAGCCCCGGTCTCATCCTTCCGTCCAAGTCCTCCTCTCTGTCCTCGCCGGCCCTCTCCAGTAACGGCCATGAGACCAACTCCTCCTCCTCCTCCTCTGCTCCTGCCGAGACCGTCGCCGTCGTCCACCCTCAACCTGGCACCCACACACGCTCCCGCCAGTCTAAAGGCCACCACCATGCCCCCATCGACCTCCTCCCCGACCACACCCTTCTGCAGATCTTCTCCCACCTCTCCACCAACCAGCTGTGCCGTTGCGCACGTGTGTGTCGCCGCTGGTACAACCTGGCGTGGGACCCCAGGTTGTGGAGCACCGTGCGGTTAACCGGAGAGCTGCTTAATGCTGACCGAGCCATCAGGGTCCTGACCCACCGGCTGTGCCAGGACACCCCCAACGTGTGTCTGACCCTGGAGACGGTGATGGTGAATGGCTGCAAAAGACTCACCGACCGGGGGCTGCATGTGGTGGCTCAGTGCTGCCCAGAGCTTCGTCGCCTGGAGGTTGCCGGCTGTTACAACATCTCTAATGATGCTGTGTTTGAGGTGGTGTCCCGCTGCCCCAACCTGGAACACCTGAACCTCTCAGGTAAGGAAATATACATGTCAATTTTTTCTTAACAAGAAATCAAAGCCATCTTACCCTGATTGATGGCTGATGCTAAGCTGACTTTTATTAAGGAGTGTCTGCTACTCTGCATCACACACGTGGGGCTTTACCTCAAAGAATTCTTCATTTCAAACCCTCTCAGTCATTTTGACTAAAGCTGGTAAAATCATTAGAGGAGCGGGAGAAGCTCTGCCAACCTTAAGCTCCCATGTGGGAGAAGAAAGGCTTTCTTCAGCTGAGAGCAGAACTTACCTCAACATGAGTAAAGAGAGCGGTCTGCTGCGTTCATTAAGGAAGTGACACAAATAACATTGACTTGGACGGGACTCCGGTGGCAGAGACATGTCTGCACCATTAGCACCAGGAAGTTAGCCCTTTGTTGTAAAAATAGCCTTCAGAAAACTTGTGGCTTTTATTTGAAAGGCACAAAATAATGAAATCAAGTCTATTTTTTCTACTGCTAAGAACATCAGCCCGTGATTTTTTTTTTTTTTAATTTTTTTTTTTAATAATTAAAACTGACCAAAATTTTGGTTTTCATGGAGGCAGTATGCGCTTCTAGTTTCATGCGTGTAGTTAAATACAACTCTGTTTACTGTGGCGCCCTCAGGTGGCTGCTTGTGATGGAGCCTTTAACAGTGAATGTGTTTTAAAGTGTTTCATGTTTCTTTATATTATGCTCAAATGCTGGCAACGCGGATAAAACAGCTTTAGCTTGCTGTTATCATCCCTTCTGTACCAGAGATCATTCTCTAATGTGCCTTTACATAAATGATGTGGAAAAAACACACATTCATTGTTGAGTGCTGTTGTTGGTAGTATCAGGTTTTAGTAATCTGATT
>JAQLOL010000013.1:5821293-5833482 GCA_029783665.1 Naso thynnoides
TTTTTTATAAAAAAAAAAAAAAAAAAAAAAAAAAAAACATGGGTTGCCAGGTTCTGAAAAGTCTTTCTGTCAGGTTCTTACACATTATACACAATTCAGTTTTATTGTAATTTTTCATACAACATGAATAATAAATTATTAGATATTTGTGATTCTCTGCACGCTGTGTTACAGTGTTTTTTTTAACAGTCAGCACATTTACTTGCATGGTTCAGTCGAGCTACAGCTATAGCTCGATTAAGCCATTTAAGTGGACTACTGTTCTTGTCCCACGATACACATGCTGAGAGAGAATCGATTTATTGTCCGACCCCGCTATGGTAGGCAACGATACACCCCGTTCAGCTGGCTGCTATTCGACCTTTTCCAACTGATCAAGCAAGCTACAAGCAAGTTAGCAAGCGGCTAGTGAAATCCTTGTCAAACAGTGAAAACCTGGACAATTTTACAGCATTGTAGACTTTATATTTCCACTTTACTTTGGTACAAATTCGATGCACGCTTCCCCTTGTGCTTACGGGATTTTTATTTTCGTACTGGCTTTCTTCTACAAATTTATGCTGTTTGAGTCGCTGATCAAAGACGCCATGGGGACTATTGATTATGTACAGATTGCTTAGGCCAGTCCAGGTTTGGTTGAGGCGTATACATGCAGGAGTAATTCCACTTCCACTGTTAGCTTGACTTTGAGAAATTCGATTTAGTACGATTTCAGTCGGAGTAACATGTTTACATGCATTGAAAAGTCCAGTTTTAGCCAGACTAACTGAATAAATCAATCTTCTCTAACTTCATGTAAATGTACTCAGAGTTTTTTCAGTGATGTTAATGCCTGCTGGACTTCCTATATGGGCATGCCAGCTTGTGCACACGGCACTTTGCCTGCCCCTCCCCCACCTTGCTGAGCAAGGTGAATAAATGACATTAAACTTTGTTAAACTTTTCTTAAAGGTAAGCACCAGACGGAATGGCATCCTTTTGTTTTGTGCCACTAAAGAGGTTGTGAATACCAACAAGTGCGGAGGCGCGCATGTGGGAAAGTGGGAGAAGGGACAAACACAGACCGTTTTGAGAGAGTGCAGAATACAAGGAAGACAGAGGGCACAAGTCACAGTTTTCCTAGTTGAAGGTCTACAGACTTTATTGTTCGGTCAATTCTGTCTAACTGCTCTATAGGAGTCCCAAATCAAAATCAAAGACCCAAAAATGAGTATGCCTTCTTTTAAATTTGCAGTTATAAATGTAAATGAGGCAATAAATGGATTTCAGGCTGTATTCTGCACAGGTTTTTCCAGAAGCTGTCCATTAGAGAGCTTTTCCAGTGATTTAAAGATCTGAGAAGACATGTTTTTTTCACAACCTGGCAACCCAAACCTCGCTTTTCTTCACTGCAGTGAGGCAGCTAAAAGGAGACTTATTGGAAAGTGGAACCTTTTTTGTAACTTAATGCTTTAGGTAGAGATCCAACATTTTATTTTAATGCAAAATAACAGCTGTTTTAATCCTCACATAAATGGCCCGTCTAGATTGGTCACCACCTTTATGTTGACATAATTCACTCTGTGTGGGTCCAGACCATCCAGCTCCACACTTCCAAACATGCTGAAAGTTAAAAGAAATTCATCATTTCTCATATTTTCATTTAACACCATTGCCAAAATGTTTGCTTCATCAATAGCTTTTACCTTTTCCTATTGAAGGCGTCGACAATAGACCCGTTCAGTAACACAGTGATGTTGCCACAAGCCATTTCTGCAAACTGACAAACGAGTGAGGAAAGTCACAGGAGAGCAATATTCTGCTGCTGGATTTGGAAGAGTATGTTGCATGGAAATGATAAACAGCACAGATGTGCGCACTGTTGAATGGCGCTGAAAAACTTCTGGCATTAAAACTCACATTTTGTGAGGCTTGCCTCCACAAGGAATACACTGGATGATTTCTACATGTTGACCACTCCGGACAAGAGCTGAAATCAAAACCTGTGTGTCAAATTCACAGCTATCAGTTAAAGGAAGCAGAGTGTCATCGTCTTGATTATATTCAAATGAGCTACGGATGAACAGTAGGAATGGCAAGTTCAGAGGAGGTGTTGACATGTAAGCAACAGTCTGAATTAACAAACAAATTCTGTTGTTAAAAAATAGATATAAGTCCATATGGAAAAGGGAAAAAACAACACACAGAAAAAGCCACCTTTGTCTATTAAATTTGAGCACAAAGTCACACAAAGACACAACAATCTTTCTCATTTTGTAGACTGCAAATGCTCCCAAATACCAAACAATAGAAATGCCACGTATCATACTATAAAAAGCAGAAAGTCTGCATAAAGGGTGCAGGTGGGGTCGATTCAAACATAAGACTTTCATGTCCAGTGGTAAACCAAAAGTCAACTAAGGTGGCGTTCACAGACATCCAGCTTCCAAGTCTCTCTTAGACTGACTAACAAATTTTTTTTTTTCCTTTTCCCACGGTCAGGAGTCACACTAAATGCTGACAGAGCCTTTGTGGTTCCTGCTCAATAGAGGAACCAGTTGCTTTCAAATATTAGGTGTTTCTGTTTTTAAAATCCAGGCTGGAAACACAAATTTTCTAATATTTTGTCAAGTCTATATCTTAGTGTTATGTTCTTTGTGTTCTTGACTTTTTACTGAAATATGTTAGTGTTCTTTTGAGCAGCACTTTGGTCAGCTTATGCTTTGGTTAACTGTGCTCTCGACTGGTGACGTACAGTTGGCAGGTTAATCACTCAGCACTGTGACATAAATCCCGAGGGAACGGCAAAACATTTGGGAGCACAGCTGCAGCTGCCTGAGTGATGATGTTTTATTGGAACCCCGGTGCTCAATTTTCATCATTTTAAAAATACATGAATAAAAGCTAAATGATCACCATTCAATACACTTTTTGTTGGCAAGATTTAAAGAAAACTGTTAAAGAACCCTGTATATTTTAGGACATTTGGTATTATGTAAATTGTGTAATAATTTAAACAATTGCATCATCATTTAAGATGCGTAATCTGAATTTCTTTCACCTGGGATAAAGGAAAGAAGGTATAAACAGAACACTTGTGTATTTTTTTTTTTACTTTCAAGCTTATAAATTGAACTTGTTAGCAATCGAGAAGATACACAGCAAGTCCTGTTTTAACCTGGTTACCTAACAAAGAAGATCCATAATAACTCTTTTATAGCTCTGTTTTTGGTCTCCAACAGCCACAGGGGGAAACATCTGGCTCTTCAGCTGTCAAATGCTGAACTATGTTCCCCCACAGGTCACTAACTGTCATTTAGGTAATGAGCAGGTAGTTGCACAGGTATTTTGAGCTGTTTTGCTGCCTGCTGCTGTTATGTCTCTGTCTTGTTAAAACCAGAAAAGATCTACCGGAGTCTTCCTCTCGTCCACACCAGATGAGGTCGTTAAACATGTAGCCGACCAGCGTGTCCTCCAGTGTCCAGAAGTGACGCACAACAGCTGCGTAGCTGTGCATTAGTGTCCTGGTTTTACTCCAGAAGAGGAACTAAACAGAAAAGAAGGGAGGAATAAAGCGGCTTGACTCAAAGATTTTCTATCTAATGAGGTTTTAACTGAAAAGGATAAAGTTTGTCCCGTTAATTTCTTGCTCACCCGATCACAAGGCCACATTTGTGGCATCGCGTAAAACATGGGATGATAATCCTCCACCGTGACATTACAGGAGGACTGACGAATAATTGCCTCCTCAAACTGTCTCCAGATGTCCTCACAGTCATACCTACATGTGAAAATATAATAGTTGTTTATCTTTGTCAGAACTTCAGGGATCAGTCAACTGATTTATAAGAAATTAATCTGCAGAAATTTTGCTAATCACTTTACTTCCAAGTGCAAAATTCTCTTCTTCATTTTCAAAAATTCAGATTTGCTGCTTAGAGTTCTAAGATTGTGAACAGTGATATGTTTGGGTTTTGGACAATTTGTTGCCAGTGTTGGTAGAAGTATTCAGATCCTCCTCAGTAGTACAAGTACCACAATGAATATAGTCTACTGCAAGAAAAGTCCTTCATTCATAACCTCAAAGGGATAGTCCACATTTTTGGAACCAGAGCCCTAGTTGTTAATTAGCAATGATGTTGTTGATTGGCAGAGTGTTTTAAAAGCACAGCACTTACTGTCCGTCATGCTAGCTCCAAATACTTATCCACAAAACCATTAAAAACTCAATGGGGTCACATTCCTGCCTGTGCAAGCTGACTGAGGGTCACTGAAATTTACTTTGTGTGCCTTGTGGAGTAAATTTCAATGACCCTCAGTCCACCTGTACAGACAGGAGTGTCTGTACACTGACTTTTTACTGGTTTTGTGGCTAAGTATTTGGAGCTAGCATGATGAACAGTAAGTGCTGCGCTTTGAAAAAACTGCCAATCAACAGCATCATTGCTAATTAACAAATAGGGCTCTGGTTCCAAAAATGTAGACTATCCCTTTAATACGTGAAAGATTTGTTAGTACTATCAGAAAAATATACACTTAGTATGACTGCTAAAAGTATTAATCGTGCAGGTAAATATATAAGTCAGTGTTTAACTGTTATAGCTGATGTATTTAGGTTAATAATACAGCAGCAGTAATGTTGCATATTACTACAGCAGGTTTAAAGATGCAGTTTGTAAGAAGTGGCCACTTGTCAAATTCATACTCCAAACAATTAAGAGGCAGCATAACACCAAAGTAACCGCTGACTGCTGCTAATTTAGCTGCCATTAGCTAACGAACTCAGTCAGCTGTGCAGCTATTAGCTCGCCTGTTAGCTGACTCTAGTCTGCCCTGACTAGGAGTGATGATGTTTTTTGGGGATTAAAAAGAGTAAATAGGTGAAAGCATTGACAAAAGAGACGACTCATTAGCACGCTCACTTCAGTAGATATGCTGTATAACAACGGCCTACATGGAAATATCTGACATGAAGTTGTAGTTGCAGTTCTGTCAGAACCAAACATTTCTAAAAAACTTACTTTCCTGAGAACCACCACCATGTTTTCAGCTTTGTGACAATTTTAAAGTCATTTTGTAGGTAACTTGAAAATTAAACGTTGACAACCAATGCACATGTCAGATCCCAAGGACTAAAGTTGGGTTTCAAGACCTGAACAAGTAATGTGTACTTTACTAAATCAGCTTTTCAAAACTCTAATAGATGATAGTTGGAACTGTATTGTAAAAGCACATGTAACAAGGAAACCTTATCAAATATCAATAAATTTTAAATCAAGTTATGTAAATATAGAAGTTCCCATGAAATAAAACATCTTTTCATACAGAGCATGTCAAAGCACTTCCTTTTTTCCACAGAATCCATCTTTGTCTCTTTCTTTCTTTCTGCAGAAGCTCAGACAAGCAGAATCATATTTCAAATTCACATCAAAGCAAGTGTTGCGACACTGACTTGATCACGCGCTCAGTCTTTAATATGCCGCCACAACCAGACAACATTCCTCCGTGCTTTTGACTCGAGTCACTACTGTTAAAGTCAAAGGTCCCAGTTATGACTATACAACATGTAATGACATTTTCATACGTACCTCAAGCTGGGGTTAACTAGCGTGATGTAATTGTAGCACCTTCCGACTACAATGTGTTTAATGTTGGGTGTTGTGCCGAGCTGAGCTCTCAGTTCACCGGGGCAGAGCAGGAGCATAATAAAGCCTTTGAAATAGACACAAAGAAAGAAGAAGAAAGAAATATCCGTCACATCTAGGAGGGGCCCGTGAAAAGTAAGAAAGAGTGCGGTAGTGTCAGGAGGAATTACTCACATACTGTCATGCTGATCGTAATCAGCGATGCAGATGTTTGAGGGGAGCTCATAGTGGGACCATGGACCACTTCACTGTGTCTCAATAAAGATGCGTGCGTGGACATGCCTTCATCTGCCAGCAAGCAAACATTCTTTATCAGCACCGGATTTGGTTTTGATTCCAGGTCAACCGGTTCTTCCCTGAGTGTGTTCGCTACTGGTTGGTTGAGATATAATTTTCAGGTGGCACACAAAACTTTCTCCCACGGTTTTCTTTTTCTCTTATCTGAAAGCTTTTAAAACAGCCTGCGGGGGATTTTAACGCATGACCTTCAGTCAACAATATGTTTCCTGGCATTTCAATGAGTTACACAGAAGACACAAATGTCTTTCGAATCACAGCGGTTAGCACCTGTAATTATAAAATATCATGCAAACAAGCAGGTAATTGTGCCCAGATTTGTAGGGCAGAAGGCAAACGTAGAAGGAAATGCTCACCATTTTAAAATCAGACGGTCCAACAAATGGCTCCGTGGTTGTGATGTTCAACACTTTGCTCAGGTCAGATTGAGTCCTGTTGTGGTGGGATCTGATGTGAAAATCCCTCTCAGGGCTAATGGTTGTCATGCCCAAAAGGTTGAAAACACAGCTCCTTCCCACAGAGACATTCTTAAAGGAGGGATGAGATGTTTTCTTCCAGCGTCCTCTTGCAAAAAGCAGATCCTCATGATTTCCATTATGGTGCCATTAGGAGTTTCCCCTCATAGAGTGTGCACTGTTCACTGGAACACGGTGCCATGATGGGCTGCAGAAAGACGTAGATGTTTGTTTTATTGGACACAGGGCATTATTGATGCCTTAAAATGAGTGTTATACTGAAGAGAGTAGGTCATTTTGTGAGGTAGTAGCCCTACATCATGTTTTACTGGCAAAACATACAATCAGAACCTGCATGAGGGGTGATTGATAAGTTCATGGCCTCCAGCTCTCTTTACATGCCCACACAGTTTAAAGTTTGAGATTATTTACTTTTGTGATATTTCTGTTTCTGGTAATTGAAAATTGCAAGTCAGAGCTGTCTGAAAAAAATGGACAACATTGGCGTCCTGCAGTCTTTCAGGAATGCAGTTTTTTTTTTTTTTTTTTCCCCTGAAACTGTGCTCTGCTGGATGTGATGCTCTTTATACTTAGAAAGATAATTCAAGATGACTGTGCTCAAGGTCAGAGAATTGGACGTATGCCTAACGGTTGCGAGACTTCTCATTACCTGACTGAAAATTAGCATTTTGAATTTCTGCCACCATCTTGTGAGATAAAGGCCATGAGGGCAAAACTGTGACAGTGTGGATGAGAAGCTAATTGGATTGTTAGCAGTCATTGTATGCGCAGAGGGCAGAGTGTATGCATAAGTCTGTGTAAGGTCACATAAAACGCAGTGAGGTTAAGTAGCTGAACACAGATTTAAAGAAAAGGAAGCAGAACCAATGTACCGAAATAAGGGAAAGTTTAGAATAACGTAGTTGTGCAAAAGGAAGCATATTTTCCTTTTTAAAGTTGATCAGTCAAGCTGAACTTAATGTATGAGAAGAGGCCATTTTTACCCTACAAACAACATAATAAAAGAAATGTAAAAAAGCTACTTTTTAATGGACTATTTCATATAGAAGAATTTACTATTACCTAACATTGTAGGTCAATGGGGACATGTTTGGACATGCATTTAATCCGTAAATGTCACCAGTAATGCCACAAGCCTCTACAAACTCAAGCTGTGCACTGAACACATACAGTGTTGCTGCTGCCACCTTCTGGCCTAAAGAGGGATTGTAAGTTTATTAAATCTAAACAATACATCCTTTCATAGTTTATTTCTGACAAATCGGCCCTAAATGCCCCCGCTTAACATATAATTACATGCAGGATTTTTAGGTTACATTCACACCATGGATACAAGTTATAAGGTTTCATTATAAAGGTTCTAAGAATGTAAAAATGTTTGATTTTACGGCAATTTGAATTATTACAAGCCTAAAGAAAAGCGAATCAGCACTTTTAGGCTTTGTTGCTCTGTAAATTTGTACATACACATTAACTTTTAACCCAACAATTAAAAATAAAAATAATAACCCTAAATAGTTAAATATCTGTTTTTTTTTTGTTTTATTTAAAAGGAAAGTCGTCTCAAATGAGTCATCTTGAGCTATGAGGGTTGAGATGCATCCCTGTTTCTTTATGCTCCATTTACAATAAAACATCTTTGTGCAGTTGATATTTCTGGCTGCCGTAAACCTCAAATGTCACCTGCTGGAAATCACATTGTGTTGCAATGCTGGCAACTGTGAGCTGTCATGACACAGATCCCAGCTGCAGCATGATAACATATTTTATAAGGTTTAATATAGACTTATGCACCACTGGGGACTGCTGACCTGTAAAAAACTAGTTATAAAAGCAAATTCTTTCCATGAAACCCACATTGAAGCCATTTGTCATTTCAAAATTTTTGGAGATGAGTGTTTAACCTGGCCTCCATAAAAATAAAACTCAAAGCCTGCATAAAGAGACTCTGTGAATGTGGTCTGGGCTCTGTGGATGAGAGCTACTGAGTCAGAGATGTAGTTAAAGGACAGAGTACGAGCTTTGTGGCCTTTTGAATATTCCTGTCCTCTGTGAAAAAGGTGTTTTTTATGTCAGCGCGTTCACTGTGTGCCAAAAAAGTGTATCTAAAAGCAGAGCGGTCCGAACTCCAGGAGAGCTGGTTCATTTGTTCTTTCCACCTTTCCTGCTTACATCTTTGTACGAGACCTTCTGTCCTTCCAGCCCCTTCTCCCAGCGGTCAGACCTCCCTGGGTGGTCGGAAACTGGCAGAGAATGCTCGAGGAATGTGGCTTCAGTTCAGTTTCCAGAGAAGCTGAGATCAGGGTGGGCTGTGTCTGGATCCCGGCGTGAGATCCATCGAGTCTGATATAAGAGAAGAAGAATAAAGACACTGTTTTACTGCAAAAAGGGGACAAATTTCCTCTTGAAACCCCCTTATTTATTTCACTTGTTTATATTTTTTTCCAGGCCTACATTCAGATGCACGCTATGCCACCCATACAAACATGAACATCCACAAACCAGACAACTACCCGTAACTGCTCTGAATAAATATTCCCTACTTCTTCCTGTCAGCAAATACAGGAAAGTACACAATACTGAAAAAGTCTCGTGTCCCTGTGGCAACAACAAATTTTCCTGTGCATAGGCTATATTTCCACTCTGTTTCTGTAAAATAAACTGAACATCATTGTCTTTTTTTAAAGTAAAAAGGAAAAAAAGACAGACACAGACTGGTTGTGAGAAACACTGAAGCTTTTCCAAACCCAATGTTTATGAGCGCCCTTGACATAAAACCAGATATAAATACTCACACTTGCGGAAGTCATCCATTACTTTGGTTTCTGTCAACAAGGAAAAACCGTCTGTACTAAATTATACTCGTTTCCTATTATGCAGTGACGTACGAGAAAAATACAGAGATTTGGCCAATCAGAGCGCCTAAAATACAATCACCGGCATTTATTGACCAATGAGAGCGAGAGTTGCCTTTAATCCCACCCACCAACGGCAAAAAGGCAACACTCAGAAGTCAGTTCCCCTGCAGGTGGGTTGACATAGCTTTAGCTCATTCGCACTCTTACTTGGATATTTTATCACAACGCAAACTAAAAGAAACAAGCATTCTGACAAAACTCTCATTTTAAAGTCCGTGGACGGAGTAGCCGTTCTGTACAGCGTCCGTTCATTAGCGCTTTCATCTGTAAAAGCTAACTAGCATAGGAAGCTAATTTGGCTAAGGGCAACGTTGCTTCTTACATTCCGAGCGAGGCATTTTTTCCTCTTAGCTGTTAGCTTACCCGCTACGTCTGCAGTTTAACGTTAATTATGACAACAAGAGTGGAGAACTAGTTTGACTGTGAATCAGATTGTGATTAAGTTCCTGTTTCTCCCCAACAGGAACTTAACCTGTAACATATTCAGTCCTCCTCGTCCCTGTCAACATGAGTGATCCTTGGCAAGAGTGTATGGATCTCTGTGTGGAGGTCACCAAAAAGGCTGGGAAGGTGAGTTAATACACCTGTAATATTTTTTTTAAAGCCCATGCTCATGGCATTGACTGTTAAAACAGTTTTTTTTCCCTCTTTAAACATGTTTCAAAAGAGAAATTTAAATGCCTGTAACGAAATCAGAGTTTACGGTGGTTTGTTCTGTAATTGTATTAAGCTGAAAGGTTGTGTCATAAAAAAAATAAAAAGTTTGACAAGTTAAAAACAGACTGACACCATATTTGATGATAATCTGTTTTGATGATCGGCTTAACGTTAGCTGTTAGAAGCTGGAGAAAGCTTTTCACAGAACAATAAAAAGAATGGACAAAAATGTAATTAAGGATAATAAGGCGCACATAATCTTTATTCTGTATTTTGATTGGGTTTTTACCATAGATATAAGTTATTGATAAACAAGTGTTAAAATAAAAGGTAGAGATAAATGATCGGCAGGTTCATGATGCAGCAGTGAGTCCGATAAATGCAAAAGATGATACGAGACTTTTCTTGCCGCAAAGCCTGACTCACATCCATGTTTGGTCTGCAGAGGGATGTTATGTAACCCACTTTTTGGACAAAATAGGCATGATTTACAGCCCTGTGATGAACCGCCGACTTGTCCAATGTGTTCCCCGCCCTCGCTTAATGTCAGCTGGGACTGGCTTCCAGCCCTCCTGCGCCCCTGCAAAGGATAAGCAGTTGCAGATAACGAATGAATAAATGAATGAATGAGATTTAAGAGAAAGTTACTCTCATGTGTTATAAAGACAACACAGAGTTATTTGGGCTCTTTAGTTTTCACCGCGTCATGTCTGGCTCATCATTGCCAACAGTATGTTGCCGTGACACGCAACATGTGAGACTAACTGTAGTAGCAGATGTGTTCAGTCATCCGAAAGAAATCCCGTCTCAGAGTTTTGTCATCGCTGTGTTTTGTCAGATGATCTGCGAGGCGCTCCAGCAGGACATCGCCGTCATGCAGAAGAGCTCACCGGTTGACCTGGTGACCGAGACCGACCAGAAAGTGGAACAGCTCATTATATCGTCCATCAAGGAAAAATACCCCACTCACAGGTACTTTAGCAGCAAATGTGGACATTAGAGAAGATGCATGAACAGGATGTTAAAGGTAGAGCATTTCATCAAACTGTAATTTTATTCAATCTCCCTTAGTTTGTTCCTTATTGTTATGCTGTTTTAATTGACTTTTTCATGGTTTTTTATGCTTCATGTCACTTTGCTGGTTTTGTTTGCATCGTGTCATAATTTTTGGTTGTTCCATCCTTTTGATAAATTCAGTGGGTGATGGTTGGGACAAGTCTCACTCTCACCTTTTAGAAAACAAAGACCCATTTGTATTTCAAACCCTATTTTGAGTGTGCGGTTGTTGTTAGTTTCCCCCATTTACGACCTTAGCCATCTTGTGTTGTGTTCTGGGGGGGAATCGTAACAATGTGAATCCCGACTTTTTTTTTTCAATGTTCTCTATGTCTCTGGGATGCAGCCTCAAAATCTCTAGTTCTTCCTGATACCAGTGACGTCTCTGGTTCCAGGAAGAACTACAAACTGTTTACGCCTCACCTTTCTCCTCACCAAAGATAGTTATTAACACAAGGTTCCCCACCTTATGCTGTGCCAATGTTGTGAAATGATTTATACACTTCCCATCTCCTAAGTGGGCGGAGTCAAGTCTCCTATGGAGCAAGTTAGGAACCACCATCCCTCCGCCTCGTCTGGAAGTGTTATAACATCATGCGAATGGATTAAAGCAGATGGATTTTGAGTCACATATTTGTTTGATGTAAGTTTGAACTTTTAATTAATGGTTTTGCCCATAAGATCATTTAAATGTCCGTTAATGTCTGTTGTGAAGCACGGAAGTGCCGGTTCCCAAATCTTGCGAGAGTACGTTGCTAAGACAGAGAGAGGTCTTGAACAAGGCTAATTTTCTCCCGATTTGTGTGTCTGAAAAATGACATTTTAGTGTCAGAATGTCTGGAAAATACGTTTCTTGTGAAAAATGGGTCCAATACGTATCTTGGTGACGATGAGACGAAAGAATTGGTCATAATCTGTGATCATGTTCATTTCTCCCATAAAAATCAATGAACTCAAGACTGCTTCATTTTTCCTAAAGGGGCGGGGCCGTGGCAAAAACCCATGTGACACTGATACAGGAAATGAATGATCAGTGAGAGGTCTCGCTTTCTACTAACTGTCTCTGCCCTCGCACTCCAAGCGAGCCAGCACCATGTTTGTTTTGAGAGGATTTTCTGGCTCTGGTGGACCAACACTCCTTGTTTTTGAAAACTACACAAT
>JAQLOL010000013.1:5836087-5852876 GCA_029783665.1 Naso thynnoides
CAATATCCCAGCAATATTCTCTGCTCATATCGAGCAGCTCTCCACAGTGAAACGTCACAGTCAGAAATCGTGCGTTACTAACTGATTCCGTGTTTCGAGAAGTGATTGTTTATCATTTTGTGTTTCCATTAAAGATATTTCCCAGTCAATGGTGCTGACAGAAATGGGCTTCAAGAAGGATCCTGAGCATTTCAAAACTATGTTGGCCAACATCAAAACCATCCTCACCATCCCTGTACATGGGTAAATATTCTCTAATGCACAAAGTATTAGGTATTAAATTTCAGGCTTGATTAATCTGTTGGATGCTAAACCTCATCATTGTTGTGATATGTCGCTGTAGATCATATACAATTTGCTTCTCAGTCTCATTATGTCGCTTGTCCTCCCGGTTGGCCGCTGACTGAAGAGGAAACAGAAAAGTAAAAAAACCTCAAAGTCAGTTTTGACCAATGGAAGTAAGAGAGTTTGAGCAAGTGCATAAAAGTTTGCAAAACCACGGCGAGATGTCATTAAACTGAAACAATCCGATGTTTGCTCATTCCCATCACTTCAGTTGCATGGTCGTGTTTCTTCGTCCTATTGTTGTGTTTGTTGTGCGCAAACTATATGATTCACGATCCCTGGCTAATGCCACTATCATAAAAAAAATGCCCAAAAGATTTTTTTTTCCCCAATTAAAAGCAATAAATAAATAAAAATATGTCACATGATTGCCAGTCTTAAATAATATCACAAACCAGGTCTTACTACGATTACAGTGTGAGGACAGTAACTGGGAACATTCACAAACAAACCCTGAACTCTAACAGTGTGTCACTTGCAGTCCAGTACCGACATGTTACTTTTCTCCACAGCATCCGCTCTCCGGGCAGTGCAGCTGTCAACATGTGTCTGGTAGCGTGCGGATCGGCTGACGCTTACTACCACATGGGCATCCACTGCTGGGACATGGCCGGAGGGGCGGCGATTGTTACTGAAGCTGGAGGAGTTATCATGGACATCTCAGGTGAGTCACAGAGAAAACGTGAGCCCTTCAAACAACAACTTTTTTTAGAAGCTGCCGAGTCACCGAAGGAAAGGAGGGAAGCAGGAAACTGAAACCTGCGGAGAAACAGCAGGACTGCTGAAGGAAATTTCCTCACAGCAAAACGGGCGACTGATATTTTGGTGCAAACAGAACAGAAGATATAAAATTAGGAATGATCTATTCACCTTTTATTCAAGTTGTTTTCGTTTTTGTTTGTTTTTGTTTTTTTTGTCACAAACGCTCATGAAACACAGTCAAAGATGGGAACAGAGCAGCCAGTGGTTTTGTGATTGTAACAGGAAGCAGCTGAGTTTGAGAAACTTGATCTTAAATTTGGGCAACACTGCCACTGATGTAACTATGAGGATGTCAAGAGGCTGTTTGTCAAGTAAAAACACAAGTCTTGACCACGGTGGGGCTGTTAAAGAAGGTTTCTTCAGTCTTATAAATTTAAATATTACAGCTGGAGTGCACGAATGCGGTGGAGGGATGACGTCAACTATTGGACACTTCTGTAAAAAGCTGAGTCAACTGAAGGATAAAACTCAATAACCAGCTCTGAAACTCTGATCGTGCTGATTCTACAGTTTAAAAATAAGTGGATTCATGATCCATCTGCTCTTATACTGAACATAAAACTGATTTCCACTGACATTTAACAGAGGAGCTTCTCAAAACGAATTCATCCGTTTAAATAAGTAAAATCTTATTACTGAAAGGCTGAGGAACTCTTTGACTTTTGCCATCGCGCGACCTGATCCGTCAGAGGCATTGTTGATGAATACCAACAACAGTGAGGTGAAACAGTTTTTCCGAATTCTGCATTAGGCCTCGTTCAGACTGCAGACAAATCCGTTTTGTCTCTCAAGTCCGATTTTTAACACAGACTGCCCACACTGTCATTTACTAGTGATCAGATCGGATTTGTTGCGTCCAGACGTCACCGCTCTGTACCGACCCATCTGCATCAGGTCACTGTGGTAACGGCTTTAGCGCGTGTGCTAGTGATGCAGCTTTACAACGCAGAAGTACGACAAATGGAAGAACAGAGTTACATCATCTCGCTATCCGAACACTTGGGTTGTCGAGTCGCGGTGCCGAACTCCGCTGCACCAGACAGACTCGACAGAACAGACCGATGAACATTAAGATGTTCCGTGCTGCGGTCACGGCGGCCTTCACCGTGCAGCGAGAGGTTTGTGCTGAACACAAAGCAGTGATTGTTGGGAGCGTGCCGTCCTCGAGACATTTGATGAGGAGATGTGGTTTTGCAAATTTTCTAATATGCCGCTGTATGTTTGTCAAGCTCTGCGGCCGTCTAGCACCCAGTTTTGTCTTTCAAGACATTTCATTCAGGCGCCCAGCATCCGTAAAGTGACCCAAAAGACACTCTGATATCCGATTTGATTGAGCAGAGCGTCCGGACTGAAGGTGCGTCTGTACAAATCGGATTTAAATGCCATTTCAGCCACCTCACCATGTGGTTTGGATCTTATTTGCAAACATCGGATTTCATGTGTTCTTCTGCTGTTCAGACTTCCCAAAACCAATCTTGATATAATCTGGACATGCAAAAATCGTATTTAGGCTTGCAGCCTGAACAAGGCCTTCGATGCCTCATCGTGTTTCCTGTGGTTTCACAAAGAAAACCTGCAGAGTTCCTCAGTGTGAGCCTGCCTACAGCAACACTTTGAGCAAATAATTGCAAAACTGTGAGTGAAACAGTGCAATAATAATAATTTTTAAAAAAGTTTATTTAATCAGCAAACAAGAGAAGTTCTAGTGAGTAGTCAGCACAATGATTAAGTGAAGAACTGAATTTTTGAGAATCCTCCAGCAGTGGAAAATGGCCACATCAGCAGCAGCACTGACTTTATTCAGGTTAATACAGCTCACATTTAAAATGATCATTTTACAGTCTTGTAGAAAACCCAACCACATGCAACCTGGGAAATAAGTGACTCGACTTTATTAAAGTAATTCTTATTATTTTCTCTCTCCATCCAGGTGGGCCGTTTGATGTGATGTCTCGGAGGCTGATCGTCGCCAGCAGCAGAGCGATAGCAGAACGCATCGCCAAGGAGATAACAGAGTTTCACGTCGGCAGGGACGACACAGATGGCTAATAAACCTGCATCATCTGTTCAGCCACATAAACATTTGTTAAGACACACATCTGTTTTGTATTTATCGGATCACAATTCCTTCTTTGCCTTAAGAACCAAAACGATGAACCTCTGAAGAACAGCATCAGAGTGGGTTTGTTTAAAATGCATCGCTTTGACCTTTTGCCCTCTCTCCGCTTCTTTGTAAGTCTTTGTTGTTTTTATTCCTGCACTTAGATTTTGTATTTTGTTGCAGCATATCTTAAAAATAATGATAAAGGTAAAATAATTATTTTTTGAGTAGGTTATAATCTGTCAGCCGTTTGTTTGGACAAATGCAGTCAGAACAAAGAAACTTCACAGATAAAATACCTCAGTACAGTAATTTTACTGTAATGCATTCAGGTTTTGACCGTTAATATTGCTTGAGTCTTAGTTATTATTTCTTTAAAGATACTTTTGTTACTGTAAGAAATTTAATTTAAATGCCATAAATAGTTTGCACTATAGTGAATGCAAAAATATGTGCGCCAAGCGCTGTGTACAGATGTAAGTACTAAGATACACTCATGATGTTACTGAAACTGGGTGCTTTTAAGTGTTTTAATAATAAATGTTTCTTTATTGTATGAATGTAATGAAAGCAGCAAATAAAAATCACTGAGTATATCCAGCTTGTGCTCAACATCAGTCTGACTTATTAAAGGTAAAATCATGTCATAAGGTCCGTGCAGAGAAGAGTACCAACATGCATGCACATGTTAGCAGCCCTTTTTAAAGTGAAGACAGATAACTGGCAACAGAAGTAAAGCCTGCGACAGACTTTTGCGCAGGAAAATGTTGGCTTAGTGACGTCAAATTTGATTTTGATTAAATCTCAGTTCTATGTCTGGACTTGTTCCCCTAACCTGGAAATAAACCATCCACAACACAAAGAAGAGAAAAATGACAAGAACAATTAACAATAAGTCTGCCAAGGCTGCTCTCATGTTTCATGTTGGTAACATTCCTGTAAAGTGAAGCTCCTTCACTGTAAGAAAACAAAGCTGCTGTGCCAACTCCTATGTTCTGAAATCTAATTGCATATAGAACTTCATTCAACTACAGCACTTCTTTGTGACATTCTTACAAAGGCCTGAATCAGAATGTTAATAGACATCTGAATTTGCTCTGACTGAGAAAATGATAAATGGACTTTTCTCCTTATTAAACCCATAAAGTAAAAATGTGAAGAAAGAAAAATGTCTCTCGTGGAAACCAGAGAAACCAAATAAACAGAAAAACATGCCTCTGAAAACTCCATAAAACACTAGAAAAAACAAACTGACTGCTACCGATGTGATTTAGGAGAGAGATAAAAGCTTTCACAGCCATTACACCATGTAAAATTCTCTGCTGCATATCCCCTGCCCTTTCATTCACTGCTGCAGACGCCGCACATGCAGAGCGGCGGGCGCCCCCCCAGGGCCAATGTGCTCAATGAGATGGCCCCGAGTTTCGCTCTCCACGGACTGTTGTCTCTGTTTTTTTTCAGCTTGTGTTTGCTGATGACTCACAAATGGTTTTAAAGCACTTTACTTGAGCAAACCCAGGTCTTCAGCCGCTGCTGCCCCCTGCTACAGAAATCAATGGTCCATGTTAGTCTGCAGCAGAGGGACGTAATCTCCAGTGTTTGTGAGTCAGACAGCTAAAGTCCTCTTCTGTCAACTTCAACTTTGCACCAACAGCTGCTCAGCAAATCTTGTTAGATTCTGTCTTTTGATTTTCAATGTCCGCTCGTATGCACAGCCAGCCAAGCCTGTGTTTTAACTCTGGTTGCTGTTAAAGGAAGTACCATCCATTGTTCTTTGAAGCTGGTAAGGCTGTGCTTTCCTGCTACAGCCCAAAATGTGCCCCTGGAGATGGAGGAGTCAGGCTCCGTCGACTTTTATTAGAATGAGTGTTTTTTTCTGTCTTTCAATTACATTTTCAGTCTTGTTTCTTCACCCAAATATGTTTTTGTGCTCTGCCTTTAGCTTGACCTGCCTTCATATTATCATGCATTTCCTCTAATTGTTTGAGCCACGTTAGCAGTGTGGTTTTTACTGTTATGCCACTGCTTTAAACTGAAATATTTCAACAACTATTAGATGGAATCTCATGAAATTTCCCAGTTTTCACTGGTGAAGCCTACTGACAGATGATCCTCTGTCTTTTCATTTAGTGCCATGTTTGGTTTTTGGTTTCAGAGGTAACTCTGAACTTTTGATTTAGTTAATGTCTGTTAAGTCACTAAAGGTAAAGGTACTTTATCAGTCACACACACAGCGTATGGTGAAATGTGTTCTCTGAATTTAACCCATCCCTGAGAAGCAGTGGGAAGCCACAGCGCAGCGCCCAGGGACTAACTCCACAGTCTAAACTAGTACTTCAATCAAGAGCACTGACTAATACTATACATGTTTTTTTTTGATGGTGGGAGAAACCAGAGCACCCAGTGGAAACCTACATGAACACGGGGTGAACATGCAAACTCGGTGGGAGACAGAATCAAACCCAGGACCTTCTTGCCCAGATCTATCACAGAGTGAGGTAAAACGATGTTTATGAGTCTGTTGGCCCACTGATGAAAGCACTTGTATTTGCAGCAATGCCAAGTACTATGATCTGGGTGTCTGTGGTGACATTTCCTCACTAAATCAGCAGCAGCATACAGTCAGTGATGCCTTTTACGTCGATTGGTCTGCCCTGAGGGTTGGTGGAGCTGATGCCACAGACTCGCTCTTAGTTATGTCTGACTGGCGTGGGTACTTTTCATTTCCTGCGAGTTACAACAGTGGATCAAAGCTTAAAGAAAGTTCAGAATCCAGGCAACAACAGTTCAAGTACAGATACAGGTCCAAAGAAAAAGAAAACTTAAAGTTCTGAAGCAGGCTATCTATAGATATCATTTAATTTGATTTCAACATGACCTCTGGGAGATGAGGTCCAAAAGCACGCCTGCAATCCCACGATAAAATGCCCCAATAACTACTGAGTGAATTACTATTGAAATTTTCTTATGCTCATGGTCCCCAGAGGATGAACCATACTGACTATGCTGATCCCCTGCCTTTCATTGAGCGCCATTAGCAAGTCAAATTTTTTGCTCATCCAGTAATTTGTCAGATACTTTAGTTTAAGACCAAATACCTGCAACTTGTTCCCATCAGGCATAGCTGCACTTACTTATACAATGCTAAAAAGCAAAAGTCTCTCACGCATGTTATTTTGTTATTGTAAGGGTAACCTGCTGAAGGCATGTTAGCATGCTGGAATTAGCATTGAGCTCAAAGCACCAAACATTCCAGCCTCACAGAGCTGCTGGCATGGATGCAGACTCTAGATCATAAAGATCATTAAGAACTGCAGACAGAAAACCTGTCTGAAGTTCCTGTTCGTCTTTCATGGTGCACTGTTGACCTTCAGCAACTTCAGCATCATGGCAGGCCTTAGTTACAGCTGTGATTCCAGGCAACCAAAAAACCAAAACATCCGTCATCCCAGATAAATTATTCATAACAGACCTGCCAGGGAGACGGCAGGACTGATGTATTTGTTTTGCTTGTCCTATCACTTCCCTCAGCCTGTCTCCCAACATTTTCGAGTGCGTCCTATATTTAGTGCACAACAGGGACAACAGGGTGACAACTGCTCTCCTGCTGCTGCCGGTCAAACAAAACTTTTAACAAACCCTGCATGATACCAAAAGACTGATATGTTAAGTTTAACACAGCTCTGTTTATTTCAGCTGCAAAGTCAGCAACTTGTAAAGTAGAAGCACTTTGTTTTCCTCTAGTGTTGTAGCTGTTTAAAGGTCCACTCCAATATAAAGAAGGTTTTAGTCTTTTAAAGCTAGAGTAGGCAGGTAAATTTTGGTTTCATTTGGCAAAAATTCCATAATAACCCTTCAACAAATTATAATACAGGTGGACTGGTAAACCACTGGACTTCTGCACCTCCCCTTGGCTCTGTATTCAGGCTTTAGAAAATAAAGGTCACGATGGATGCTTTTCGGCCAGTCATGGGTTATTTCAGAGGGTGTGTGTTCCTATTGGCTGCTCTACAAAGGTAGGTGTGCGTTTACGCCCCCTCAGCTAGTGAAGCTCAATACAATGGCTGACAACCCAGGAGGAAAACTTGCTCTTCCAGCTTTGGCAACAACTGCAGACACGACAAAGCAACCAAAAAAGGACGAGTAATGTATTTAGCCAAACAATCTAAAAGAAAGATTGCAATAAATAGCTGGGCATACACTGCGATTTTCGAAATCTTATTGTTCATTCCAAGTCCTACTCTTCAGTTAATTCACACATGTGCTTTCCCTATTTTGCACGCACATTTTATTGATCACACATGCGAAAACAGATAAAATGCGCATTCAATTTTTAATAGGTATGCGCAATTTAAATACAACATGTACATGAAATAGAAAACAAGGGCGTGTTTTGCTTGCAATATAAGAATAAAATGCATGTACAATTTTTAAAACACACGTTCAATTTAGAAAACAGGCGTGTAAGTTATAAAACGTGTGGGCGAAATAGAAAATGCAAGTGCGTTTAAAAAAAACAAAAAAACAAAAACCCAAACAACATCCATGTCACTTTGCAGGCTCCATACAAAGCAGACATTATGTGCTCAATGTATGGTCCAATTGTCAAGCAACAACCTGAGCGCTCACATGTTATGTCTGGTCGGCCCCTGTAGACCGTTTTGGCTTAAAAATTTTGTTTGAAGGCTAGGCAGGTAGAAGCAGAGACGTGCTGCCTCGATAATCTGTGCCCTCCTGTGTGCAGAAACATTAAAAAAAGAGGCGCATATGGACATGCAGGTGTCCGGGGAGACGTGAACAGTACATGGGACAGTATGGATTGTTCACTTGAGCATGAGCAGCAAGAAACAGGGCACCGGTCTTGATGAATCGATTAGTGGCTCTGCTTCAACTGTGCGAGAGCCTGGCAACGGCAGAACAAAATTTCAAACTTGTCAGAAATTTATCTGACGACGGGTGTAGAGGGGGAGCAGCTTATCGGCCCTGCTCCCCCTCTACAGCAAACGACACACGACGAAGCACAAAATTGTTCCGACTTCAAAATGAGTCGTGCGTCTCAAAAATCACGTCAGAAACGGGCTCAAATCACACGGTGTGTGCTCGGCGTAGCTTCCAGATACTGATAACGTAGTCAGCCTGAAGACTGATGTTATGTATCACCATTTTATTTCTGTACATTCCAACAGTTCAGTCAGTTCACTTTCGAAGTAGAGTGGAACAAAAAGTTCAGTCTGTGTGTAACCACTGATGCTCTGTCAGTTTTTATCTGGCTGACAGTTAAAAAATCTTCCCGCAGACAGCAGTACAGGTTGTAATGGGCAGGATGACGAGGGCCTGCAGGAGACGATTCATTTTGTAAAATGTGTCAGTGGGGCAAGTGATGGAGAGGACCTGTCTCTGCTGTGACCTCTCTCTTCAGCTGCTCCATGCTCTGCATCTTTCTCAGCAGTGGGAAAGAATGTGCCAGCGAGCTGAACAAATGCCTTGTAAAAGTGAAAAGCATGCTGCGGTGGCACTCATAAACCCATATATGTCCCACTTTAAAGAGTCTCTGTATTCCTGTTGCTTCTCATGACGTCGTTTTGTGAAAAACAAAGTGCACTGATTCGCCATGAGTTTTTTATTAGCCTATTTGAAAGCAGCTAGCTAGTGGAAAGTTCTGTTCCTCTGGGTAATGAGCAGACTACTTGTAATGAAAGAGGAGGAGCTGCTCGCAGTCACGCATTTGCTGAATTCACTGCCACTCAAAACATCTGGCCTGTTATCATCTTGATGTTGTAGACAAGATGCAACAAACAACTATTGTTTTTGTTTTTTT
This sequence comes from Naso thynnoides, assembly GCA_029783665.1. Lineage (NCBI taxonomy): Eukaryota > Metazoa > Chordata > Actinopteri > Acanthuriformes > Acanthuridae > Naso > Naso thynnoides. Next base: position 5,845,114 of record JAQLOL010000013.1, read on the forward strand.
TAATGGTCACAAAGTCGGAAAATTACAACAATGAACAATCCAACAAAAAGGAAGCTTTCTTATGGGTGGGCCTGAGTGCCAAGTGGGTGCACCAGGTGGGCGGAGGTAAAGGTGCATATCCAGAGTTCATGGATAGCAAAGGAAAGCGAATGGGATGAGTCACATTTAAGACTTTTAAAGAGTTTTAGGTGATTTTTTCACGGACAAAATATCTCTGAATATGTAATTTTGACTCCCTTGAAGAGGATCAGATGTAGTTTGCGTTAGAACTCATCCTGCCATTTCCACAGTGCCACAGCAAACAGCCAGAACAGGTTTGGGGGTATTTCAACACACATAAACTCGAGTTATGCAAGGTGTGGCGGTGATGAACATCGTGTCTGGACGAGCCTCAGCGGAACACTCAGACTGTTTCTGCTTTTTTACAGACACAGACAAAAGTACCAGACAATGCAGAACCTTTCATACATTGATGTTTGTGATTAAAGTCCCTAAATGTTCATTTATTTAGTAGCACAAAAAACATGGTCAAGCACTGTTGCATTTACATTCAACCACTCTTTTTTTAAACACTCAAGTGAGCCACATATCACCATTATCGTCATATTTTAGAATGTAAGCGAGCAAGAATGCATCTTTTTTTTTTTTTTTTTGAGACAGACTAGTTGAACAATCCATCTTGCAACAAGGTTAGACTTTCTGCAAAACAAGTATGAGAAACTGACCTGCAATATGTATATGAATAAAAGAGGCAAAGCCACTTCTGGGCAAAAACAATAGATTAAAGCAAAAACAATAGATTAAAGTACAATTTAAACCACTTTCAGAATATTGTCATTTGATATTTGTATCTTGTGGTATCTTGGGGATTCCTCAAAGAGAATGAAATGCAAGCTAGCTCACCCGATAATTCAACGTGAAGCATGCTTTTACCTGTCTGAACAAACACTGTTGCAGGAATGAGCAGTTATGAAAGACAAACATTTAAATATTAATATAGAGATACATGAAAATCTGTGTCTTTGTTTGTATTTTCATTCAGTTCGTGAGCATATTGTCGAGACCTTCGCCAACTTTGAGGAGGTGCACTGAGAAACGGGCATGTACGCACACATTATCTACCCTGACTCACCAGGGGACCTCTCAAAGTATTTTCCACAAGCAGAACACAATAAAAGGACATAAAGGGAAAAGCTCAATAGCTATGAAACTGTCAGGAAATATACAACTGACAGGAGCTTTGTTTGTCATGCCAAATCCCATGTTAAAGCTGTAAGTCAGGCGCTGGAATTTACACTTCTTTCTAAAACAAATCCACTAAAACTAACAGTGGAATTTTCTAAGCTTCACTGCGCATTCTTTGATTGCTAGTCACGCAAGCTGGTGCACATATGTGACACAGACATGAATGAAGAACAGCCGGGCGTGTCTTCCTGTGACACCTACACATTGTTTAGTAAAGTTGACTAAGGAGAAATTTTCCACTTTCTTTTTGGACATACATGCAGTCGCTGTGCAGTTACTGTGGCATCATGTTGTTGCAAGCCCGTCTTCATAAGCACAAAATGTTTTTTTTTTTTTTTCCCCTTCGGGTTGCTGTGAGGAAACACGCGAGGGCGGGGGCTAGTACTTTTCCCACTCTGTCATGCCAGCTTCTTCGAGTTGCCTCATCCCTCAAATGAAGCAACTAAAAGTTTTTTAAAAGAGGCTGTACGAGCATCACGGAGCTATACCTTAGTCAGCCCCACCTGAGTTCACAAGGTAAGGTTTTATTTCAGTTTAGATGTGCATGAATGATACTTGTGTGCTTACAGTTGTGTTTAATCATCATAGCAGAGGGATAATTATCTAATCACAACTTTTTTGTCATTATTATGTAACTTAAAACAAACAAACTAAAAAACTTTATGGGGGCTGATTCTTTGTGAGGCAGCCACTCTGACAGATACTGTGGTGGAATGTAACTAAGTACATCTGCTCAACAACTATACTAAAAATACAGTTTTTAGTTCTTGCTTTCCTTGAATGTTACCAGTCAGTAAGGTACTTTTTTACTCAGCTCCATTTATTTGATAACTTGAGTTACTGGTGACATTGCAGATTCAGATTGTTAGTATGAAATATTAATACAGCAGTATGTAAAGTGGTTAAAATTAGGGCAGTTTTTACCAGCTGCCAAATTAGTAACTTATGCATTAATGCACTGATTCCGCTAAAAGTAAATATTATCTGGAAATAGACTGTTCTGCACAATGAGTCCCCTAACTGCTGGTACACCATGAGCGGTGCGACCAGTTACGGGTGCTAATGGTTACGTAAGACTTACTTTTGCTCAAGCGAGGTTTCAAATGGTATGATGAAATTTAAAATAATGCATAATTGTCTAAGCTTCACAATAAGAATGTGTTCAGATAGTTTAACTTGCATCTATTTGTCGGAAAACCTCTCACTTCCTGTTGCCAACGCCCACTTATGAGAGCGAACCTACACCCATGCCAGTGGCTGTTTCTCATTTCCAATGAGATTAAAGCCAAAAACCCGTTGCCTGTGGTGGTTATTTAGAATGATGCAGGACAGAGAACTAACTGCGGAAGTGTTATGTAACTCATTCTTTTGTAAGAGAAGTGTGCCAAGCATGCAGGTTTGGAGGGATTGTTCTGTGGGCCTGTAGAGACAGGGTGTGAACAACCTAATACACATACACTGCAAATTTTTAGTTTCTAATTGTTGATGATCATTTTTGAACTTTTGCATTCTTTATGCATATTACAGCCTCTCCTCCTTAAGCCTCCTGTACATAAACAACAATGGATGAAGACCCTTGGCAGAGAGCATATGAATGTGCTGTTGAGGTGGCAAGAAAAGCTGGAGCGGTATGCATTTCTTTTTGATTTTTTGATGATAAAAACAGGCCTCATTTTGTCTTCAAGGACCTAAGCCTAATGATAATATCCCATTTGTTTAGGTGATTAGGGAAGCTGGAGAGAGTGAAATTAAGGTTATGACAAAGAGCTCCACGGTGGACCTTGTCACTAAGACTGACGAGAGGGTGGAGAAAATCATCATTGGGGCTCTCAAAGAGGAATTTGGAGATGCACACTGGTGAGACATGCGCACATACACGAATGTTTGCATGCTTGTGCCGTTTGAAACAGAGGCACCAAATTGCCGCCATGTTCTGACTAATCCGTCGGTCCTTCTGTGCTGCAGTTTCATTGGAGAGGAGTCAGTTGCAAAAGGGGAGCCGTGTATCCTAAGTGACAAACCCACATGGATCATAGACCCTGTGGACGGCACCACAAACTTTGTGCATGGGTGAGACGTCAGACAATCTGTTGTGTTAGTGGATTTACTTTCTGTTATCGGAAAACTCAATGGATAAACTAAGCATTAGAAGAGTAATTTGTCCTCCAATTAACCAATAAATAGGTTTATGTGCAGCATGGCATCAATTATTCACAGTATCTGCATGGCTTGTTGTTGATCAATACATTTGATTCCAAGATTAATTGCTTCTACACAGTAATATACTGTATATGAATTTTAATTCTTGCTGTCTGAGCTGTAGGGGGTCAAAAACATTCTCAGCTAAATGAAATTGCAGGACCTGGAACTCAGGAAATTGTCTCTTGTATCAGCAGAGTTAAGCTCCGCCTCTACATTTGTCAATTAAGCTAGCCAGACAAAAATCACAGATTATATTGAAGGGTAGTGTTAAGACAAACATGCTTTAAAATCTTAATATGTAGTTTGAAGGTATTCTTACTATTGAGATCAACCTAGCTTGTAAAATTGTTCAGTTTCTGTGGTAATGTTGGCAGCTACTTATTAGCTAAGTGTGCAAGCAAAAGTATGACAATTTTGGTATACCAAAAACTTTTTTTTTTACAAAAACGCTTTTTTTTTCTCCTTCCTTTTTCTTATTTTTATTCAAGAGTTAGATTACAAGACTGAAAGCAGAGGAAAAAAATGGCCAGTCTGGCTTCTAAAAAGCAAATAAGTGCCTTTTTTGTAGCAGATTTTGTTAGCCTTACCACTGAATTGAGCCAGATTATCTGTTTCTGCTGGTCTCTCATGCTAATCTAACTTTTTTTTTTTTTTTTTTTTTGGCTGTGGCTTAACTAATGGGCAAGAATCGTGAAGAGGTTATTTGTTTTTTTATATGAATTTGTTTTTGTTTAGTTTGCCAATCTCATCAAATTAAAATACTGGATAAGTGTATAACCAAAAATGTCAAACTACATCTTGGACATTAGGCAGTCTTCATGCTAAGGTACAGTAACAGTCTCCTTGCAAGTTTACATTTCTTTATCTCTTCTTTTTCCAAAATGTTATACGTCCTTTAGGGAATTTTCTTACATATCTTTTAACAAAATTCTGACTGTATTTTTTAATGGATGTGCTTCGCAAGAAAAAAACATGCACTGTTCCAGCTAGGACATAAGACATTCAGATTTTTTTAAACATAAAACTAATTCACAGATTCCCATTCGTGGCCGTGTCTATTGCCTTTGCTGTCAACAAGGAGGTATGTCAAATCAAATAACAGTTTTACAATCAAAAATGTAGTTAACCTACTTGGTACATATGTACTATACTTACCATACTTACTAAATTACTTCCTAAATTACATGACAGCTGAAAGAATGATGTCTGTTTCCAGTTGGAGTTTGGCGTGGTGTACAGCTGCTTGGAGGACAAGATGTACAAAGCAAGGAGGGAAAAGGGAGCTTTCTGTAATGATGAAAAAATTGAGGTGTCCGATGTAAACGGTAATACGACCATATTTTTGTGTGATACCAGTCAAAAGTTTGGACATAAGCTACGGTTTTGCATTTAAAATAAATGAAGAAATTACACAAATTGGACTTTGCAGTCACTGTCACATCTGTAGTTGATAGGAACTCTCATTTGTCTTGCTGTCATCGCAGATATACATAAATCAATTATCATCTCTGAGCATGGCACCGACAGAAGCCCGGAAAAAGTAGCCAAAATCTTCTCCACCATGAGGAAGATCCTCTGCATTCCAGTGCATGGGTAAGTTTATTTAACAAGCATACAGCGACTGTATTGTGCTCTGTGCTGCCATACAAAGTTAGAACAGAGCAATCCTGTCAAAACGGAGTCACAGTAAGATTGCAATCTGACTTTTAGGCAAATGTTTACTGAATTGAAAACTTTTAATTATGTGCAATTTCTGAAAAAAATTGCACATGCAATTTGCAGTTACAACAAAGCAGAACTAAAAACATGCCTCACCATAGCTAGCACTGCACTCTGATTTGATTTGAAAGCCTCTGTTGCAATGCACTGCAAAAATATCCTTTAATAAACTTGTGTCAGTAAATACTTTATTATTCCAAGTAACTAAATAAGGCAAACCTACACTCACTTATGAGATTGGGAAGTGGGAAAAATACCAAAACAAAACAAAACAAAACAAAACAAAAAAAAACTAGCTAAACTCCTGCTAATGCTAACCAGCCTAGCTAGCAGATAAGCAGTTATCACCATGTCAGCTCTCATGCAATTTGGAATTGACCTACCTCAAAATCACACATATTCAATTTTAAAACAACTGATTGAATTGATTTAAATACAAATATTAGTAAGATCTAGCAAAGCAACTGTGCACTGCAAATATTCAAAGTTAAGTTTATTTCGAGCGAAATTGTAAACATGGACAAGAAAGATGATCTTACAATTTGAAGATATTGCTTTTTCTGCAGTTTCTACATTTTTTATATCAGTTCTGCATTGGCAATTTCTTTATAATCGTAAAACGATCGGTCTTGAAACATTATGAAATGAAAGGTACTTTTCTGTCTGTTGCACAGTTTTCCAGTTAGAATGAAAATTTTAAACCTTTATTTCTCCTCTTCAGCATGTCCATAGTTACTGTCTGCTGCCTTTGTAGGGCAGTGCAGCCTGAACTTGTATTTATTCATCTCCAGTTGATCTTTCCTGACAGGCTTCGTGGGTCTGGGACAGCTGCCACTAACATGTGTCTGGTGGCGATGGGGGCGGTGGAGGCCTTCTTTGAGATCGGAATCCACTGCTGGGACATCGCTGCTGGAGCGGTTATAGTCAGAGAGGCCGGAGGAGTGCTCCTGGATGTAGACGGTATATATGCTTTTAGATATGATCACAGAGCATCAAGTCTTAGGAACTCTTAGCAATGAATGAGAAGATTTATTAGTGTGTTTTGATGAAACCGCTCTTATTAAATGCTTTGTTTGACAATTTAGGAGGCCCGTTCGATTTGATGTCTCGAAGGATGGTTTCAGCAAACAACGACACTATTGCAAAGCGGATCATTAAGGAAATTGAAATATTCCCATCAGAGAGGGACGACGCTCCAATACAGAAGAAAAAATGAATATAAAAGTGCATTTCAAGAAGAAAAAAAAAATTTGCTGTATGTCTTGAATAAAGTTTCTGTCCTGTAGTCATCATTGATTGTCCTAAGTTGCATAGTGAGTGTGTTTCATTGGCTGCACAGTTGACAACTGAAGTGACCCAGGATTACATGTTATTACCATTCAGTGAATTGTCGATCAAAGGTATTGATTAAAGTGAGTAAAGAGGAAAACAGCTGCAATTTTGTCCTTTATTTTCGTCTTTTGTGTGTAGCTGTCGATAAATGCATTCAATCCCACAAGAAACATGAGACTTGCAATTCGTAGACACACAATTATTATTTTTTTAATTTATGTCACTTGCCCTCTACCTCAGTACATTACAGGAGGAGCTGATCTAATCTGAGCCTAATGTTTATTTTGTCTGAATTATTTTTCCTTCTGTCTCATGTGATTCTAATGTGTAATTATCTAATTGAACTGAGCCAAATCCTCCCTGGGCGATTACCCTCATTAGAGGCACCAGTCCTCAGCACTGAGTTAAGTCAATGTTGGAGTGATTCTATAAACACCAGCCCTGTCAAGTGTCATGTAATTTACTTATAGTTAAAATCACCACAGTGCCTGAGAGTCTTTATTTCAGCATTTCACAATTTATTGCACTCATATTACGGCTCACCACTAGAGGCCAGTAATGCATCAGCAATTAGATTGGATCTTCAAGAAGCTCTCATTTCACATTGGTGGGTCGAACTTGCAGTGTATTTTATTTTACTTCATGATTATTACATATATTTGTATCATACTGAACATACTCATAAGTCGCTTTATGCTTTATCATCACCTTATCTAGAGATCTTAAGTAGAGAATTAAAAAAAAAAAAAATCCACCCATGAGATGAGGTATTCCTTAATTCTCTTCTGCTCTCTTGGGCTTTATATTATGGTCTGTAAATTCAAAGCTGGCCTTGAGATCGGTCACTAGTGCAGGATACAAAGGTGAGGGAGCAGGCTAACAAACAGCAGCAGCAGCGAATGGAGCAGCAGCACAAACAGCAGGAACATCAGCAGCAGCAGCAGCAATCACAGCAGGAGGCTGGGTTGAGGTGGGAGGGTGCGAGGTGTGAGTCTGTGAACGTGTTTGAGCTGGTGCCTTTGAAACACAAATAACTGCAATTTCTTTGTATAATCATGCCACCATACATGTGCTAATTCTGCAGTGTATGATAAGGTGATGTGTGATGTTCTGACAGGGATGCTGTTTGTCTGTCTTTGAGAAGAAAAATGTAATCCCACAGCACTTTGAGCATCGGATGTGGCTATGAAGCTCCTTTTCTATCATAAAGGAGATGTGAATATGAATCACGAAGGAGGTGGGGGGGGGGGGGGGCAACAAAACGG
>JAQLOL010000013.1:5852976-5882958 GCA_029783665.1 Naso thynnoides
GCCGGCGGGGGGGGGGGGGCAACAAAACGGATGAGATAATAATTGCAAATACAGTACATCTTAACATTTGCTTGAACTTGCCCGAAGTAGCAGATGGCTGGAAATTGCCTTGCAGGACAACACAGTAAATGCCACGGAGGTCAGAGAACAACATGCAAGTGCAGAAAAGTCAATTTAGCATATGTACTTAAAACTGTCACAGTTCTCCTTCTGCTAAATCTTGCTAAAAAAAAATGCCTGGGTGATATTTTAAAATGTGCGACAGCTGTTGATCGAATAGCTCGTTAGCTCTAAATTAGAATGCTAGGAGCTCCAGTTTTACTTTGAAAGGATACAACGATTTGAGCATTTCACTCAAATTAAATCTCCTCTAAGAATGAAACTACTGTACTGAATAATGATTTTTTACCACACAGATTTAAATATTTAATTATCAGCAGTGTATAGAGAATTGATAAATGGTTTATAACATTGTAAGACACTATAGCATATTTACAGACCGTTTCAAATGTTGGATGCATTTCCCCCCATGTGAAGCATCTATAACACAAGTAAAAGCCATAACACAGGCATCTAAAATGAGAAAAGTACATTAAATAAGTTCAAATGACTCTTTATGAAGAACAGACTGTGTTGATATGAGAGAGAGCTGGCTCAGTAAGCAGGTTGTTTTTGTTTTGTATCTTACTGACATCTAATTTTGGTCGTCTTGATATTGGATATTATTTTTTTATAGCGAGGAATTCGATTTACCTGACCGATAAAAACAGTAATCACTTGAGCGAGAAGCAGAGGAAGAACAAAATGTTAAAAAAGAAGAAAAAAAACACTATACACACACGTTTTTATAAAGATAAGGGGTAGGCCTTGAAAAATGTCAAACTTCTACCTCCTCCCTTGCGGACATAAAATATTTATTTATGTTAGTTTGTTGTATGTTCGATACCAATCTCATTGATCATTCATATTTTTGTTGTTTATTTTTTTTGTATTTCTTAAAAAAAACTCATAACACTGACTTTTTATTAACATCAAACATGAATCTCTTGTGCGTTAATTCATTAATCAGGTAATTTTATTTACATATTTTTACTTTTCGAGAAAAAACTAAGGAAGCCCCATCTGCAGATTAAGGCCATGACATGCGGCTGAAAGCTCCAGGAAAAAAAAAAAAAAAAGAAGAAGAAGTAAGTAGTCCTTGAGGCACACAACAGGCCCTTCATTGAAAAGTTTTTACTATTGACAAATGTGTTCAAGTATTGTCTATGATTAACAATGATGCAGGTCATACAATACAATAGATATCTGCAATAATATAGAGGAAAACAGTATGTAGAGGTAAACATGAAGACATTATAATAAACCTGTGTGGTTTGGCAAAACATTCATATTGTCTCAACAGTTTTTACTGCTGCTGTGAGATTAGTTTTTTGTGTTTGCAGAACGTCAGGTTTACAAAGGTTCACTGAGAACGTCAACACAGAAATAAAACAGCAGGTTTGAGGCAACGAAAGCATGATGAAAATGAGCATTTAACTCGAAGGTCCTATACAACAAGAAGCCAAAGCGCTTCTGAATACATACACAGCAATCTGAACAATACTAATAGAAACTGCGACCTAACAGACCAGAAACCTTCATCATTTCACAAAAAGATGTTCTGCTCTAAAATGCTCTCTCAGCCCATATAGAGAACTTGTGTCCGTGACCTTTTCCAGCTCAGAGGAGAGGAGGAGCTGTAACTAACAGCAAGCTTTGTTCTTAACTGTCACGTTGAAAACGCTCACCATCACAAGTTTGCTTCAGTCTTCCAAAGAATTGCTCTCTTCTTTTGTATTTTCCCTGCACATGTTTGAGTTCTGACTGACATTGCAGTTTGTCAGGTTGATGCTATCCGGTGATTTTCGGGTTTCCTGTCGGATCGAATAAAAATCCTGCACACACTCCAGGCATGTGGCAGTTTTAGGTGAGCCAGGCGGCAAACAGAGGTGTTCAGAGGTGCTTGTGTGGACCTTATATTGAGGCAAAGTTGGTTCCTGAAGGTACAGCCTACTGATGTTGCACGTGCCTGAATGACAAAGACATAGCAAACTTTGCAGAGCGCTGGCAGAAAATGATAATGTTATTGTTCCTCAAAGGACAATACAAGACAAGCAAGGTTGCAAACAGATGAACACATAGAGTAGATAATTTCTTCACACACATGAAAAATCTTAAACAATAACTAACTAACAATGCAAATATGAGATTGTTCAAAAGGAAACATTTCAATTAAATGTTGTATCCGAAGTTAGCGCAGACATTCCGTGTTAAACCAGATGTTGTTAGTCACATACATACATTCACTCACACCATTTTCTCAATATTTTTTTTTCTTTTAGAAAGAAATAATCAAAATCATCATATCAGTTCCTTCAAAACAAATTTGTGTCATAACTTCTTAGAGGGCAAGTTTTATTTTGTCCATCCAACAGTCCAAAATCCAGAGATGTTAAATTTAACATAAGAGGAACCATTTAAGAAGCTCAAACTGTCAAAAGTTTGGCATTATTGCTTTAAAAACACCTTAAATCTGTTTCATTAATCTTTAAAACAGTTGCACATTAATTCTCTGTCGATTATATACTTGACTAATCAAATTAGCATTTTAAAGCTACTCGTGCGCCAAGGTTGCATCATCATGACAAGAAAAGAGGAACTGAGTTGACAGACTGTCATTTGTTGGTACAGTGGTAACGTGCTTTCACAAAGGGAGCTGTGTGCAGACGGGTTTGCTGAGGGGAAATTGTAAAACAGAGGAGATAAAGGGGTAGTGACTGAGGCAAGACCAAGAAGTTACTGTTAAGGTTGGAGAGAGAGCAAACCTGGAAATGACAACATGACTGTTTTTCACATTGCAACGGCAGAACGTACCACATTCAAAGCAGTTTTAAGTGCAGCAGTGATTGAAGGCAACATTATTCCAAATTAAAATGTCTAAAAAGGACTTTATCTTTGCTATAAGTTTTGTATTAACTGTGCACTGACATTATCCTTAGAGTTTTTTCACATTGTTAAAACTCGGAAAAATCTGTTCAAATGGTATTCAAGATAACAGTGTGCGTCAGTTTGTCACTATTTGGTCGCTATCTTCAAGGGTTTCTTGAGTCAGAGAGAAAAGGTGGGACATCAGCAAACTTTTTTCGTGTAATGTGAAAATTTCTGTAAGACATCCAGCACCGGCGCCCTAGAAGGCACGCCATCATTCTATATCTACCATAGGGCACTTTTGCTGCATTTTCTCTAACATTAGGGCGCAGGGGGTGGAGGGAGGATTTGCCTCCCCCCGAGTCTGCTGTGACATCCAGTCAGTCAGATTGATTTCCATCTGCTATGACAGCTATCTAGCGATCAGATAAACAAACCCAATGATACCACGCTGCTTCATGACATCATCAAACTACCTCTTTTGTTTATCAGTATTTTGACAGAGAGACCCCCAGTGGCAGAAACATATATTTTGCATTTTTTAAAAAAACCTTTCTTTTTCTTTTAAAGAAGGAGGACCAATCTTCTGATCTGTTCTAAATACATCTCATGTAATACATTAGATTGTATGTATTCAGCGATCAATAGTGCAATGTATATTATACTCTGCTATCAATACTGCTGGGGTTTAAGAGAGCAAAGCACAAAGTAAGGGTCTGCGATAGCAGTGCTGCTTGATGTCCTAATTTCACACAGTTAATGTCTAGAAGTGTGTCAGTAAGTGTAATGAAATCGAACACAAAGGAGGGGAAAAAGCAACCATCACAAGCTGAAAAGCCCCCAGATATCTACTAAGAGTGCATCTTTTCTGGTTCAATAGAGCCAGAAAACAAAGCATGCTGCAGGAGATTGAGTCTGCAGATCCTGTGGGTCCGCCATGCACAGCCACAGTCAACAACAATAACCATAATCAAAATGGAAAAGACAGGAACCCTTTAATTTGCACTTGTTACCATTAGCTGTCATCATTAGGTAATCGAGGCCTGTGGTTGCTTTTAATGCACAACAGTTCTGTACATCCAGCTGGCTACACACAGATCACTTGCTTCTCTTTGCTGATTTTCAGGGAGTGAGCTCTAATTCCATACCTCCCTTCTTTCCCCCTACTTATTGTCAGTCAGTTTAAGTCACGTTATGCAAAACATCTGGAGCAAAGCCAAAGAAATTAGCTTGTCCTGGCCGGCAGCAATATTGACTTGGGGGATCCCAGTACCAGTTGCTTTTCGATGCACTAATAATAAAACAAAAAAAAGTTGAGACATCTCATCCGAGCATGTGCTGAACTTACGCTTTCAATCTGGATCGATATGCGCGACCCTCCTTGAGAAAATGAGAGGAAGAGTGGGGACGATGTAATGAAATCTAAAACTCAAAGTGTATGAGATGCTGCATGGAAGTGGTGTCTATCAAAAGCTGCTCAAAAACGGTGGATCAATAGGAATATTAACATCAGGCTCACAAGCTGATATAGACAAAATCAATGGTGATAATCCTAAGTAATAGCCCTCGAGGCCGTTCTTACATTTATTTTAACGAATATTTTGTCCCGGCGAGGTTTTGCTTGACATATTAATTGCTCGCCTAAGTGCTCTATTTTCCGAGCACTTTGATTAATCTTTTTTGTCTTGTCTGTCCATCAGTATTGATCCTTTAAACACACACTTAATCTTTGCTTTTTAATACCCGAGATTTAATTACATCTGCTGATGCTGTGCTTTCAGCTCTAAGCGAGCACATTTCTTGGACTCTCCTGCCTCGCCAACCCACTTGTCACCTCTCCTCATGTGTTACAGTCTAAGGGGTTTTCAAGTGCGAGCGCAGCAGTACGTGCATGTGTGTACACAGGCCCAGTAAATTACCCTCCTCCAGCACGATGATGCGCTGTAATGTGCCGGTCTTTTGCCGCTGGTTTCTCAGTGTCATCCAAGATGTTTGCGAAGTGAGGATGAGGGATCGATATCTCTGCCTGGTGCTTATGTAGGCGTTTGCAATTAGCAGTTACAGCCTCAGACCGGTGGCAGATGGATCAAACTGCAGTAAGGGAGAGTTTCCTATTAGTCACTAATTTGACAAATAACCATGCAAATTGTACCAGCCTCACCTTGCACTGCTAATGGACAGGAGTGCTGGGTCTCAAGAAAGAGTCAAACTCAGAGGAGAAGAGTGCAGAGTTATTTTTCTTATTGAAAAGAGAACCTATCAAAAGACCAAAATCAAAAATAAAATACCACAACTAAATATTACCAGTGTAACTAAAGCTGATCTAACTTCTGGCCCATGGAGCACCATTTTATCAAGAAAACTATTAACTATTATTTGGTTTATCAATCTCATATCCTGCCAGTGATTTCTCACGTAGGGGAAACTGTATATCTTCGGTTGCCAGGTGCTACTGTGAAAGATTTAAATAGTATGTTGACTAATTTCCATAAACAAATAGAACTAAAATAACATTTTAAGAGACTACTTTAACATGAGACGTTTTGCAATGAGGTTACATGAAAACTATTTTCCAAGAAAGCAGAGATATATGTTTAAAATTGTTAGCTAAAAAAATGGATAAATCGAAACTGACAAACTATTTGATTGCCCTAAACAGGTAAAATAGTTAGCAAAGCATAACTGTCTGAAATAGCTGTAAGTAATGGTTGAAATGTCCAGCTTCACTCCAGATGTAGTGAACTTAAACTTGACTAAAACATCCAAACACTCTTAAGTTGCAGTTGATAACTTATGCTAATGAGCTAACAAGCTAACATCAGCAGTAGCATAAGACTGTTGGGAAGCAACTCTGCCGCGGCCATTTACACATCAGCTCATGTTTGATTTCGTTTGTCGTCGTTCTGTCTTTCAAGTCAAGTTTGAACTGAGACTAAATGGTTGCAGGAAAAGTTGCAGCAGAGCGAACTGGTCTGTCTCAGCTTTAGCTTGAGCCGACTGATGGCGTCACTTGCAGACACTGTCGTCGGCAGAGTCAGAGCTTAAGGCACAAACAGCCAATCAGCTCGTACTGACATCACTTGTTCCTAAGAGGTGCAGCATTTACCGGTCAGTCAGGACAGAGAGTACAGAGAGCGTCACTGATGGGGCAAATAGAATGAGAATGTCTATGGGTATTATTTTTTATTTTATTTTATTTATATTTTACCAAATAGAACACAAAAAAAGTTATCGATATTTACCCCAAAGTTACCAGCTGCAGCTTTAAGTTCAGTGTTATAGAAACATTAATATAAGCTATCAATATCAGTCTTAATGTAGCTTCAGAACTCATCCAGTTTAAAAACAATTTAAATTTATACAGTGAAAATATGTCTGATGTGTTTTTGCTGTATCACAACCCAAGTTAAAAAATGGCTTGAATCGCAATTTGATCTGATAGTATTTGCAATATCTACAAGAGTCACATCCACAGTCACCTTCATGAAAGGTGTAAACCTGCAGTTACTGACCCAGTCTGCAGGGGTCTCTCGTGACCAACACAGAAGCTGTGCGAGAGATCAGTGTCATTTTAAACCAGGAAAATTACTTCATATTGGTTTCACGCGCCTCTGAGCAACTTTCACGGGAATTAAAAAGGGCCTGGCCTCCGACAATAAATCCAGTTCTTCTTGATACATCCTCAGTTCTGGCCAAGAAATGTTCTGGCATAAATTATTGTTTGTACACTTTGTTTTGTGCAGAATAAACAAATGAGATAAAAACGTACTCATCAGTGAACTTCAAAGCTGCCGAAGGATTTTGTTTTCCTTTTCAGTCTGAGCCACGCTAGCTGATTCCCTCTGTCTCCAGTCTGTGTGCTAAGCTAAGCTAACCAGCTGCTAGATCCAACTACATATTGACAGTACGGGCATGAGAGTGGCACCAATCTTCTTTTCTTGCCGCTTAAATAAATAAATAAATTTCCTAAAACAACAAACATTTACTTCAAAGGTGCACTCTTTTTAATCTTCCTTTTTGCAAATCTGTCCTTCAATCTCAAAATGAGAGACTGTCGTCCAGAGATGTTTTCAGTCACTCATCTTGAGCTACATAAGGACATAATGACTTTATTATTTAAATCGCCTCTCCAATTTCGTTTTTTCTTTGCCCATTCTGACGAATCACACACACACACACACACATAAAACAGCCGACTTAATGCCAAAATGAGTTTGCATATTTTTATTCCAATAAGCTAGACGTCTTGTGAAATTCAAAAAAAAAAAAGAAAAAAGCGACGTCAAGCAGCTGCTCATCCATTCAGCTCCTGTGTGGGTGGCATGCGAGGCCACCGGCTAGACTGTGTCAGTGTCACCTTGTGTCACCCATGTGTCTGAAAACACTCACTGCTTCCTCTGAATGTGGAGGGGAAACACGGAGCAGGGGGGTTATTACGCACGGGGAGTGACCACGGCTCGGCAGCGGGGCGACCCCGAAGGCAAAGCATCTATGCATTTGAATAATCTATTGCACCGACTCTCACATTTGCATATCTGGGCACTTTCAAGTCACTGGGGCACTATGATTCACTCCCTTCTGCCAGACTGTGTTGTTACTAGTATGAAACAGGATGGATATTAAGCTTGTTTGAATGCAAGTTCCCTCATGAATCTTTAAGGCCGCTGTGTAATAAGAAGAGGAAAAGAAGCAGAAAGCGACGCCACCAGACTGCAGAATTACTTTTCTGTTTCATTCAGAGACATCAGTGACTGCCGGGAAGTTTTGTCCGCAAGGAGATACCTGACAGGGCTCTAAATTGTGAAGAAGACTGACACAAGTGAGAATTTAACAATTGCCAGTTAGAGTGTAAAGAGAGGTTGTGTGGTGTGCAGTGAAGCAGCCCCTCCATGCTCTCTGCCTCTTACCCACCTCTCATGGATGCTGTAATGGATACAGCCTCTGAAGGATTTAAGGATGGCCAGGCTGCTCACCTGTTAAAATAGAGCTTGTATGTGAGCCTATCCTTTGGCAAACTTTGACAAAGCGTGACTTCTCTGCTGCAAGTAAATGATTAGGCGGGATATTTGTTGTTATTCCAAATCTTACATGCGTGTGCAGCACAATGAAAAGTAATTAAATCTGTACTCTGACCTTTTGTGATGTCTTGACAGCTCTCTGCTGTGTATTCGACACATTTTTTAAATGAATGTGGAGTGTTCGAGCGCTGATATCCACCAGTGCGCTGCACTGAATCAACAGAAAGCAACGGGGAACACTGTGTAGTCATGCACACACCACTGCGGTTACTGTGAGGATTGTCTAGGAAGAAGAAGAAGAGCACAGAGGAGCTACAGGAATGAGAGATGTTAGTCTGCCAGTTTGTCACAAAAGCAGTGTGCTCCTGTGTGATAGACTGGCAGACCGTGCTAGCTCTGTATCCTCAGGGACACACAGGCTACTGTTATAGAGTCACAGTTTTTGAGATGCTCCTCTCATTTTTGGAGGCAGAGAGACAGAGACAGAGGGAGAGAGGAGCCACGGGTTTGGTGTCTGAAAGCAGACATGCTTAAGTCTTGTTAGGCTGCTTGTGTCTGTGAAGGTTTATGGCCTGTGTCGAGCAGAAAGTCCACAATCAACTATCATGACACGGCGGATAACGTCACAGTGGATGGATTCTCTCGGCGGCGTCTGAGCGGTGTTTGAAGAGCTGCCCACAACTTTTGTGTAATGACATCAAGCAAGCATCAGGACACTGCTGGAGGTGAAAATAAAAGCTTGGGGTCCAAATCTTCACTTGATTCGGTGGGTTGTCAAATCAATTCCAGTCTAGTCGAGTTTACTTTTATAGCTCAAAATCAAAAGTCTGTCCCAGTGGGCTTTGCAATCTGTATTAAACAAAATCCTCCCTTGGATAACCAAAAACTCACTCCATGCAGTAGAAGTTGCATAAAGACAGCAGACAGAAGTAGAAGTATTCTAGATAAACAGGATTATAAAATAAAACAGCTACAAAGTAGCAAAACTACAGCATTACATTTATTTAGCAGATGCTTTTCAGAAGGAGTAAGTACCTTTCAGCCACATGAGCTTTAGCAAAGTCCTTTTCTGAGATGTTCAACACCCAGGATCTCTCTCAAAAATGCACCTGGGCAGTTATTTTGGGCGAACAAGACCTGGCTTCTTATCTAAATGAATGGGGAGAGAGCTTGAAGTTCACCTTCAGTGGTCACTAAGGCATAAATACTGCATTTTTAGAACCGCCAGGCAAATTTTCTAAACAACATTCAAGATGTTTGGTGAATTCGCCACTGAAACAAGGTTTAAAACACCCTTTTTTTTCTATAAATCGTGGCAAAGTGCAAAGTTTCGCAACACCAAATTCTTTTAACATGATTGTCTTGATATACTCCTGCTTTGTCTATTATAAAGTAGATGCTTGGCTTTTGTGGAGCAAGGGCAGGATACATGTCATGAAGCCATCTCTTGCTCTCAAAAATCCCCCAAGTCGTTTGTGTCCTCTCTTAAAGGCAAATCTGCCAATTTTCAACCTTACGTTTATTAATCCAAATCAGGGATGTAACGTGAAAGCCAACAGTATATTTATTTTTCAATGTGTCTCTGGGATGCAGCTTCAAAATCTCTCGTTCTTCCTAGAACCATCGACATCACTGGGTTCAGGAAGAACTACAAACTTCCCCTCGCACTCCAGGTGAGTTTGATGAGGATTTTCTGGCTCTCGCGGAACAAAAACCCCTGGTTGTTGAAAACTACACAATTCTGAATAAAAGAAATGTTCCAATGTGATGGATAACAACCTTGGAGACCAGGCAAGTACAGTTTTTTTTTTTTTTTTTTTTTTTTGTGTATATGTAGACACTGCAAAAACGGCTGTTCAAGCAGGACAACTCAGAAAACTCTGCGTACTCTGTCACAAACAGAGTACGCAAACACAAACTTTGCTTCAATTGATCATAATTACCATCAACACTGATCGGATTTTATTGCATTTTACCAGAAAATGTTTGCAGATGTTGACTGGACCTGAAGTTAGGACCGTCCACATTAACTGTTAAGGTTTTCCTAGTTAATGTGGACCTTTTTTCCTCCTTACTTGAGGTTTCTTTATGGCTTGAATAAGAATAAATGGGAATAGATCATAATAAGTTTTCGGTTTTTACGCTCTAATTTGTGATCTGATTCGAGGTTTAAAGGTAAATACAAATGGGCAGCATTTCTTGAACATTGTTTTTGCTCTATGTATTTCACTTACATGTCACTTCTGCTGGGAAAAAAAAACTACGGAGGAACAAATAATTAAACATAAGAGCATCAGTGTTTGTGTAGCATCATGGTTTCAGTGTCTGTCAGTAAAACATGATGATAGAGAATAAGTGTCAGGGCAGAGGTCAACTGCAGAGCCACAGGGGTAGGAAGTTGCCCCTCTGAACAGCTTCTTTTGCTTGGTACCCTGTTACTGTTGCCTGGATACTGTGTGATTATAATTAACAGTTTTGTGATTCACATGCTCCCCTGTTAACCTTTGTTTCCCACACTTGCCACGTTATTACCATGCGCGATCCTCTTTCGCTGCTGTGATGGACACAAAAGATAAATTTCAGTTTCTAAATCATTGCCTCAATTGCAAAAAACAATACATGTATTGTCTTGTGAACAGAAGCTCAGTTTGTGGGCGGATGTGTCTTTTCGGGTCAAGGTATAACCACCTCTGAGTAGAAAGGCCTCTTGCTCGCTTGTTATATTTTCAAGTAACACCACATGATTACATAAAATCACAATGGTGCATTATTTCAGCACTTTTTTAGCAAACAATAAAACTCCTTTATATTTTCTGAAAGCCTGAATGGTTCCCCTGGGACTGGTGCTCGTTTAGCGATTAGGATAGCTGAACTCTCACAGAGTCGGCTCTTTGAATTAAGTCCCCCTCCCCTCTCCTGCAGGCCTCTCACTAGGCTGATCTCGCAGGCTAATTGGCCTCTGGGTTGACGTGCAGTGTTTACCGGCAGCCCTCTGGGAGCTGGATGAACCGGTAGAGGGGATGGGGTGCTGCGGCTCCCCTACTGTTGGTGCCCGCTCAAGGCATGGACCGCTAGTCGTTATAACTGTCCCCCACAGTGGCCACGCTGGACTAAAGCTTATAGCCTAAAGATAAACTAGAAATACTTCTGAGTTCATGTCGGGTGACTTGAACAACACAGTTGCAAAAAATATATGAAAAAAGAAAACCTCTGATTGCACACTACAGACATGAACTACATAAAAACGATATTTCTTTGTTTATGTCAGAGTTGTTATAAGATAAATGTTAGCATGCAGGGGAGGACAAAACATACAGCTGCATCAAAACAAAAGGGAAACAAGCAGTTATTTCTTTGCATCACATCAAGGACACACATTTATTTGTGGAGAGCATTTCATACCTAAAAGCATTCTAAGAGCTCTATTATGTATTAGAAAAAAAGGAAATAACGCTAATGCTTATCAGTAACAGCTCACTGAGCTAGTTAGCTTGCTCGTGGCATAGTCGCTTACAGGAAAATAAATTCCCTTTGTTTTTTCTTTTCTTTTTTTTTTTAACAAGAAATACATTTGCATTAGTCTTTTGTTAGTTGATTTATTTCCCTACAATCAGTGTCGGCTTGAAGGAATGGACCGCTAGTCTTTTATAACTGTCCCCTACAGCGACTGAAGGACTCTTCAGCCTCAGGATAAACAAGGATTTCTTCAGTTACCCAGAGTTCATGCTGGGTAACTTGACCAACACAATACCAAGAAAAAGAAAACCTCTGAACCACTGATTGCAGACAGCAGACATGAATTATGTGAAGACTGAATATGTGATGGAAGTGTTCTGAGATGTACTCTCGGCATGGAGGAGAGGACAAAACGTACAGCTAGCATCAAGGCAAGAGGAAAAGAGGCATGAAGTAAAATAAGCATCTATTCTCACATTTATTTATAGAGCTTTTTTTTATACACAAAGCATCCAAAGAACTTTACATGAGACATTAAAACATTAGACAACAAAAAAAGTACGCTAATGCCCTGGTCAGTCGCTAGCTCTTTAAATAGCTACCATACCAATACTGCTCATTTGCTAACAATAAGGTAAATTTCGGTTCATTTAGCTTGAAGTAGCTGCACAATATAGAAATGCTCAAGACAAGAGAAAGTCATGCAATCAAAATGATTGAAATGCAAAAGTATTAGCAGCAAAATTTATTACCAAAACATCAAAATTAAAAGTGGTTATTATGCAAACAAAATAATTTACTATTTTCTTATAGTTAATGGTGCATTAGTGTGTAAATGTATGCAATAAATAAATAATTGCTTGATATATTTGTGGATCACTTATTCCATAATAATACATAATTTGCAAGTTGATTATTTTTGCATAAATAAACATAAACTGCAAGGTAATTAGTAACTAAAGCTGTCAAAATGAATGTAGTGGAGAAATAAGTATAATAATTGCCTCTAAAATGTGAAATACAAATAGGCTATACACTAACATAAAACTAAGTATAAGTACAAATACCTCAGAATTGTCCCTAAGTATATTACTGGACTTTCTACCTTCAATCTTAAACTACAGCTTGCACAGAGAATTTTTTTTTTTTTTCATTTTGAGAAAGTGTGCTCATTTCACCAACACTCCAATTCAGACGAATATATTCTGATTACTGTTTTCTATTCATTTGTCAACTTCTCAGGAAGCGAGAAAATCTTCATCTGTTACATTTTGCTCTTTCCTCCCTTCAGACTGACTTTGAGTGCAGCTACATGTTTAGTATTTATGAATAGGACGTACTGAAGGAGAGTAACCGCCTCCAACAATGCTTCACACTGTCTGTGAATTAAGGAGACACTCTTCATTTAAAAGGGGCATTTGTTTCAATTATCTATAGAGCGAGAAGCTGCAACTTCTTTTTTTCCTTGAGTCTGTTTATGATTGAGTGGGAAGCCAGATGGGAAGCACAGCAAACAGACAGAAAGTGAGAGTCAAGCATTCACAGTGGCTGAGACAAATCAATTACAGATAAATATGCAAATGTGAACCTTGTGAAGAAGAAATATGAAAAATACCAAACAACTTTTGTTTTTAACTTCCATGCTGACAGCCTAAAATTAATTTGAGGTCACACAATGTACCGTTTTTCTCAACAACAGGCACTTTTTTGTTCCACAATTGGCCTGAACATCTATGAAATCCATCCAGATCCTCACATTTCCCAAACAGAACTCCATACAAAAAAGTCTGCAAATTAATGAGAACACGCGCGTCCATCCTGTGGGATTTGCAGCATTATTCAGTAAGTCCTGGATTATTATATTTCACAGACAGCAAGAACGCCACATTTTTAACAGGAATGGCACCCTAATTTCAAATTAAAGCTACAAGAGCAAGCTTCGGATGAATAACAGCCAAAACCCAGCTGCCTCCAAATGCTGAATTTTAGCCTTTCTTTCCTTGTTTGTGTGACAAGTGAGTCCACTTTCTTGTTGCTAATACCCAATTAGGGAGATGATTATTGATTGAGGTGTTGAAAGTTGACCGCTAATCTCCCTTCTGTCAGGATGAGGCGATCAATAGGTGAGTGTAATGAGCAACCCAGTTTCTGGGTGCTAATAAACAGAATTAAATTCAGACTGGATACATACCCATTTTGTAATACAATAGATGGAGGATTTGAAGTGCAGATTGCAGATATTTGTTTTTTTTTATTTTAGTAGAAATGACAGGTTGGGAAAGCAGAAACAAAAAGTCAATCAGTAACACAAGAGGAGAGTCGGGAATTTTAAGCTGTTTTTTTTGTTTGTTTTTTTTTTCCTAATCGCTAACGTCATTAAAAGTGCAGTAATTTCTGTCTGAAGCCATTTCAGGATCCTCTGTTCTGCTATGTTCCATACATATCCATAAAGCCACCTCTGAAGTTTCAGTCTTGTGCTTATATTTAAATTTCCCAGACCCTTGGGTGCTCATAAACAAACAGTGATTAGGCGCGAAGGTAAGCTAATGCCACCAATAGCTACAGCAACAGCATGATTATGGCTAATTACTTCCAGAAGGCAACCTCCTCCCTCCCTCCTCGACTTTGTTTTACCAACTTTGTAATGATGAAAGAATGACTGAGTGTTTGTTGCTGACCCATCAAGGGCAGCTGAACAATCACGCGGTGCGATCGCAAGGCCATTATTGTAAAGAGGAATTTGCTTTTCAAGGACAATACAATTGTTCTTGACATATGGGTCCTTCACCATTCCTGCCTTGATTAGAGTTAACACCTTAGCAAGGCATCTCTTTGGATTTTAAGTTGCTATTTTGAATTTGTTTCTCAACACCACACTTTCCAGTGACCTGTGAAACACACATTGTATATAACAACACCAGAACATCAGGGAAATGCCATGTTTGCCTCCTGGTTGTCACTTTCCTCTGCAGGGATGCCACACTGTGCCATGATGCAGCCTCGGTGGGCCCAATTCTGTTTTCACACATTGTATTAAAATGCAGAAAACTTGAGGAAACATGACACACGCCCCAGCACATGAAATCCAACACTTTTTGGCTTCCAAATTTATTGTGAAATCCAGAGATGTGTGGCAGTTGCAAGCGTAAAACTTAGCCTTAATGATACATAAAGCCAAATAAGACCAAAGTTTAACTTTAAAATAATCACATTTCAACACAAAAAATCTGAAATGACTTTTATTGTGAGTTAGCAGACCACATTGCATGAACATCTAAATGTTTAATCTTTCTTAAAGCTGCACTTTTTAACAGTGGATCACATGATTGTTGTGGTAATTAACCCAAGTAGAATTAGCTGAAATGCTGAAGTTTTGTAGTCCTGGATGTTTTTAATGTGTCTCTAATACTTTGGTAATTGGTGGAACTGTGGAAAAGTAATCGATTACTGCTTTGGTGAGCTATGTTGCTTTCTCTTGTTAAAATCATAAAAGATATCCTTTGAGTAGATGACCAAAACAGAGCCAATAAAAGAGTGAATATTGGACTCAATGCTAACTCAGTGCTAATGCTGCCCTCTAGTGATGGCACGTTTGCGAACGATCCGATTCTTTTGAAGGGCTCTTGGGTAGGACTGACAGGAACCAAGTCATACTTGCTGAGAGCTGTTATTTTTATTGTGCTCAAATTTCACTGCCTAGTGCCTGAAGTCCAATTCATAGTATGAAACACTGAGTGAATGGATGAGGGAAGCACTTTCAAAATGACATCACATGCTAATCTTCCAGTTTATTCTGCTTGCTGCTTCACGATAGGCTTTTCTTGGCGAGACCCGCCCTGCTCCACCTCTTATTGGCCACGCTAGCTTCTTGACACATCTCTCACATGTCTTTCCATGTTTGTTGGTTGGAAACACAACTAACAGACACGAGTGAGTTATACACAAAAACGACACACAAGGGACAAGGGGGGAGCAGACTGCACTAAAAACAGACTCTGTGGTCAGAAGGTTAAAAGTTAAAAAAAAAACAACAACAACAAAACATCAAACAAACATACCAAAAAAAAAAAAAAAGAGATGACCTGTTTCATTAAACAGCTCTCTGGAAGGAAAGAGCCGTAAATCCCATCACTGCTGCCCTCAGCATGTTGTCTAATATGTTCACTATCTTTACATGATGACAAGTTGTGTAAAGCTTATTGCACTGCCCCCAAGTGGCCAAAATTAACTAGTGTAGCTTAAAATCTTAGTTTTATTAGTTTTTTTTTCATTTGATTAATTATTGTCAAAATTTCTCTGTATTTCTTTAAATCATTTGTCAGTAAAATGTAAGAAAATAATGACTTAATGGTGATAATGAGGTGAAATCACCTAGATACCTTTTAAAGGCAAAGACAGTCGGCAAACCATCACATTAGAGAAGCTGGAACCAACGGTAGCTCAGCATCTTCACATGAGTGGCGACTTAAATTGTTAATTATAAAAATAGTTCCATTTTATTTTTTGCTAATGAACTACTTGCTTAATCAAGTAGTTGTTAAATCCATAATTTGTTGAACTACACCTTTACTTTATATCTAATCTACCATTTTCCTCCTTACATGTTTCTGTTAAAATGATGGTTTAACCTTAACATAGCTGTTCTTGCGTGAAAGCCTGATCAGTTGTTAACAAATGTGCAGATTAGAAAATGAAACAGAAATAATTGTTGCAATTTTACAGATTTTAGAAGTGTCATATTTTGCTCTTTAGGCTGTTAGACTTGTGATGAAGGACACATGCACATGTTGTGTATCAGTTAGAAGATCAAAGGGCCACATAGGAATTCAAACCCAGAGATCCTTTTTATTTGTATGGCTCTTCTCTTTCCCTGTTATTGCAGATTCTTTTTATTAACTATGCTGTGCAACAGGAATGTGCTTTAATAAAAAATATTCCAATTTTAATCTTGTAAACAAATATTTTTTTAACTGGGTTAGCTTGCACTTTGCCTGCTTTTAAAGTTTGGACTTTCATCACCCGCAGACATCAGTGGAGAGTCTTTACAGGTACACTCCTGCAAAACTTTGCCTGCTCATTTGCAAAGCTAGGTTAAGCTTATGTAAAAGAGATGCATTCCGAGTACGTTGGAGGCCCGGAAACAAACATTTTCCCCTCCTCCCCTCCCCTCTGACAGACGAGTGACAGCTATTTAAATGCAAACTGTCATTAACAAACACAACCCTGCGCGACACCTGCTTTAATCACGGCAACAAAGGCGCAGCAAGTGGCCGAGTAGGAGCCCCCTCTCTGTGTGATATTCAAATGATGGGGCGGTGCAACAAACAAAAACAACAACATCAAAGAATAGGCTGTGCAGGGGGAGAAATATGCTGCACTATGTGCCTCCTACCTCCACTGTTAATCAGCTTCATTTTTAAAGTGATTAAAGTAAGAAGGGCTGAAAGTCACTAAATCGCTTAGCCTCTAGAATTGTGTAAAATTGTGGTGCCTCATTTCACGTCTGTTCTTTTAATGGATATTTCCTGCAGCCCACTTTCACATTCTTTTCATGCAACATTCATGGCAGCTTCAGGTAATTGTATTAGACCACCTTATGTGCTGAAATAACTCCCCATGAACACTTCGGACTCCAGCTGAATCGAAGCATCAAATCTGCTGTTATGTTTACTTATGTTAACAAGAAAGCAGCGCTGCAGTTCGGCAGAGTTAAAGCAGTATATTCTGAAATTCTGTGAAATGCTTTCTCTTGGACCACAGCCTGATGCGTCTTGGTTGTGGTCCTGTCTTGGGTTGTTGTTGTTGTTCTGCCCGGTCATAATTTAAATGAGGAAGTCATTGGGCTGTAACATCCTGCGTTCCCGCCAAGGCCTGGGCACATGTAACTAATGCATGGCATTTGTTTTGATTAGTTTTCCTCCTCTATTTTTTCTTTCTTTTTTTTTCCACAGCAACTCCTGCAGAACATCCAGCTGTATTTGCAGCAAATTTGCTTTGTTCATTCTACCACAAATTTGCACACTTTGAGTTCTGCAAATTAGATAAACATTTCTTTCAGTGTATGCATTCGTTCATTTATTCCTCAGTGGTGTGTATCTACCGTAAATACGCACAGCAAAAATCTGTCGCCACTCACGATAACCAAGGGACCGAGTCCATACATAACCACGTCTGTGTGTGTGTGTTTTTACTCCATTTGTCTTTTTCGTCGTGTCCAAGCACCTCCCAAAAGTTACCATTTGGATCGCATAATCCACCAAATGGTATCTTGTGTGCAACACATTGAGTACATCCTATTACAGTTTGTGCACAAAGGATGTGAGCAAAATTCCAGCTCAAGTTTCACTCTTGCAGAAACCCTTCCTAATACATTACCCATAATAATGCAAACTGCTTCTGCATAAAACATGTAAGATCCTCATTTAATGCTGTACTATTGCATCAGTAATCCTGGGAATATAAACCTATATGTTAACAGACCACGAAGTAGACTACAAATCAGTAGAAAAACCACACAGCTCTCACTATGTGCCACATTTCATTCAGATGCGTCACTAATGAGACTAATTTCTGAAGTGAATCATGCATCTGGGCAGCTGATCTAGTAGCGGGACACACGTGCATAGGTGTTGGTTGCATCACCGCAGCTTTGGAACCGTTATTACTGTGATTATTAGACATCTGGTGCGAGTACGGGAGAGAATAAATCAGGAGCCACTCTAACTAATCAAATTTAATCACACAAGCAGCCTACTGAACATAATTAATGGACACAGAATATAACATATATCTCCCTCAATCTGCCGTGAATTGTACCCCCCGAATATGGCAATGATATGCAACAACATTCTTCATACACATATGTGGAAGTCATGCTTCAGAAAAACTGTCAAGATAAATATATACTCAGATCCTTCACTTGTGTAAATGTTTGAATACCATGAAGAAAATAAATTATATTTTACTAAATTAATTATATGTGAATGGCTTGCTTTTAAAATCTGACTGAAATGAATGCGCAGAAATATCAGCAAAATTAAAGCTAAAGTCCTGTAGAATTGTCACTTTATCTTAAATATTGTTAAATTTGATGTTAAATTAGGATTATTGATATTGATGCTGGCTTACAGAATAGATCTGAGGGGTCACGAGAAGATTGTTGCCAAGGAAACAGGAAAAACACTCATTCCAACCCCAGTTTTATTTTTATTCTTTTTGTGACGATTCTCTTATTTCTTTCTTTTTGGGGAATAATTGGATACTTTCACTCTTTTGGGCTTTGATCAGTTATTAAAATGAAACCAATGAGGTCTTGAGGGGAGCATCACTCTCTGTGGAACTGGCGGAAATTAAACATAATATTGTAAGAAAGTTTCTACACCTTCCCGAGGTGGAAAAGTTGGTACATAAATATTAAATCAAAATGTGAGCATGTTCAGTGGAAACTGAGTTAGTGATGTAATGCATCAGGAGATACATGAAGTGTGCAATCTGTGTGCAACATCAGACCTGTGTCAACTTTTATAGATTAAACTGACATAAAATCCATTTTCCATCATGATTACACTTCTCAGTTACACCATATTTCATTGTCCCTTTTTTCTCTGCTATAGTTTTATAACTGATTACATACGGTCAGTTGTTTGTTGAGCTGAGCTCACTTAGCATGTTCACAAGCACACTTAAGTCCAGCTACAGTTACAGCTCAATTAGGCCATTTAATTGGACTGCTGTCCTTGTCCCAGCATACAAGCGCTGAGGGAGAATCAATTTATTGTGTGACTCCACTATGGTCGACGGCGATATGCGCTGCTCAGCTGGTTGCTATTGGACCTTTTTCCGGGTTAGCCAAACAAGCTATAAACAAGTTAGCAAGCGGTTAGCGAAATCCACATGGACAACTTTACAGTGCTGTACATTTCATATTTACACTTTGCACCTGGTACAAATTCAATGCACGTTTCCCCTCGTGCTTATAGGATTTTTGTTTTCATACTGGCTTTCTTCTACAAATTTATGCCATTTGAGTTCTGGGTCAAAGACGCTACGGGGACTATCGATCATGCGCAGATAGCTTAGGCCAGTCCAAGTCCAGTTGGGGCTTATACATGCAGGAGTTATTCAACTCTCGCTGGCATTATCTGGGTGTGTTAGCTCAAATTTGAGAAATTCGATTTAGTCCGATTTCAGTTGGACTAACATGTTTAGGATTTAAAAGTCCAGTTTAAGTTGAACTAACACAATACATCTATTTTCTCTATTGTCATGTAAATGTACTGACTGACTGTAAAGAGATAAACAACAGTACAGCTTCTGAAAGTAAAACAAAGCCATCTTGATCACCCCCTGGTGTTTGGCTGCAGTATCGCTTGCAAATCCCACCCCCCCAACATGGGTCAAACTAAAACATCAAAGCTCACGTCAAATTAATTTTCATCAAAGATTGTTTTTCTCATTTTAAGTAATTCTTTTAATGCTGGTGTGTGTTAAAGTGGTCATTTTTTTAGGATAATTTTATTTGACAAATCAAATTCCATAAAAAGAGAGTGTAGCGTCACGACTGACAGCAAACCCAAACCAATGGCTGAGCTATATCGGAGCACCTGGCTTGTTTGTTCAGTGGGGGGAAGTGGAGACACATCATCCATCTTTTTTAGAGACGCTGGCTCAGCTCTGGAAGTCATGATGTCAATATGCAATAATTCCCAATGTCTTTCACAGATCTTTTAGAAAACGTTGCTAAAATTTGGGACACATGACACACGAGAGGCCTTTATCATTCAGACATATTTTGTGAGTGATCCCAAGCAAAGACAGTTGAGAACCAGTGGTGTAATCTTCAATAAAGTGATTTACTTTCTAGGTTTTCTGTATGTTTGTAAATGCAAAATTTTAATCTTAAAAGTGATGCGTAACTACAGCTGTCGGGAAAATGTATTGGAGCAAAAAGTACAATATTTCTCTGTTTAATCAGCAAAATGTGTAAAGAACATAAAAACCTAAATTTCCAAGTGAAGCACAGCACCTCTAAACACTATTAATTCCACACACCTGCTGTAAAAACTCTTTCCATCATAAGATGAGACCTTCAGTGTGCACCAGCTGCCCGAGTCATGACAGTGAATGATGACTTTATTCAAAATCACAACTCTTTTAATAAATGAAGTACAGAGTGCACTGTGAACTTGTGAGCTTTGATTAAATACTGGTCCTGTGTTAATTAGATTCCTTCAGGTGTTACCGGCGAATGCCAAGCCTCTGGAAAGACAGCGGCGGTGAAGTCTGAGCGAAGATGGCGGACTGTTAAGAGGCCACTCGCTATGTGGGGAGCAAAATTTCCTTTATACAGGCCCATGAAGCTTATGAGTCCTGATCAGATGAGGATTTGGGGGCTTTTCCTTCCAGCAGATGTGCAAAAATCCACTCTCTTTATGAACAAGACAATCCAGGTGACATTTAGAGAGAGAACCTGTGGAAGTCACTTTCATATAAACCCATTGATCTGTACACGGTGATTAACATTGCGACTATGAGTCAGGAGCTGCAGTTCCTTCATGTCATTGTCTTTATTGTTTTTTTGTTTATATCTCATCACACTGAAACCAGCTGACAGAATTATGCAGAAAATCTCCAGGGCAAAAGTGGCTCGCTGCCTTTCTTTGACATGATGCAAAAGATTTATATGTCTCATTTGTCCCTTTTGGGACTATCTAAATAAATATGTAAAAGATATATAAATTTGTGAGAGAGGGTTTGAATTTTGTATGAACTTATACCTCACAGAAAGCACCTGGACAAAAACATTCTCGGAGCTTGGATTCAAGGATCTGTGGGTTCAGTTTATTCTCCTCTGCACATATGAAAAAATAAATAGATGCATTCTTTGAGGTGGAAAGCATCAAGTAGCTCTTAATATTGAATAACAGGCTGCTATTTTTGCTTACCTTTGGCTGTGTGCACGCTCAAAGCCCCCTCGACACTCATTGTTCTCCACACCATGAACTGTACTTAACTCTGCTCTCTGAACTTGTCTCCTGCAGCCTTCAGTAAACTCCTTGCTTGAATGTTTGACGTGATGAATGACAGCAGCGGCTTTGTACATGACAGCAAGTGAGAGGGGAATGCAAGATGAGCAGCAGGTACTTTGACTCGACCGCCGTGGAGTGATACGATATCCAGGCTGATACGGTTTACTGTGGATTTTAGTACTAATGTTAAATTAATATTATATTGCATTAATGGATGAGCGGGTGAGGCCTTAAGTGACTGAGGCAGCTAGTTATTTTGCATGAGTAACCCTGCAGCCTGACATAGCGGGTGAAACAGAGCGGGGCGATGAACATCAGCTGGCCTTCTCGCCCAGTTGGGAGACTGTCTAATACCATTTTCCTCAGAGTCATGCATGAAATTGTTCCTCTTTTTTTTTTCCGCTAAGAAAAAGGGCCATGAACATCAGCTTCAACAACCTCCTTCTCAATTGAATTTTACTAGAAGTTTTTGTGCTAAATCCTTGGTCGCAAACGTCTGTGTCTTTGTTTATCTTCACCCCCTCAGAATCCTCGACTCTCGCTGCTTTGGGTCTCAACCTTGGCTTCTTTCAAGTGCACCGGGTTCACTAATCTATTTGGACTTTTCTTTTCTTTTTTGATTATGAAAGCAAGTCAGATGCAGCTGCTGATTGTGGGGAGGTGCAGCCCATGTTAAGCACCTCAGGGTTGAAAGGAAATAATTGATTTTTGCCAACAAGGTTAGATAGAGTGAACTCTGAAAACCCGCACAGGCCCAGCAGTTGGCCAATTACTAGTCTGGTTTAAAAAAGGCATGAAAGTACCTCTCTATTTGTTTACCGTTGCTCGGAAAATTGTGGGAATTCATCAAGTATAAACAACGTTTTCAACAAATTCCCTCGCACTCAACCTTCCAACACTTTGTCTGAGCATTTTAAGCTCACAAAAAAAATGTGTTTACACAATTCAGGAGAGTGTTTTCCTTTAATACTGCACATATTTCCTTTGGC
Organism: Naso thynnoides; assembly: GCA_029783665.1. Classification (NCBI taxonomy): domain Eukaryota; kingdom Metazoa; phylum Chordata; class Actinopteri; order Acanthuriformes; family Acanthuridae; genus Naso; species Naso thynnoides. The sequence continues at coordinate 5,875,435 of JAQLOL010000013.1, forward strand.
ATTAACATCAAATACAGATATTTTTAGCCTCCTCTCCATCTTTTACCTCGAAAGCAAGTGCGGCTTTTAGTGAAATTGGAGAAGTTGCTCACAGTGCCATCTCCTGTGACTTCTATTTATACTTTTTAGCAACATATATTATTAAGCATCAAAGGGTTTTGTCAGCATGTTTTTAATTATTTTGATTATTTCATTGGGTTGTTGCATTTCATTATGTGAGGGTACGAGGGAGGCGGAAGTTTTCTTGTCTCGCACATAAAAGAAAATATTAATAGCTGTCTCACTGTTGGTCACTTTACATGCTGTTATGGGCTTTAAGTCCCTCCAGGTATTTAAGTCAAATGCAGTGGTAAGCAGATAAACTCCAGACTATTTTAACAGAGAGTTCTTTGAGTGAGAAGCCTTTTGCATTAAATCATTTAATTTTCTGTGATGGATCAGCTTCTAAAAAGGATGAAATAAAAGCAGCCAGCTCAGTTTGCTCCTGAGAGACCTTCCATCCGTCCTTCCTTGTTTGTACGGTAAAGCAGGAGCATCAAGCAGCTCCAGAAAGCAATCAAACTCCATCTATGAAATGTTGGTTTTATCTAAGCCCTTCCATTTACTCAAGTCCTGCAGAGGCAGTGGAGGGAAAAAGCACCTGGCAGTTTAAATGACATGTTGGATGAACATATCTTAAAGGACCAGTGTAGGATTTGGTAGCATCTTGCAGTTTGCAGATTGCAACTCAGTAAATACCCCATCCTTTCACTGCGCCATTTCCAAGTATGTAGGAGAACCTACAGAGGCCTTCTGGTAACATGTAACACAAAATTCCCTCTAGAGCCCGCGTCTGTTTTGTTCATTCAGGGCCACTGCAGCAACACGAGGAGCTGTACCTAATGTAGGCTGAAAATAAGGGCTTATCTGATATAAAATGATATGTAGTTTTAAGTCATTCTAAGCTATATGAAACATGTTTGGATTATATTCCATTACTCTGAATAGATTACCATTAATCCTACAGACTGGTCCCTTAAAATTTAAAGGTACCTAATCACCTAATCCACTTTAGATGGTATCTTTTTTAAATCTGTAGGCCTACTTTTATAAAAAATGTCGTAATTTAGCCTGATATTTTAGTTTTTGTATGTAATTGAAATGGATGGATTGGATTGAAAGAAAAAAAATGTATATTTTTAATTTGACTTTCAAGATGTTATAAAAAAAAAGTTGATATATAAATAAATTTTAATTTTCTTTTCACATTGGTTGGATGCTAAAAACTTAAGCTACCTTAGCATTTTTTAAAACAGTGATTGAGTGTGCATGTTAGCTTGTCAGCTAAATTATTACTTACTGTTAGGCTACACAACTTTAAACAGTGATGCAGCAGTATTAAGACAATCAACATTGCATAAAAGCCTTGTGTTCGATGTGTTAAGCTAGCATTGTATTTAAAAAAAAAATTATATAAGCTAGCAAGAAACCATCCTCTCAACCGCTCAACTGACGTATCATTCACACAAAACCTGTAGCCCAAAACTCATTTTCACAGTAGTCCTTGATCAAGACAACATTACGCACTGGAAGAAAAAGAATTTAATCCGAGTAATTCAATCTAAAGACAGAAGTAGGCTAGCTAGCTTTGCTGAAATACTTGAGTGAATGATAAATGGCCAAATAAAGTAGCAGTGATAGTAAAAGTTTTGATTTATTTTATCACCTGACTGGTTGTTAATCCCTCTTTCACCAACATGCAGGTTAAAGGAAAAACAAGAAGCTTTATATTCATGTATTAATCTGTATTTTGGCTGTCTGATGATGTTTCAGGGCTCTAGTATAACACACAGCATGTGATTTGAGAAAAGCAGTCCAATTGGAGAAAATAACCTGAAAGAAGCAAGAGTGAACTGTGTAATCATCGTTGGGAGACGTAGCTCGGGGCACATTGAGTCAGATTTATGTGAAATGATTTAGGAGATAAAACCAGGATGTGCTACATTTTGGCGTGTACATATCCATTTATGTAATTAACTAGGAGTGCTCCCTTTAGCGACAACGGTTAATAAGCTCCGGTGGGAACATGGGGAGGCAGGTGAACCCGTGGCCCCGGAGATGTTAAACACAGATGAATAGATGCCATAGCACACACACAGCCTAGTAAATCAGATAAAATGAGAAGTGGAACAGGACGCAAATGGGCTTCACGGTGAAAACTCAATATCACATAAATGAACAGGCCTCTCATAGATATTGGAAACTGGTAACCTTGCCACTGCGAGCTCACCTTTTCTATTGCTCACACGCCCACTGCACATTTACGGGCTCTACCTTCCTCAGGTCCATTTTAGTCTGCAAAACCTTTACATGTGTAGACCAGCCATAATTGGCAGTTGGCTAAATTAATGTACACTTTTAATAGCTCTGGTAGCAAGACAGTGAAAACAATATATTACAGAGTCATCTGTGATGTTTCCTTACTGCTACAGAGCTGAGTTATCAGATGTGGCACTGTGGCCTCATGTTAGAGAGGCCTGGAATGGAAAGAAAATACAAGGTCACATGTTTGATGTTTATCTGGAGGAAAAACAATGACCTGCTGATTCCTGTGTACCTAATGAAAGCTGAAGAAAATAAAAGGTTTTATAGGATAGATAGATAGATAGATAGATAGATAGATAGATAGATAGATAGATAGATAGATAGATAGATAGATATAGATTTTACAGCAAGTTTTACAAAAATCTAATACATTTGCTTCAAGTGTGACCCATTTAAATCACATATTTTGTGATATATTCCTTTGAGACACTTGACAGTCCTTTACTGGTGTTTCTAGCTTTGAATAAATCTCAAATGTCTTCTCACATAGACATCCGTTTTGGTTAACGCTGTTTTTTTTTTCCTTACTTTTTCTTGTTCTGACATATAGTGATATTGAGACTAGGAAGAGAAGCCCCTTTATGCTGATGCCAAATCCAAAAAAGCTGCCGTTATGTCATCTAAAACCACAAATCCATTTTCACCTATTTTGAATTATTTAACTTTTAAGTTAACTTGTGTGCTTATCTTAAATCATGTAAGTAATTAAACTTATATACTGAAACATACATGGTTTAAATAAAGTATTTATTCTGACCTGAACCACAGTCTTTTCTGAGACCTAAACTTTTAGAGGCCAAAAACCTAAACAACTCTTATCAAATATTTACCATGTGAACGCAAAAGTCCAGAAACCTTTGGCTGATGCTGTTGTGGTGCAAACACAAACACAGACACACAGCTTGGGATAAGGGTCTCACTTTATTTTGATCTCATCATATTTTATATTCAGCGATACATGTGATTTGTCATGGCAGTTTTGATCGTAACAATACACTCTGACCTACCAACTAGTCATATCACCGGTCATATATGTTGTATTAGTCTTTGGTAATGACCTATTTTGTCTTTTAGGATATTGTAAAAGATTAAAAATAAAATATATAACTTAAATAAATGATGCAAAATAAATTATATGTACCAGCTTATTTATTGAGAGCATTAGTCTGTGAGTTAGGGTGACCAGATGTCCCCGAAAATTCAGGACAGTCCTGAGTAACAAGTATCTGTCTAGAATCCTGTTCTTTTTGTCTGGGGAATTAGACTAAAACATGATTCTGATTAGTTATAGGCTAATAAAACATTAAATACTGATCGTTGTGAATCACTTTTTTGGTGTCACTCTGTAGCTGGCTCTGCTTTGGCTGCCGCACTTTGTTTCTTACATGAACTATGGCTGTTGTTTATCTTTTAGCTGCACGGTAGCGCCACGATAACTGCTACTGCGAGGGCGATGTTATGATGTTTACTTTTAAAAAAATTACGGAGAGAATTGAAATTGTCTGTGGCCAAAAAGCAGACACGTTACTGCAGATACCGAGAAGAGCGGAGAGGGAAGTACGGGTGGATTACTGCTGCCCTACGAGATGCAAAAAAAGTGTTTTGCAATGATTAAAACACAGTCATTACATTTTTATTTCCTGCGAATAGGCAGCTGTGTAATTATAGTGTTGAGTTTTGACTGTCATGTTTTACTGCGTGACCATGGCACCCCCCAACTTCACATACTCCAATTTCACCCATTCTCATCTGGTCACCCTCCTGTGAGTTTTTTGGCATGGATTTCATGATTTCGTTAGCATATTTTGAGATGGCAGCTTCATTAGGAAAGTTCTCTCATTACATGTTGGTTGGGACAGAAAGGAACAGAGAAGGCTGTAATCCCTTCGCCATGTCTACAGCAATCTACATCAAGAATGACTCCACCTAATGTGCCACGATGACCATCTAAAAAAACCCCCAAAAATATTGTGTAGTCTGATCCCAGCATCACAAATACAGTAACAGAGTAAATATTAAAAGCCCTGTTGATGTTAGCACACAGTGGACTTATATGGTTGCAGGCTGATATATTGTGTATTCTATGATGTATATTCTCTCCAAACCATTACACACTGTCATATATCATTAGGAAGTTATTCTACACACAAATGCACCAGAGAGAATAGAGAATAATTAAACTGTTTGATGCCAGAAATATTAATTTAGATTCATAATGGAAGAAAACAAAGCTGAGAGCGTAAAAGGAACTGAGAGGAAACACACCATGACTGTGACGCCCACTGATCATTTCTCATAGAATTATTCTTTTATATAAAATATGATTTATAGTTAAATTTGCTTAGTGACAAATTATGGGCATTGGAGTTTGTTTCCCTTTGCAAACCTTTTCAAAAAAACAACAGTAAACAGTTTAACAGATCTTAGCATATAACCTGCTGTAGGTAATTACTTACATGAAATTCCAGTCTTTTTGCATAATGCGCCTCACAGCTATCTTGCTCTTTTTATGACCTCTGTAATCACAAAATAACGGCTTGAACTTCTCCAGTGCAGCTACTTTCACTCACATTGTTGTGATAATAAAATAAAATCCTGTAATAACCCTTTAACTATGCACTTATCAGAAAAGTGTCTCCCATTTAAGTTGGCCCTAATTACATAGAGTTATGGTCTATTAGATGGGGTCCAGAATAGCTGCACTTGGCACTTTTATGAAGTGGGGATGTGAAAGAGGAAGTGTGGGAAAGAATGCTTTTCATGGTGTTTTTTATTTTATGAGCTTTTCAGTAACTGAGGGCCAGACATCCTTCGCCCTGCCCTTTTACTTTGTCTCTTCATTCTTATGATTTAAATAATGAAACTCCTGTGTTTTGCCTTTTAGCGGTGCTCTTGTACATCCTAGTTGCACAAGAAAAGTGCTTGGATCACCAGCTGCTGTCACAGAGGGCTTTACCGCACAGCGGAGATGAAGATGGAAATTTTTGTTGTTGTCAAGCAAAGTCACCTTGATGGAATCACAAGAGTGTAGTTCAGGTTTTCTCCAGGAGTCACAGTACCGTGTTTTATTTTGAGCACTTTGATGAGGTGTGTCATGTAAGATGTCAGTTAACATCAGAAAAAAAAAAACAGAAATATATCTCCTGACTTCAAGTGCAAAGGAGGGCGCTCATTCTTTAAGCATTACTCATTCGAGACATCTCTCCCCAATGACCATTAATGTAGAACAAGAAATATCTTCTAAGTTATGTGCTTTTATTTTGGGAACGCAGCCCTGATTAGCATACCCTCCTGCCGCACTATAGTGCCTTTGGTGATGTGAGGATGATTTGCACAGCGCTACATTTTTCACAGATCCATTGCACGAATTTAATAAAACAAGAGTCCAGTTGCTTCCCATCAGTGCAGCCTTTCTGCAGCCGCTCTCACTCTCCTTCCGTCCTTCACACTGCTCATCTGTGGCTCTGCAGCAGTAATTAACAGCAGCGTTACATCTGGGGAGATACTGCGAGCTATGTCAGAAAATTAGGCTGTGGAATAATGAGGGTTGAGGGACGTGTACTGCTGGTCTGTAGCGCTGCATTAAAATCAAAGGACTTTCCCTGCTAATTGGAGAGGGGTTAAACTGCTTTGCGGCCTCACCCCTGTCCCGAGCCCTCCACCCTAACCCGCCCCCAGGAAATGAGTGCCTCCCTTTTTTACTGTAATTTTCAGTTTCATTTCCATACCAGTAAAGTGATTTTTTTCTTCATAAAGGGGGAATCTTTAGTTGCAGGATAACTTTACTCTATACGGGGCCAATTTAAGCTACAAGCAATTACTCCTTGTTATAATTTTTTCCTCTCTTTCTGGGACCACACTGGCCACCCAGCTGGGTTGTTTTCTTTCGAATGGTCACCAATTACCTCAATGTCTTCGCAACTGACCATAAGATACACACAGCATAAATCAATGCAGTGTGCCTTCATTTAAGCCAAGCAGTACATTGGCTCGCACAAGTGGAATTAGTGCTGCACGAAGCCGAGACCCCCCTTTCCTCTGCCTCTCCCTGTTTACAATGATGCCATCAGCAGCATGACACTGTATAATGAGCACAGACTTGGTCCACTGCTCAGACGAATATTGTAAATACACACCCTCTGCTTTGTGTTTGGGCTTGTGTAGAGCAGCTGCACAGTACCCCTGAAGACGGCTGCACGGCGGCTAATTACAAGTCGGCAGTTGTATTTATGTATGTGTATATTCAAGGGGAGAATCAAACCAAACTGTGTTCTTTGCTTTGAAATCAAAATATACATGATTAAAAATTCAATAGTTTGGCAAACCGCTGTTTGTTTTCAGGACCCTGCTCTACATTCTGCTGCTAGACAATGGCACTATGCTAAGTTAGCTTGAACAACAAGTAATATATACATTTTTACAGCACTTCCTTTAGCTACACTCATAATTAAGCTAATGCCATTTTAAAAATATGATCACGATAAAATAGCAAGCTATAAATAGTCAGTTAGCTGATGAAAAATGTCAGTATGAGTCTATTTGTATGAAAAACTTCCCTTTTTATCACCAACAATGTACTTAAGAATATTTTTATTTAGGCTACATAATGTATTGCTATATTTGTAACTTGTTATGGAATTATGTTTTTTACACACACAATACAAAAATAAGTATGTTTATGGCATGATGAAGTATTTTGGTTGTGATTTTGTGGTGCAAAACTGTGGAACTGTGTCGCAGGCAGTGTTGTGCAAGTTCATAGTCCTCATGAACTAGTTCCAAGTTCAGTTCACACAGTATAAAAATGAATAGTTCACATTCATAGTTCATCATTTCAATTATGAACTCGTTCAAAGTTCAGTTCATTTCAATTTTTTAGGTAAAAAGTGAGAATGAAAGACTGACCTTGTTTTTCAAAGAAAACTTTGACATCCATCGCCACCTAAAACTGTTCACTGTTTGCAATTATGTATTGTCCTAGTGGAATTGTAGAAGAATATTGAATATAAAGTTGTTTTCTCTATTTATGCTTTTTAGCCTATGCATGTTTATTTCTTCACACCCTGAAAACAAAAGCCACAACTGTTAAAACTCAACAACAAAATGTGTACTCAAAGATGCAAACACTGCACAACTCAGTTCAACAGGTTTATTTACGAA
>JAQLOL010000013.1:5883058-5917918 GCA_029783665.1 Naso thynnoides
ATCTGACGTTGCTGTGACGTGTCATTATCAGTTGTGCTTCCCTGTACGCATGATCGGCCAGACAGATCTGTCAGATCTGCCAGGCGGGTCACAGCCCCCGCCGTCCGATGGTCTCTGGTGGAGAGAGTCCCACGTGTGGGAGAGCACGAACGGCCCCTCATCCCAGTTGATGGTGTTTTGGGCCCACTTTCTGATCTCAATAGCCTCCTTAATGCAGCATTTGTGTTTATTGCTCTCCGATGTGATGATCCTTGCGTAGTTCTAGCCCATAATATGTTTAATCACTGTTTAATCGGGTTATACACCATACTGACTAAGTTAAGCCAAAAAAGTTGACTAGCTTCACTTTAAGGTCGGTCAAATCGGAGTACAGTATATTACAAAGTACGTAATATATATGCCAATAGTTGTTAGCCTAAAGCTAGAGTAGGCAAAATGTGGAAATCAGGCAAGCTCTCCCTTCTCTCCTGTTTTTGTTCCAGCTCACTTTTTATTTTGTTTGTTGTGTCTCTCTCTTTAAGGCCTGTTTACAGAAAATATTCACAACAAAATTAAGTAAACTTTCTACTTCAACTTTAAAATAGAAATATGCCTACCTCACATCAGAAGAAAATAAGCAGTTTTGAGTTATTTCATTGATCGTCTGTGGAAATTTGTTTTGCCCGTCAAGCCATCTTATGAAGATAAGACTGGTGACTCACACATAATAACAAAGAAACCCACTTCAGGCATTACTCTTAGCACAAACACAACAAATCAAAGTTTTAATAAACGGATTATCTAAGAGCTTTTAGTGCAAGAGCATAAATGTTTTCCTTGCAGTGATTTAGCAGCAGGTCCAGTGAAACTCATGGTTGTCATTTCATTACAACAATTCAAAACAACATCAACAGCAACTTTATATAAACTCACTGCTGGCAAAACTTTTCAACTCTGCTGCTCTCAGCAACTTGCACAGAATGTGAAGACCAAAACAAGGCTGGAGTGGAGAAAAAAAGAAGCTTCTGTTTCTCTGAAATGTTTTACACCAAATCTTTGATTTAATTTAAATGACATCAAGCTGATATTTTCTCACCATTACTGGCAAATTCAGGTAGAACAGGACCATAACATTACACTTAGCCAAGAAGGTGAAAAGGAAGGTTAGTTTGTTTTTAATGAGAGGAAGTTCAAATACCGCCTTTTTATACCTCAAGCTGCATCTTACAGCAACACACTGATTGTCTGTGATGCAGCTAATTTTACATTTTTAGTGACCGCACCGAGTCAGGTTTTTGCTTTGAATCCCATCTTTCAGAGAGATTGGATCACAGACACTGACTGAGTCCTGGGATACGAGGGCAACACACTGACAGTAAATTTTTCAAATCGCTGGCATCCTCCTCTTTAAATGATAGGTTGCTAAAATAACACTTTCGCACACTGAGTCTCTTGAATTATACATTGAAAAAGCACCTTGGAAATAGAACTCCTCGTGTTTGACTTCACCTAATACAGTGTTGTGCTATTTTCCTGCTGCTGTTGCTATTGTTAGGCTTTTATTATTATTATTCGTGCTGGCAAGAGCTTCTGCTGTCATTGTCAGTCATTAACAGAAAGCACAATGGGTCCTGACAGATGAAAGAAGCAAATTAATTCAAGCCCGATATTAGAATTTAAAGTGTTACCATCTTGGCATGAGCGGGCCGCATCCTTGGAGTCTGTTTATTGCAGTGGAAAGGCAGCCAGAGCTCGAAAATGAACAAATCAACACAAATGAACAGGAAACATATTTTATTTCTTCATATTTCAGCAGAGCATAAATAGGATCCATATGTTTATCAAAAGGTTTGAGAAATGAAATGTGTGATGTCAAAATGGGAAATTCCTCAGATATTTCATATGCGCCCTTGCAGTAAATGATTTCTGCTGGTGTAAGGGTATAGTTTAAAAAATCAATTTCACATATTTAGACAAATAAACATCCTGGCACATGTTTGTTGTTTTTATGCTCTACAGTTAAGAAAAAAAAATCATAAAAGAATCCTTATAATTCTGTTTGCAAAAGTGAAAAATTATCCTTTTAATGTACTAATTCATCCACAGGGTTGGAAAGGTTACACTGGAAATGTAATAAGTCACAGATTACCAGTTACGCTATTTAAAATGTAATAAGTAATGTAACTATTTCAGTTACTTTATCAAAGTTATGTAACTTATTACATTCGATTATCGTTTGATTAGTTTTCTAAATTTCTAACAGATGTTTTCAACTGTTAACCATTTTCAATGTTTAAACCAGGCAGTGTTAATGGCAGACATGGGCGCTGCAAATTCAAACAAGGAAACCGATCAAAAGCATCAAAATCTGAAATGGCAAAAGAAGCCACCGCGCACATCAAAAGATGCAAAAAAAAAGAGCCCAAAACAGAATATTAGTCAACATATAGCCTGAGCTTTTCACAGAAAATATTCAGATGTAACTCACTTTACCCCGTTTTTTGGGGCAGCTCTAGCTCAGTAGGTCGAGTGGGTCTTCTACCACTCAGAAGGTCACTGGTTTGATCCCCAGCTCCTTCGGTCTACATGTTGAAGTGTCCTTGGGCAAGACAATGAACCCCAAATTGCTCCTGATGGCTGTGCCATAGGTGCATGAATGTGTGTGTATGAGTTCCTGATGAGCAGGATGGCACTTTGGCAAGAAGTCACCTGCCCGTGTTGTGTGTGAATGGGTAAATGCCGACTAGTGCTGTATGAGCATTTTGAGTAGGTGAAAGACTAAAAATGTGCTATATAAGTGCAGTCCATTTAGCATTTGTAATCCTTAACATTTTTATAAATAACTGCAATTTAATTACACATTCTTTCTCGCTCTACTCAAAATGTCATGAGACTTCATTATATCTGCCTTCCAGTCCTTCCAGTCCATCTATTCTGCTTCCTGATTGTGTTCCCAGTCCAGGCGATGTGGTTGATGTGGGAGGGAGGCCATTGTTCAGTCCCAAAGGGAGAGTGTGAGGTCTGAGTGTGAGGCTGCTTCTCTCTTTTCACAAGTTGTCTTGATGCAGTCAATGAGGCAACCAGTGCAGGCAGCTTTTCTAAAGAAAGCCTGATAGTTTGGAAGGCCTCGAATAAATGAGATTTGTGCAAGCCTGTATTCAAATGTGTCTTTCACTTTGCTCTGTATAATACCATGAATAACTACCGCATTTCCCGAAGATAAAACAGTAAAACCACTAATACTCAAAGCGGTAATTTCATCAAGATGTAAAGCCTCGTGCTGATTCCTACAAAATGAATCTAAAAATTACAGCAAGGTAATTACAAAGAGCTTTGCGTTGGACGGGCTTTGGTCCAACACTAGTAACACAAAAGTAGAATAGAGCCGATTCTAATAAAGTACAAATAAATTTTATTTCATTCCTTGCTGTGAATGTCAATTCAGACGCTGCATTCTTTCCATTGAAACTGTGGGCGTCTTGCTAAAAGGGGGATGCACTAAAAAGTGTCATTGGTACATTACACAGGACACTGTCCTTGTACTGTGCAGTTTTCCTCCTTTAATATAACAACAGATCACACAGTGGAACATTTAGCAGCTAAACAGTCAGATTTGTTAGTGAAGACCAAGAAATCACAGCTAAAAGAGGGTGAATATTGGATTAGTTCTCTCAGGCGGACACAAATATAATATAAATCAATGCTAAGCTAACTTAGTCAATATGCAGTGTTAACTTGACATGGTGGCCTAAATTATGCCAGGTTTGTATTTAAAGCATCGACTGCCCTTTAGTCAAAAAATGAATTATGCTGGTTTAAAATCAATGAGTTGCTGTTATTCCAGTTAACAAATTTTTATCAATTTTGAAATAACAATTGCAGGACACCAACGCTTCATGTCCTGCATCACCCTGTCGGGGTCCATTTCGCTGTAGTGACCCACTCATTCTTCATTATCCCACTGAGGCTATTACATGGCTACTTATTTATGAAATGAAGAATTTGACACAAAATATTCATTTAAATATAATTTTATTAATTTAAAAGTTACATAATTATTCTGTAAAGAATAAACAAACGAACAAAAAAAAGCCTGCTACAGTCAAAACAAGGTCCATAGCAATAATGACTCAGTGGCACAGCTTACTTGTACTTCACATTTAAACTGTACATTTCTGTTGATGGTGAAGTGAGACAAAGTGAATGAGACATCTCTGGGAATACTGACTGACGTCTCTGTGTTTCCCTCGTGCTGTGGCCGTGCAGCTGACACAACTGTGAACACAGTTTTAACTGTAAGAACTAGCAGATTATTACCATAATTGACTACAACCGCTTTAGAAGAGGTGTTGAGGCGATCTGCTGCTTTTTCCTGGATTGGACTGTTCAGCCATCAGCCATGAGTTGAAATTTTAGGGCTCTCCAAATATATTAAATTCAATATTTGAAAAATATTCCATGTTCTCCCATAGGACAGCCTAACAGAGGGTAGCAATATCTCTCCACAGTAGACGTCTTTCCGCTGATTGATATAAAAGGACGTGATCAGAACAGCATCCATCACAATGCTCTGCTATACAGATAGAGTGCCCAAACCCCAGCAGTGGGGTCTTATTTCGTAAAAAATGTGAATTGTAGTCAATGGAAAGAGACAAATTATATTTTGATTCCACTTAACTTGTCCTGCCAAACTCAAATATGATGTTTGTCAATTTAAAAGGTATTTTTGCAAGTCGAGAAAGTCGCAGTTTTTTACTTAACTGCTGAAGTATAAGACAAATTTAAAAAGGCTGCACGCCCGATCGACGTCTTCACGACGGTCTTTTACAGAACCGACTAACTGTGTTTGCTTAGCTGCAGCCCTCAGCATGCCCACGCCTGTAATGTTTTTTACCCCTTTAAAAAATTTGCGCTCACTCTGCAGGAATGAAAGAATCTGCTAAAGTTACAGCCATGTTAGCGGTGTGGACGTATATTGTGCGAGACGAGAGACCCACTGAACAACTTTACAAAACCTAAGTGGTACTTAACTATCTTCACGGCACATTGTTAAAATGACAAACATCATATTTGAGTATAAGGGCACAATTTGAACGAGATCAAAAAATATTTTGTCTCTCTCCATTAACTAATGTACAATTTTTTTCTAAATTAGGTCTGATGGGGTTTCACTGGAAGGGGCGTGACTTTGCCACTCTGATCAGAAGACAGCATTTAACAAAGCGGTGTAATTTATGTAATGATCCCTTAGTGTCTCCCTTTGTTTTCTCTAATAATTCATCATCAACTACCAAAGATTTGGAGTCTGCAACTAGTTTACTTGTGGTTCTCACTCCTTCGTTAATAACTGCTCACATTTTATGCATGCAGCGTATGGTATAGTGTAACCTGTTTGGAAAATCACTACAAATAAATAAAATATAAATTGACAAACTGGGGTTTAATGTAGGTTACGGACTGGAGTGGGCTGTTTCCCCCGTGCTGTAAAATGTTTGAGCTAAGCTAAGCTAATTGGCTGCTGGCTCTTGCTTCATTTTAAGTGTCCAAACAACAGTGGTATCGATCTTTTCTTCCATCTCTCACTATGAAAAAAAAAAAAAAAATCTGTGTTCCCCAAATGTCAAATTATTTTTCAAGGCCATATTGTTGTCTACATTATTATCCCAAAGCACATCCAAAAGCATTCCCTTCTCAGAAAACTGATGCCTGTTGACAGGCAGCCTGGGCAGACAACAATCCGATGAAATTATCACAGAAGCCATCAGAATTTGTTTGTGACTGCAGAATCGAAACCTGAGTAATTTAGTGTATGGTTGGCATTAGATTATTTTTTTCATAAATCCATTAAATAGAGAGAAGAATGAAAAAAAAAAACTAAAAAAAAAAAACATGGCAGCATCTGCAGTAACTCAAATCTGCATTCAGTCTCAATAATGAAATTTGAAAGAAACCCCTTGAGAGATTAGGGATTCCCCTTTGCCAACAGATGTTTGTGAAATGAAAGAGTTTCAAAGAGAAGAGGCCGGGGGAGGGGCAGGGAGGCAGGGCAAGAAAACAACCAAAGTGTAATCTTGAGATGGAGGGGAAAATGTTTCGATTCTCTCTGCATTTGCGTGGCGGGGGTAAGAGGACAATGGATGAGGCTGATTTCTACATTGTAAATGTGCAATCCCCCAGCAGAGGAGTGCTGCATCAGGATCAAGACTTAAACAATGTCGCCTCGCCTTTATCTCGCCGCCACACTCTCCAACAGACCTGCTGGAATTGACTCGCAGTCTGTTATTCCCAAAAGCTTGAATCACAAACAGCTCCCTCTTATTCAAGTGCAACTTCATTACTGCCTGAAATATGCTCGGATCCAAGTATACATTGCTATTATATTCCCCTGCTTGTCTAACACATAGATTGTTTGGTTTGTTCAGGGCTTTCTAGGAATTTTCCTAGCTATAAAATTCCTGTAAAGTTAACTTTGGGTGCCAACTTGGACCTTCAGCAACAATAAAACGTCAAAAAACACAGGTGTTCTAGAAAGAAACTGCTTCAAGATGGGGAGATACAATCTTACATTTGTCCTCTGTACAGATTCAACTAAAAGCACACTTGTTAAAAACCTCCACTTTATTGGGCCAAAGCTGTCACATCTGATAAAGCTCACTGTAAGTGAGTGGGCGACCCAGAGACAGCAGGGGGGACCGGGAGATTGGTCGGTGCCAAACTCGTGTGACACTGAAATTCACCTTTCGCTCGGCTCTTACCAGACCATCATTTCAAGCAAGAGGGGGGGAAAAAAAAGAAGTCACAGCCTCAGAGGCAGCAGACCCTTACCTTAAACAATATTACAGCTGTTAAAAATCAGCAACAAATGACACACTTTGCTGCAATCTGGGAGCAACATTTGCTGGAACACCTTGGACTTTAATGATGGCCGTGAATCCACAAATGAGCAAGTGAAGACTTTCAGTGTGGAATCAGGGATGAACACATTAGCCTGTGCTGACAGATGAGTCTTAATTGTTACCTCTGGCAAATGAGACTTCACATAAGAGAACAAAAGCTCTCTTTCCCAGCGCCCTGCTTGATGCAATGTGACGATGACCTTGCTGCAATGCACCCTCTGCAAGATCCTTAAGAGTTTATCTTGACAGACTCCCAAAGACTGTCTCTCAGGTGTCGCACTGATAGACCAATTCATTTAACTCTGTCAGGATTCGGGGCTTTAGAGGCTGCCGCTTGATGAATCCCTATTGTTCCTCTGCCTGTCTGGCTGTTTGCACTCCTTGAGGCGAGCTACATTACTGTTTCAATAGCCTTTAGACTATTACCACATGAAAAAACTGCACTATTTTCCACAAGCATTGTCCTCTCTGTGCTGCGTATGTGCGGTTCCATGGTAACAATGATAGTATGCACCGCTGGATAAATGAAATGTGGATTGTTTGAGTGCTCCAGTGCTTATTAAATTAGTTTAAAGCCAGTGTTGTGCAAGTTCAGACCGCACCAGAGAAAAACTCAAAGTTCAGTTTGTACAGATAAATGGACTACTTTACGTTCATAGTTCGGAATTTTGAACTTTAAAGTCCAAAAAGGAAGTAAAATTTGTTGCCCATGTGGCTGATGTTCAGCCTTAGGTACATTTTGCATGAAAACATGTTTTCACGTTCATTTGTTAAAACCTGAAAAGTTCAGTTCCTCAAAAACACGAGCATGTTCAATAAAACGTGCTGCTCAACAATTGTTATTTGTAGCTTACTAAAGTAAATCTATGTAGCATAATGTACAATGCTAATTTAAGCCAACTGATCGCTAGCTGCATATTTACCCTAAAAAGAAATTCTTTTTTGATGTGGGGTCGTATGAGGCACTTACACCTTCAGTGTCTAACCTGTCACAGATCATGATCAGCCCACTCTGTCTGAAGAAGTGATGCACTAGCAGGAAACAGAGCATTTTACACACTGGACACTTAATGAATAATTGATCAGATCAAACTCTACAGACTGACAGCGACATGAATTTGCGACAGAAACACGGGAATACAAATTTATGAGAGATTTTTGACACCTAACTACGAAGAGGGAAAAATGGAGTCACGTGTTAAAAATGTAGTATTAAAACATAGCAGAACTTATCAGACAGCAAACATAAAATGTTGAGTAAAAATACGACACCACACGTCACAGGCATTAACAGCAGGCGAGTGTGAGCCATACACTTCGATAGGTGAAAAGGATAAGCTTGACGGCAATTGTTGTTGATGTTGCTGTTGTGGGAGACAGACGTGACATGCCGTTTGCGCAACCATCTGAACTGGTTGATGCATTTGTTGGCAGTGTGAAAGTTTGGAGGAATCGACCTTGATCGTAAAAAAACAGCAATTTGGAGATTTGGGGGTTTTTTGCGTGCGAAAAAAAAGACATCTGGTGTGTAGAGGCCTTAATGCTGTAAAAGGTACTAACAGCAACACATCTTTTAGCCACCAACGCCATCATCCACTTAAAGTATATGTCTTTTTAAATGTACGGCAAATTTTCAGTAAGTTTGGTGCTTTTCGTTGCCGTCAAAAACAGCCGTTTTCTTTGGGACTACCACAGGTGAGTCTGCAATTGTGCATAGGAATACAGACGTTTTGTAGTCGAAGTAATGTTGTCCAAAATGAAACAGCTGTCTGACAGGCATTGTAAAGAGCTTAACATCTTTATATGTAGCACACAGGTAAAGGCTAAAAGACGTGTTGCTGTTGGTACTGTTCACAGCAATGGTCTGTCTCCTGCCAGTGCGTTGCACTGCTTCTCCAGACGAGCAGATCATTATCTACGGCAGGTAAGACACTGGCTAGACTTCAATACCTCATACAGTCCCACATCAAAAGAGCCGAACTATCCCTTTAAGGTAGCATCAATCCTCTCATCTATCTTTTGCTAGAAAAGCAAATGAGTCTTTATTCAAAGTTGTGAAACTATTCCTTCAAGGATTAGGCCCTCCTTTATTGTCTTCCTTACTATCTCCATAACCTTACTGTTGCTGTATGAGGGAAAAGTGTAGGAAATACTGGAGCATGACAGAGGAAGAGAAAAATAGCCTGCAGATGATTATTCCTGTGGCAGAAGACATTACCGATAAGAATGATTTAATATCCATGTTGAAAGGTCAAACACAAATACAAGCTTATAGATTTGAATTCTGTTTGAAACGTTATGCTGCGTCTTGTTTCACAGTGGCTGCTCTCAGCTTAATGTGCTGGGAAGGGTGTGAAAAGAATAATAGTGTGGAATTCCTGTATTTTCCTGCTTTATATTTCTTTTTTCACCAAAAGACATACCTTAGAACTGTCCTTGAACACCACTGCATCTTCAACCAAACAAGGGTGTTTCATCTTACCCCTGGAGGGTGAACTGAGCCAAGTGGCAGTGAGATAAATACAACATTTCAGCTCACACATGACAGCACGACTGACACCCTTGTATTTAGCTGAATTTCCAAATATTATAAATAGTGCTTTAAATAAAGTGTTTGAGTGAGATTTTCTCCACCCCCATACAAGCCAATGCTGCGTGCTGAAACCTCCATATGGTAGTTAGACGTGTTCAAAAACATTTACATCCAAGATTAACTGTCAATATGACGACGGTAAACCTCACACTTCATTGCTTTTATGAAAAAAGGAGACGTGTGAGCTGAGAAATAAAAGATATAACGCCTGATATGTCCAGTCTCTTCTCAGATGAGCCACTCCTTCTCTGCTGTTTCTGTTCCCTCCTGATTTTCATTTTAATCTGCAGCTTTGTCTTACTAAACACATCAAACTAAATGCAGAATGCAAATATACTTGTAGAGGAGTGAAAAGTCAACTTTCTGCATTTTTTTCACTACCTTTCCATGCAACACACTAACAAATCACCACAAGTGGTTGCCTCTGACTGTGCACGCTCATTCGGAGCAGCTGGACCACCTCATTGCCAGGCAGGAAGTGTGTGAGTGGTGTGAGTGGTCTTGCCTGCTTCAGGAGTGGGCACGCGGGTGTTAGATGAGCCATTGATCCTTCCCAGCAGGCTCTAACACCAGGCGATTCCTTCACCCGCACAGCCCCCCTCCCCCACACGCCATTGACTTTCTGCCACGTCGTTCCGCTGTCACGGCAGGACCTGACATTTAATGATCCTCTGATGGAGTAACGTCACATTTATCACTTGCCAGCAGATGTGACGAGGCAGAATCTGAGAGGCGAGTACGAGCTACAGAAAAATGCAAACAATATGAGCCAAGAAGAGGAATTATTCAGGATAATTCCCTATAATGACTGCGCAGGAATGTCTTCTCCTGTATTGAACAGAGTTAGCAGAGAAAGTAAGATACTCCCTTTCAAAGGTCAAACCTTGGCAGTGCAAACACTTCTCTTTTAAGCGAGTGTGTCCACCAAAAATGAATTGTTTGCAAAGGGAGCTCTGTATACTTTACAGACGTTAAGCGACGCAAGTTTGCAGATTTTATCCTTCGCCATCAGTAAAACAGACATATATAAAGATACAACTTCAGGTAGGAGGGCCTTGCCAGAGGGGCCCACCATGCATTTCTCCACATCCATCACCCATAAAAAGTAGCAGGCATCAACAATGCATGTATGCACTATGTACAATACTGATAACTGATAATTACCTGCTTTTCATAGCCGATACCAACAACGATAACTCAATTGATTTCACATTTCTCTACTTCAAAAAGAAGATGATAACCTTTATTTACAAAAATAAATGTAATTAATTGGATTCACATAGTGCTTTTCTAGATGCTCAAAGCTCTCCACAGTGAAGGGGGCATCTCACTAACCACCACCAGTGTGCAGCACCTGCCTGAGTGTTGCACGGCAGCCATATTGCACCAGAACGCTCACCATACACCAGTGTGAGGTGGAGTGTGAAATGAATGAATACGCCAGTTATGACAGGAAGATAATTAAGGGGTTAGATTAAATGAGCCAGATTGGGAATATGGCCAGGACGCTTGGGAACCTCCTATTCTTCGCAACAAGTGACGTGAGATCTTTTATGACCACAGTGAGTCAGGACCCGGTTTAATGTCTCATTCAGAGAGGATGGCATCTCCTGCAGCACAGTGTCCCCGTCACTGCACTGGGGCAGTGGGATAGATTTTTGGCCAGAGGGAAGATCACCACCTGTTGACCAAAGGCGTTTGGACAAAAGCAGCCCTACTAAAACCATAAAAGTCTGTTCTTTGTGTCTTTAAAAAAAATCTGTGTTTACATGAACTGAGAGCGCTGTAGTTTGTATGTCAGGCAGATAGTCCACGATGTGACTTTGAGCAATGTGACATCAGAGCTCCTTAAAGTTGTTCACTTCCTGTTGCTGCTAAGCCCTAAGCAGCCACAAATTTTTAGAAAACTCAGCCGTAGTTTGACTTTTAAAATTATAATAACAACACTCGAATTTGCCCCAGTAGACTGTCGTCATATTCAACTTTATTTGGGTGCACTGTGGAGTGTTTAATCAGAGTTTGCTAGTGGCTACTGCGTTATGCATTGACTTTTGCTAGCATTAGCATTAGCATTAGCATTAACATTAGCGTAGTCACAGTTTTCTCAGGCTTTGAGGTTTGCTTTACACAGCCCGAAAGAAGGTTGCTTTTTGCACTCTGGAACCCAGCTTCAAAAGGTTACGCTTTCAGGGGCGCCAGCATGCTGTTGTCATACAAGAGGAAGGCTGAGCCATAACTAAAGTATACACTGTCCAAACAAGGTCTTAGTTTTCCAAAGAGGTCTTCCATCCAAGTACTGACCAAGCCCACACCTGCTTAGCTTCAGTGATACCAGAGGAAGGGTAACTATTAGTCTGGCTGCTGGCTGTTTACACTCATAGCTCTGACCAAGTCTAACTGACACTGCTACAGACAACACTTCTGAAAATTGTGAAACATGTCCACCCATGCAACATGTTGTTTGTCTCCACTGGGACTGCGAGGCTCCACCAGCACAGTTATGTGTCACAAACGCGACAACAGCATGCTGTCAGTGAAGGTCCACCAAAGAAAAATAAATGAAAGCTATTGTGCCTTCATATTATTTATCTGCTCAAATTCCATTTTCTGTACGATAAAAATGACAGATTATTTTGCAATATATGGCTGATATTTTAATGGGCCAGTAATTATTTTGCATCTCAGCTTGACGCGCTAAAAAGTCAACTGCATTTTCTACCTACTGATGGGGCTAATGTTAGCTTATTCAGCAAGCTACTAAAGTGATGAAAGCGACAAGAAAGAGTTTATATTACAGGTAGCAAAATTGATGTTAAGAAGAAAAAAGAAAAGCTTACTTTTGTTTGCCAACTTTTACAACTTACTAATGATTTGGAGGGGTGATATATCACCATTACTGAAAACTGCTTTACTCCATGCAGGCGTAGCAACTGTGACTGAGGGAGCAAATGGTCAATGGTATTTAAAATTAGACCATTTTAAAATGCAGGGTTTTTTTGTTTTCTTTTTTTGACTCAGATTTGACATTTCAGAGCAGGAAAGCACTAACAGGTCTTGCCTCTCGCCTTACCACTTGTCTGTGACAAAGGTTAAGTTGGAAATATTCAGAAATAATTATGTCTTCTGTGGAAGTTCTCTGTGTTTTTGTGCAAGAGGGCTGAGAAAATTCAGCAAAAGGCATCAGGATCCAAATGAGACGAACTGATTCTTCCTCCTAGATCAACACAATCATTCCAGAATCTTGCCCCACTTCCTGGCCTCGCTGCTCTGCCCATTACAAGTGAAAGTCTCATATTCTAAAGTGATTCGCATGCTATTTAGCAAGTACAAAAACATCCCAAGTGCGCTTTTGGCCTCAAGCAAACAGTCTGACTTGCATGTAGAGGAAAAATCTGCACTGCAAGTTAAAACAGTGAGTAAGGTCGAATAATTATGTGTCCCTCCGTGTGGCGTATCGCTGCACAGAAAAAAAAAAAGGCTGTCTTACAAAATTTGAGCAGGAAAAAAAGCACCAGAAGAAGAAAAAGCAAAACAATGTCAGGACACTGAAAGAGATGTGTTAATTTACAAAAGGCTTGAGGAAGAGTTAATTAAGCCAGCTGCAGGAATGAGAGAAAGTGCTGAGTCCTGGAGACACAAAATATTTATTCATCAGCCCATTAAAGTTTAATTCCCTTTTTCCCCCCCATTTTTAAAATGGAGGGAGAATGGAAGAATGCTTTGAACATTTGACCTTATATGTAAAAGTGTAGGGTGAGTCTGAGGAGCCGCAGGGATTGTTTTAATCATTAAGAATCAGCAGCGAGAGAAAAAAAAAAAAAAGAACTTCAGTGGTCTATTGGAGCGGACTTACATATTATTCAAATCAGATTACTGCAGCATTTGTTTAGTCCCTTATCTTTTTCTGTAAAATTTACGATCTCAACGGGACATTCTGGTGAGAAAACAGATATGTGACAGGTGACCTCTTTCTGTAGGTACAGTAATTGCTTGAGACAAACGAACACGACACAACACTGACAGTTTAAGTCCAAAGAGACACACCTGTCCGAAATCTGCTCCAAATATCCATCATGTCAGAACACTTCACTGTACGCAGGGCTCCTTCTAAGGAGATGGGGGCCTGGATGAGGAGGAAACAGCCATGTGCCTGATTTGTCTGCAGCCTAATTATATGGCAACAAACGAGTTGCCAATCATGAGAATATATTGTCTGGTTTTATCTCAGGAACTCATCAAGTCAACCCAATTAAAAGCTGCAATGAGAAAGACATTGGCAGTGAACAGGGCTTTCATTCAGTTAATTCATGATTGCCAATTAAAATAGAATAGCGTGCAAAGTTGTAAAGCTGTCAGGAGGGCCAAGCTAAATTACCCTTTTCCACTTTGAATGATGGATGCGTTCATTGCTCTCTCTTATCTTATTTATTCTCCGGGCAGAAGAAGGAGGTGGAGGTGGGGAGGGGAGGGGGGACAAAAGCGGGAACAGTTTAAAGAGTGAGTCGCGGAGTGAAGACGGTTCCTCCTTACGGAAAAACGGAATCTGCAAGTGGAAGATTGTTTTTCTTTCCTTGTAAAAAAAAAAAAGAAAAAAGAAAAAATTTAATTAAGTCACGTATAGCATCCAAGATCCGTGTAGAAGGCCCAATTTTCTCCAACAGTGACTTATAAAGGGAAATCCAAAGACTGGAGATTACATTGCAAGATAGTATTGATATTGGTATTCCTCTGCTATATGTAGGTGTTACCATCAACACAGAATCGACAATATAAATCAAGCTGTTTGTCAGAAACTGTCTCAAAATTGCCCGCTTGTGTCAACACAGTGTCCACGACAGTTAAAGTGGAGGCAACTTATCCCAGTTATGTCTCCTGCGCCATTAGCCACTGTTGCCACACTATTGATGGCCTAATTAAAATGTGTCAAGCTGAAGTGTGTCACATTTTTTAAAGGCTGAAATTGATAGCTCACATTAATTTTCACTTTCTCAAAATGACCTTTAATTTCGCTCGCCGAATGCAGGCCTGTGTCTGCAGCGGCACACCCTCCTGTTCCCGCTCCTGAAACAATATGTCAAACGGCCTTGACAACACGCGGAAGAAGCCGACCGTTCCTCGGCATCGGGTGTCTCACAGCTCAAATTGATGTCACTTTTAGATTTCAAATATCCATGAGAAAATGATATGCCAGCACAGAGAGAATAATGGTTTCCAGCATTTTTTCCGTTAATAAGTCATCACTGCTAACCCTCCCGTCTCATCCCGCTCCCTTTTGCAATTTGCTCACTTTCACTCTTCTCCAGGTGGCCCAGCTTTTATATCTCCCCCTTGGGAATCTCTCTTTATGAAAGCAAAACAAGGCTGGGGTCCGCACGTGTCACTGTGGTGAGGTTTTCCTTGAAACAGCCAGCGAGAAAGTGATAGTTTCCATTTGGGTTCCAGTAACCAAGAGTTTGTTCTCATCCCCGGGAGATGCGCTCCACAGGTCAAGCTCTTTGCAACAGATTAAAAGAGAGTGTCACTAATGTCACCCAGCCAGGGAATCAATGGCACGGCACAGGAAATGAAAGCTGTGAGGGACGTGGACGACCGCATCAGCTCCTGTCACCGTGTGTCCGCTCCGAGTATTCTCTTCATCCTGGCAGCTGCCGGGACCTGAGGGGGGTCCTGTCAGCTAAAGCCAGTGTGGCCCCGGCACACCCATGAACCATGGAAAGCCCATCGGGGCTTTTTCTTGAAAAGGCTTACAGGGCTGCAGACACTCACACCATCAGCTCAATCAACGTGTGCCACTCTAGACTGAGCTTTGCTGCTGCATCAGTGGAGAACTTTTCTCATTTCAAACGTGGATTTGTCCTCACATGAGAAATAAAAGTGCTGAAAGTTGGAAACATAAAGTGAATGGACAAAAAATGGACAAAGAGCACTTATTTTGTGAAGACTTTTGTGTCTGTCTTCTGTGCTTCAGAATCAATGAAGCTCATTGTTGCCTTAGCTATATTTCACCTACTGATTGAACCATTTTTGGGAGAATGAATTTAGTCACTACATGTAATCCTGTTATTATTATCTCCTCTTTCTTGCGCTCTATATGGGCATAGAAACTTAAAAATTTAGATATGTATATTTGTTGTCATTCTCAAGGGAAAAAAATACAGCTTTGAGATTTTTTTGGGCTTCCAACTCTAGATCTCATGCTCAGGCGTCCTTCCACACAAACATTTTGACTTTACTTCCTCCAATGTTTTTTTTTTTTTTTTTTAACTCTTAGATGCTCATGTGGTTAGACCCTACACTCTTCCATAAGTGGGACAAAAATGGCCCGTATTAGAATCAATGTCTTTATATATCACTTGTGTTCTGTTTGGTATTTTGTTTTGGTCCACACAAAAAGATTTCATTTTAAAAATGTTTTTAATTCACTTTTTTAACATTTGGAAATAACTAAATAACAGGAAAATCACTCTTAACAGAGGGCTAATAGAAAACGTTAAAATCATTTGTGTGTGTAACCGTCCAGTCATTTCATTATGTAAGGAAATTTGGTTGACATTTAAATGTTAATATATAGTTATATAATAAAAGCACACACTCATGCGCACACAGACACACACGCACACTCAGGCTCCACACATACAGTAATGTTAGCTAGCTTAGTTAGTTAGACAGTGTTAGCTAACTATAAAATAGGCTAATTTGTTGATACGCGATTTTTTAAAATGTATGAAAGATAAGTTAAAATTTTGACATGACATGGCATGACATCAAAAACATGGTTTTTGAGGAATACCTGGAATGAAATGATAGCAACATATAAATACAAAGATATTGCAAGGAAACAACCTCACTGGGTCATTTTTGACCCACTTGTGCATCTGAGGGTTAATCAAGCAGCACCTCTCATGGACTGTCCGTGAAGGCACCGTCTGTTTTTGACCAAAAATGATAAATCATTGCAATGCGCGCTCAGTTGAAGCAAATTACAAAGATTTTGTTTTCAATTAACTAATGTGCTGAGCATGAAATGAGCAAGGCCAGAGAGCCTTCGGTGTTAGAAATATTTGCACTGCGCGGCTTGCTTACCAAAATACCCTTTCATGAAACCCATTGACTAAGGACAAGAATAAGGGAACTTTAACAATGCTAATTAATTCCACTTCTTTGGTCTCATTGCTGTGTTACTTTATAAAGAAACTGCATTGTCCTTGTATTGGAGTGTAGAGTTTGTCCCAGCATTATTAACAAGGAAAAATGTAGGATCAGACTGTTAAATCTGTGTTTTTTTGTTTGCATCTTCAAAAGACCTTTTGTGATGTTACAGAAAGTTTTTTAGGTTGAGAACTTACTGTTGAGTTTGGCAAATGCGACACCCTCTTAGAATCTTCCCCAAAATTAAAAAAAGAGCAGGACAGAGCTGCTAATGTTACATTAATGTTTCCTTTTCCCATTTTGAACTCATGCTGTAAAGTTTCTTTTTATCTTGTGTTCAAAACAAAGCCTCAACTTACATTCACTCTCTGTTTTCATGAAAAAAAAAAAAAGATTAGATGTGTTTCGTTCTGCTCACCCGGCTCCACCCACTGACTCAGCAAGTCTTCTTGGCTCATTCAATCCCATTCACATAAAGACGGAAAGAAAATTTAATGGGCAGAATAGAAACTCCTGGAGTTAATGAGAAGTGTTTGAAATATGCCTGAGAAGACGAAGAAGACCTGAGTTTTTCCCCTGCATACATTCCCTCGTGTGTTCAGTCAACCCAGCTTCTCATGCGCGCCTGTGTATTTCCATCTGACACTTGTTGGTTGATCGAGTCTATGAGATTATCACCATTCATTTTATTTTCTTCAAGATTGAGGATCGCTTCTGTCACCAGCAGGACGGCGCGGGCGCTGCAGGAGCATCACATTCGGCTTGACAGGACAACATTTGATTTTCAGGATCAGGACGCTTCGCCTGATGCGAACCCCACCTGTGTTGTTGGCAGTGCTGTTTGTCTTCACCTGTGCCTTGCAAGAAGAACAAAAACAGCGCCGCTTGTTTCCTTGTTACATGGTGGCCAGGAAACATGGAGGCTTGTCGAAGCAAACAGAATGCAGATGCTTGTGGTGTGAGCAAAAGGGATGTGGAGAGAAGAGGAGCAGGCAGATGAAGGGATGGGGGATAACAAGCTCTTTGCCAACCAGGCAACCATGAGTGGTATTGCTCTGCTGGATTGAATGCAACAGGCCTGGGTTTTTCAGTCTGACTACTGGAGCATGTGAACACACATCTTCCCCACCATGGGAGAGGAGACTGGCATGGCAAAGCCAATGCCTTTGCTTCCTTTTTCTCCTTTTTCTGTCCCCTCCTGCTGCTTGTCTGTGTCTCTGTCTCATCCTGTCCTCATTTCTGTCTTGTTTGTGCTTGCTCTCTGTTTGGCTCGCTCTTTCTTTCTCACTGTATACAACACAAGGTGACATTATTTCACCTCTTTCAAAACCAGAAGAAAAGCATCTGGATGATGTGCAGTCAAGGCTTGCTGTCAAAAGATTTGAACATTTGCCACCTTTCAGGGAATACTAATTGAAAACTCGCCTCAGGAGGTGCAACAAATAAAATGTGTAATCTATGAATGAATGCAGATGGGTCCGATATGCAACCGCAAACAGTTTCCATATTATATAAGGTAATTTTTGTATTAAAGTCAAGGAAAAAAATATTTTGTATCCCACAGAAGACCTGTTTAAATGGCATCTTTTTTTTGTGTATCAAACACTTGCCACCCACTGGCAGGAAAGGTGGAATTTTTTTTGTAAGTTTTTGTAAGTTGTAACCTAACTCTTTTGCAGATTGGCAGCTGCGCAGTAACAGAAATATTTGATGAAAAGAATGAATACATCAAACTAGCCCTGCAGAAGAATGTACATCACTGTCCTTCATCTTAAATGGCAGTGTCAGCAGCATTTGTTGGTTGCCACTTGTAAGCATAAAATTTAAATTGAGCCCCTCAATGCAGCTGGAAGTATTGTAGCTGATTCCTACACTGCTTGTACCTACACAACAAGATCTGTAGGAATATTACATTTGTTTTAATGGAGAAGTCGTTAATTTAGCAAGCTAGCGCAAGCTAACCAACAGTGTTTGGCACCTACCTGTCCAACAGAAAGCGGGTCAACTCTACGTCGCTCTTCATCCCCAGCCTCTCTTTCAGTGTTCGAAAGCAGGCAGAAATCAAACTAAAGTTGCATTAACCCGAAGAACTGAATAAAGCTAATTTATAGCTTCCTTTGACTTGGCCTACTTGCCTGTTTACACACCCACGGTCAAAGAATACGACACACTTTAGCTCAATATTCCCTCTCCTTTTAGCTCTTTTTTGTTCTTCACCACCTCCTGAGTGGAACATTTGACTGCTAACCTGCTGTTTTACTTTCTTTACTTGCTAGTTGCCGATGTATTTGGATATCCATTTTGTGCTGGGCAGGATTAGTTGCACAGTGAGTTCATTAGACCCTCCTTATATTAGCTTCTATTCTGGCTGCTGATGGGAACAAGAAATTTACAGGCTGAACATCCAAAACAATGAGCTTAAATAGGCCTCACATGACCCGTTTTACTTTAGCCTCCCTAAAATCCTTTATAATTTGAAATACTTTATATCACAACAACCGTGACGCAGACACGCATCTTTAAGTTTAAAAACTGAGGTTTCAAAAGCCACTGCCTTCCTTCAGTGTACATTACAATGTATAATAGTAGTTGTGCTGACAAGGCGGATCTCTTCTGACAGACTTATTTCCCTTTTGCAGAGATTTTGTAGGTGCAGACCTGAGTGTGAATTGAGAGCGCAGGCTGAGCTGCCACAGCTCTCCCGCTTTGTGACACACAGACCACTGAATGCAAGTTGGTGTGTCATTAGGATTCGGATCAGGATGCCGTCTCAGTCGACACAAACTGAGGTGAATGAACATGCCTGTCTGCAGTGAGACGTTTCTCTTTTAGAACCTGCTTGGGCGCATCTGGGGGGAAATTGCTGAGGATGACCTCTGTACATTTTTCTTACCTATTTCTGTATTTACCTAAAAGAATATTTCTCTTTTAAAGCCTCTCTATCTCGATATTCTTGAGGTAGAATAAACATCTCTGTACTTCTAGATGTGCTTTGCAGGAATGATATTGCCTGATGCCATATGAGGGATGCTACGAGTTCATGATAAACTTTCAGTAACATTGATTATTCACACAGATGAAGAAGATTGTCCTTGAAGAATGACTGTCTCTGCAGCGTTGGCAGCTAGTGTCACCAACAAGCAAGTCATAATTTTGCTTGCGTGCAATATTGCATCTGCAAGCATGACAACATTTTCAACACACTGTATATCAATGAGGATTAAGACAATTTATATATGGAGGGTGCAAGCAGAGGTACTGTGCACTGCAGAATTTCCCCGTGAGGAAATATGAGAAAGAAATAAAATACCCTAAAAAGGGAGCTGGGTTGATAAAAACCTGTTACATTAAATTATTCGAAATCTTACCCTCTGCAAGACAAGTTCTAAGCTGCAACTCAGCAAGATTGCCATTCCTCCCCCGTAATCTATTTAACCCTCAGGGGACCAGGAGAGGTATGGACTAAATTAGTGTAATCTGAATGAGGGTTTCCTGAATGTGGTGGTTACAGCCAGTAAGGAATCGTATCCGCCTTGAGCTTCAGTGGCCTGACAGACAATGAGGATATGACCATCTGAATCGATACAGCCAATCCCCCATGATTAGGTCATCCATTAGTTCACTTGATCTTTCGACCCTCTTATATTGCATCTGAGGAAAATGTAATCGCTCAATACTTGCTGGATGATTAGTCCAAATCCTCGCTTCTCAAAGAGGAGGAGCAGGATTGTTTTGATGCAGCATATGCAAATAAGTCCGGCTTTTGTATTTTGGTCGTGGTGCTGGAGTCAGGGGGACGTCAACTCCCTGGCCTTGTCCCTTGAACATCAAGGCCCCTCTGCTCCCTCTGATCCCAGGCTCTCTGCAGCCTTATGAGCCCAATGTAGTGAAATGCGTGTTCACAGACTGTGTGCTATGCAATGAGCCGATGAGCTGAGAGAGACACTGCTGCCGAAGCGTCTGAGCTCAACAGAAAGAAAAATCAATCCGCAAACAGAATTAGAATATGATAAAAAACAATTAAGGGGGCATTTAAACTTGTGCGCAAATGTCTTGCTGCAATTATGGAGGCAGGAAGGAGTCAGAGATGAATTAGAACAACCGCTAAATGGGATTCAGTTTGATGCTAAATCAGGATTTCACTGTCAAGATCACGGTACGAAAAAGGTCACTGGCTTTGAATCATTGCTCCGCCAACACTAAAAGAATGTGAAGGCTGATGCAAGGAGGTGAATTTTATTTTCTTAATCTTAAAAACTTGCATCAAAATGAACTAAAATGCAGCAAAAGATATTATTATATTTTAAGGTAGATTTTTCCTCCATATTATAAGAAAATCCTAACAGAGAATCAGACTAAGAAACTCTCTGACCTTTTCAAAGTTTTTAAAGTTTTCTTATATTAAAACAACTCGCTCGAATTCACGTAAAAGTTGGCTGATATGATGCTATTCATCATTATTCTCCAGTTCTTTTGGTTTGCTATGCTCGACTGTGTTTAGAGCTTTGTCTCTGTGCAGTGCTGCTATAAAAAGATGTTATGACAGCTCTTTAGCTGTGAGCAAAGCAGCATGTTTTCTTTAAATGCCCACCGGGGAAATCAATACCTTGTTTAGAGCTGAAATTGGCCAGTCAATGTTACAATCATCTGTTTCCAATGACAGTGAAAGGCAGTTACTGGAATTATAATGTCAACTGTCTTTCAGCAGGTCAGAGATTGACCAGCAATTAACATGACTCATCAGCTTATTTTGCTGTTATGAGTTTCGATCCATTCGCGTTATACATCTGCAGTTCCCATGGTGTGATAAAAAGAAAAAGTACAATCTGATTTTAGAAACACTGGATTATACCTGTGCCAACTGAGTCAGCTGCAAAACCCGTTGCAATGGAGAAGTCTAAACGTTTAAGTAATCAATAAATGGTTGACATTGTTAGTTAAGGTAACAAATGCAGTGTTGAATGAAACAGACAGCCATTAGTAATGGGTAAACAGTTGGAAATGAAAATAGTTGAAACTGATTGATTAAAGTAGCGAAAATTATATAGTTAAAAGTAATGTAATGGATTAATGGTTGAAATTTGTTGTGAGAAAACTAATAAATAAACTTGAACTGGAACTTTTGAGCTAGAAGTTGCCTAATTGATAAATGGTTCCAATTGATGCAATGTACTTGCAGTCAAAAGTAAAATATTAGCAGAACAGTTTGCTGGAAAAAAAAGTGCAGAACTTGTCATCTAAGTTAAATTTATTAAGCTTGCTAAAAGTATCCTGATGGTGGGGCTAAAGTACAGAGGCGGGACAAGCCATGACCAATAAAAGTGCGTTTGTGTGTCTAAAAAGTTTGGACACGTTTTCATGAATCTTTTTTGAAGTGACGAGCCTCTTGCTACAGGCCACTCCCACTGCCACGCCCCTTTTAGGTCAGTGCCGAACAGTTACTCAGCTGTCCTTTGGCTCATGACCAATGTTTCCGCTAAACCTGAGATATAGAGGTCGTACCATTTGCCACGTCCCCTTTTTTTTGCCAACTGGCATGAACACGAACACACACACATACACACGCACCAACTGGCCGCCAAGGAGTGGCGAAGTTTTGTGGACAGAGCGACTGACTGACTGATAGAGCTTCTTGTCGCAGCTAAAAAGCAGCAAATGGGTTGACTGATAAAAAAGAAGCCTAGATATGCAGTTAATAGAGATATACTTAAAAACAAAGAATATTTCGCTACATATTAGAATAAATCACTAAATTAACCAATAAAGGTCAGCAGCCCAAAATTAAATAGCTCAGTTAATAAACACAAAAAAAGAAAACTGTCCAGCTTCAGCCTTTCTATTTATATAAGTGTAAAAATGCAAACTTGACCATGTTGTACCAACATCTGACAGTTCAACTGTAAGAAACATTGTGTGCTAACTATATCAGTGTAGATACACTGTTACATACCATCCTGTTTAAAATCAATTCAGACAAACACAGCTGAAATATATCCGAAGGTTATAAGTATGACAGTATCTGACTTAAAGGTGACATGCTTCTTATGAAAATACCAAAGGCAGCTGCTGAGATGCTACGACACCAAAAAACCTGATTGTCGTTGAAGGTCATGTTTCATTAACACTCTATGAGCCATTACTGTACGCCTTCACTGTTTCCTTGTTAGTCTGGGAACAAAAAGACCCATCAAGCCATGTGTCACAGGAGAGCAGATAACAGTAGGCCAGGTGAGCGGAGGTCAGAACATCCTGATGAGGGAGGTCAGATGGAGGGGGGGTTGGAGATGTAATGGAGGCACGGCGGTTAAATGCCGGGGCCGGCTGTGGGATCCGGAGGGAGCGGGGCGCGGGCCACATCACCTCAGGCATCTCCTGACCGCGCGTGATTGATGGGGAAGAGCTGACGAGCTGGGCTCCCAATGTCACTCTCCAATTAAATAACTCTCACCGCTGAACTGCACCCCCCACCAACCCACCACACCACACCTCCCTCTTCTCCTCCCTTTCACCTCTCCTTTTATTATCACTCACCCACTCTCCCCCTGTGCTCTGACTCCCTTTAAGTTGAGCTCTTATTTATTGAAGCTCATGCTGCCCTTTCTTTTATCTTTTTAGCATCATCCTCCTTTCTTCGGCTGCTTTCTCTTTGCCTCAAACAGTATCATTCTCTCTCTCATCCCACTGCAGTGTACAGGAGATTGGTTTTACCTTTCCACTCATGTCTCTAATTTAACTTTTGCTAACTGCTCTTCCAGGTATGACAGACAGAGGCTGCTCTTTCTATTAGTTTGGGTCAGTGCTCGCTTTCTAAATAGCAGAGCCGAGAAGACAATAGGAGCTGCACAAGTGTAATATATTCTGTCTCAGGAATGCAAATACCATGGAAAAGAATACACAGAGGAAGATCCTTGAGTGCCAGTGATGGGGGCTGTGTTTAAAGTGAAATTTAATGCTCTCTCGCGTGAGGAAAAAAATGCATATACAAGTGTAAACCACCTACTCAAAAAGTGTTCAAACTGTTACCACTGCCACGGCTTGAAGGGTGTAAGATTTCCTGCAAAATGCACGTGTTGATAGGTGGAGATGCTAGCGCATGCTGTATGTTTACTGTCACTAATTAGGAAAAACTAATACTGGGTACTTTCAAAGGTCTGCCAGCGCAGAGGTGCAGCAGTTCAGAGATTCAGCCTCCTGCTGCATTCTTCTGTCACCACAGAAGCTCAGTTTGCAGCTAATTGGATGAAAAACAAATAGGAATGGGAGCTCAGATATCCACACAGAGCTACACTAAAAAACTGGGGATTTAAAAGAGGTGTGAATCATGATAGAAAAAGGAAATGAATGAGATGAAACATAAAGCAACTTGCAGGGGAAAAAAAAGAAAAGAAAGCAATATAATTGTGATTTTTTTTTTTGCGGGATTTGATTCATTCTCAGCGTGAAGGAGGGGTGTTAAACTCTCATTGGCTGAAGGTGTCAAGAATATTGTATTGGTTTTCTTTTCACCAGCAAGGCAATCATTTAACAGTACGCATGCCATCTGCTGCAAGAAAAAAAAAAAAAAACAACAAAACTTGGCAGCGTTGAAAATTCGGTTCTTGTCTCCCTTTGCCAAAACACTGCGTGTGTTTCTGGCTCCCTCCTCGCCTACTTATTTTGGTCAGACTATTTCGATGGGCTCTCTCCACTCCAGTCAGCGAGGATCTGGCTCGGGTGAGAGAGCGTTTCCTGTCTCGTCCGGTGATCTGACTCTTCGCTGCTGCGCGTCCCCTGTTGCCTATGTAAGAGAGAGAGAGAGATACATACCCAAAAGCCTGCAGCTGGGGTTCCCTGCACGGAGGCAGCACTGCGCAGTATACGGAGAGAGAGAGAGAGAAAGGGGGATGACAGAGAGAGAGGGAGAGAAACAGAGAGGAAGGGAGGGGGGGGGATCAGACTTGCCACATCCCTGCCAAGGGTGAGAGCGTTTACGCGCGATCCAGTAGCCGATCTCCAGCTCTGCTGCTCTGCCACCAGGACTAATTTCACCATGCAAACTTTTAGACTCTACATTTTGATTTAAGCTGTTTGCCTCCGTGTGGTGCGTGTGGAGGAAAAAAAAACAACTTTTACCAGCAGACACCATCTGTGCGGCGGTGAAGTTATTGCACCTTCTTTTGGTGAGTAATTCCAGCGCAGTGAGGACAGTTGTGATCATGTTTCTAGCTTCTTTTTTTCCACAATGCATCTGAGATCATTTATGGTCTGCTTGGGTATTCTGTGCGTTTTTGTCCCGTCGCTTATTTTGTAATTAGTATTCTGTGGACACAGGTTTCCTGCGGCGCTCGCTCGCAGGTTTTTTTGCTGTCGGTGTGTCCGTGCTGCCCGACTCGCATCCTGTGTTTATTTGGCACCGTCATCCCTCCTCCGTCGCTTTATTTCTCTAAAGCCCGAAGTTGTTGAGATGTTCAATCGATCCGTGTTAATGATGCGAGCTGTTTCTGTAATTATGTTATTGGACAAACGTCTCCTATCGATTCAGAAACAGGTGTGCCCTGCGAACTTTTTCCTGCATTTTGCAGGTGTTGACAGCTAATGCGCAATGATTGATGGGCTGCTTAACAGGAGGGTCAAAGCGCTCAGGTCACATCGGTGCACAAGGATGAGCAGAGGGGGAACCCGCTAATTTTCACTGAAAAGAGTTTTTTTGTGAAAAATTTCCAAATTTCATTTTCATGTGGAGAAAAAACTGCGGGCAGCGTGCAGAAAGCCCATATTCAATCAAAAGAAATGTCTAAAATGGGAGATCTGCCGTTTTTCAACTTTATAACCTTCCTCCACATGATTTAAGGAAATTCATGAACTAATAACTGCAGCAGAATTAACTGCCAGAATGTTCCACTTGCTTAAAAACCAAAAAAGATTACTGCACATGTGGATCTGTACACAATAAAATGACTTATTACCATGCAAGTGTATATTCAGGCAAACACATACATATATGAGATCTCTGCAAAATGATAAACTGTGTTTGTGTTGCCTGTAAGCCCATAGGAGTGGAAAATGCAGTGTGATATAGTATTTTGCACAACATCAGCAGCATTAAATTATATCCTGTCTGTGCAAGGGCAGGAAGAGATATTTATGTTGCTGTGAACGTGTGGGTCTTAAGTCTCAGTTTAGAGACTTTTTTAAAAGCATGGTTCCAAAAATACTTCAGGAAAAACCTCGATTAGGAACAGAGGTTTGCTTTTAAGGCGTCAATATGAATTCGAATGAACAGCTGGCACAGGGGAGGAGTTGGTGTCAGTGTCATCACTCAGCCTTTTTTCATTTATCAATTATTCACAGCTGTTTAGTGGACAGATCTGTGTCTTTTTGAACATACAGCATGTGTATGAAACTCCCTCCAGGCCCTTTACAGATGTTGCATTGTGTCGTTTCCATGCAGCGTGTGAAGCGTACACAGTGTCAGTCAGCTTGAAACCCACGAGCAAAGGAAGCAGGAGGAATTCAAATGAGTGAGGTATCAGGAATCAGGGAGTGGAGAGAAAACCTTTTAGTCGGAGGGATGTTGGGTCAAACTCCTGCAACAGAGCTTGAAGACCCGCCAGCTGCAGGGTTATTGTGGCCCTTCAGCTGACCTGCGCTGTGATGATGAAAGAGACAAACAAAGAGGGGAGGTTGAGGAAAAATCAATGAAGTGCCATGCTATCATCAATGCGGAAACTGCTCATATTCTGCCTTCTCTGAGACAAAAACATGATCTACATGCTGTTTTTTCTTCACTAAGTGAATTAAACTCAAGGATATAGCCTCTGAGAAACCTAAGCATGCTATAAAAAGCGTCTCAAACTACAACCAAGAAAAGTTCTTAGAAGTTGATGTTGTGTTTTCTGGCCTGTGAGTGAAGGTCCACAATGATTGAGGAGAATATGGATCAGAGGAAGCATGCGATTGGTTACTGAACACTGTAGCTCTGGTAATCCTGTTGTGAGACTGGCAAATGGGATTAGAACACTGTGTGTAAGAGAAACAGAGCCGGGGGGTGACTGGGAGGCTTTACGTTCACGGCTTTATCTCGCATTTTCACTTAATTTAGCGTTGTCACTTTGACACTGTCCAACAATGAATTGGCTTCTCTTTACAGGAAGTCAAATATGGACTTTGGCCATTTTTTGAGAGGCTGTTATTGCTTGACTGAGTCAGCCAGAAGAGAATGTTTTTTGTGCTGATATTTGAATATTTTTCAATGATAAGAAAAGAGCATGATTTTCTCTGCGGGGTGGAAAACCAACTGAAGCACTGAAAGCTTTTGGCACCAAGACGCTGCTGGTTGCTTTAAGGGTAAAAACTGCCTTTAAATGAGGAATAATAGGCAGTTTGATATCTGGTAGTGAAAGCACAATGCCTCTGCCTCTTTACATTCAGAGTCAGTCATCATATTTGCAGACATCAGGCCTGGTTTTCACTCTTGTACAGTAGAAAGAAACAACTTCCACCCAGTGAGCTAATCCGTCACTGTAAACACGACGCCTTCGTTTTGTTCTCGCCAAAGTTTCTCTGTTTTGTTGTCACTTCACTGTGCCGAGCTGAGTGTTCTTATATCAGCGCTGCATTACGCTCTGCTTACTGTCAATCACCTGACACCAACAGGAAGAAGAAAAGGAAGTCGTCATGAGGAAACGCTCCCTTGTCACAACCATCTCTTTGTATTTGCAGCGTGAGCGCCTCACTTCAAGCTAGATTTGATGTTATGTGTTTGAATTTTTAAAAACGTATAGGGAGAAAAAAAGGATGTCTCTGCAACGTGGATTGCTCAAATCAACCAGTAAGTCAGCAAAAGCTCATTTGACAACAAGCCAATATCTATCTGCCTTACTGAACTCACTGCTGCAACCACAACTATATTAGCATTATCTCCAGTCCAGGGTTCAGCGAAATGAAAAGCATTAACGTGGTCGCTTGGCTCAAACTGACCCGGCGCTGATTTCCACTCCCGCCGAAGCACCGCTGCAACCTGCCTTCACCACTCGTGCTGCCCTGCAGCCAGATCTGCTCCACTTTCCACCTCTACCATTAAATTGTCATGCAGAGGCAGTGACTTTGTGTGTGTTTGCCTGCATGTGCACGTTAATGTGCTGCAGCCTCAGCGTGTTGGCTTCTTGTATCCAGGTTCATGTTAAGAGCGTGATCAGATCAGCATGAATGTTTCCCAAAGCTATGGGCTTCTTGGATAAACTTTGGCCTCGTAGGGATCCATTTGCTTTGACAAGTGAGGAAATTTAAGAACTTAGAGGTGAGAGTAAACTTTAATCATTTAGGCTGTTTCTCACAAACATCTAGCTGTCTGCAGAGGTGACAATCACGCTGTTGTGATTTATTTCCCTGTTAATTGCCAGCTACGGTTAATGACTTTGCTGTGACGAACTACAACAAATTCCTTCCACAGGATGTGTGATACGCTGTTTTTATTTTGCTGGGGGCGAGGGGGTGGGGTGGGGTGGGGGGTGGGTGGAGAGGAAGTCAAATGAGAACTGGAGAATCTGTGTGGGATGGAAGAGGTCACTTTATGCCAAAGCAATTACTTTCCTCATCCAGGGCTCTGCCAATACTCACCGTCGAGGAGAGAGAAAGAGAGGTCAGCGAGGAAATAAATATACGTGCGGTCAAGCTCTCAGTTTTTTAAATGTCTTCTTCCAGAAGACCTCCTGAAGTTTAAATAACATTTCTGATTCGTTTTCATCCTCAGATACTGCATGAATGTGCCAGCCAGCTCTGCATCTCCATTGGCTCCACGTCACGGGTGGGCTGATTGATCTAAATATCGATAGTATCGATACCAACATTAGTATCGGTATCTAATCGATACTTTACATTCAGTTTCCCCTATTCAGTGCTCAGTTGCATCAAGGACTAGACATGTCTGTACAAATACAGCTCCTTCCACATCTTGCACGCACACTTTGCTGCTCCCCCTGCTGTGTTTTGCTGTCGTGTCGTCGCGTGACTCAAATTTTCTTTTTTTATTTGCCTAAAATCTTTGTTTAAAATCTGTCCTAGGTGTTAACATGCACATGATTAACTGTGGAAATCACAAAACCATTTAGTGGTCATGAAAATGTTTTCAGATTTAGCACATTGATGATTCCTTCACCTCAAAACGCATGACTGCTCTCCCCCACATGAGAGTACACAAGCTGCTCTAATAGGTAAAAATTATCAATATCGGTATCGGCAATACTGGCCCTGTATTTACTTGGTATTAGAATTGCACTAAAGCACATCAGTACTCCATGTTGAGTGTTGCTCCTTCAAAATATTTACTGAGGGGAGTTGTTCTGGCTCGACAAATTAGACGGATGATGCAAGTGATATTATAAAGTTTATGTAATTGCTCAACTCCTCAGGACAGCCAGGATGTGTTGTGACACAAAGACTATTATCTGTCAGCAGCTGATGCTTTTTCTCTGCTTTGACATGACTTCATGTTCTGGCATCTTGGGGGATCTGTCACGGCATGATGACGGCAGGGAGACGGATCCCCGTGCATGCGCTCAGGCCGGTGAACAGACTGCTGGGAGTAGAGGTCAGGAACACTCGGGCCATCATGCTGCTGACAGCTCAGATTTATTTTTAATCTCGGCAACGGGAGCTCGCCACACGGATCATGTGGCTTGTTAGCATTGAGTGGCGAGCCCCGCCACCATTATGCCACAATCTCATACAAAGAAAATGTGACAAAATAATGACCTTGGTTGAGGTAAAGCCTTGATAATGGGGAGCCAGTCTGAATGGCGTTTTGATTGCTATTCCGCTCAGCAACCATTGTTCCACTCGCTGTGAAATCTCTTTGCTTATGTGCATTGAAAACTCCAGGTCATTTTCCCCCCATCTCACCCTGATTAACACTTTGACCTCCCCCTGGCTTTCCTTTGGCGTGTGTGTACTTGAAGGACATTGTGTTGATTGTCTGTACCATATTTAGTGTTGTTTCATTTTTGACCAATTTTTGTATGATTGGTGAAAAATTTCATTATCATTGCATCAGCAGGCACATTACTTGCTGTCTAAAGTGACTGCGGTCACTGAGGCAATTTTGCTGACGGTTCTCTCTCTCTGCTCTCCTCTGTGTCTTTGTCTCTCTTCTTCTTTTCTCTCTTTCTGTTTTCTGATAGGTGCCAATTACACAGCCTGTGTGTTGAAGCCTGCCCGGTTGCCGCTGACCCTGTTAGCCAGCTTTAATGTCAACTCCCTGGCTCCAAAGCGGAGGGAATTACCCCACTTTTAGTCTCCAATCAGGAAAAAAAGAAGAGCAACCCAGCGAAATGAAGAGCTTGACTCTTTTTCAGCCCGAGCGCAGGGTCTGACTGCTCTTGCTTTTCTGGTGAAACACAGGGTCAGGACTGTGTGGATAAAGCCCTGAGGGTTTTGACATTTCAGCCTCACTGTCTTTTTTTAGTTTTCACTCCTCTTCTGGCCTCAGTGATTTTTGGAGGAGGCCCAGATGATGGGGTGGTGTTGCTCAGGCATATGCAGAGCCCTCGCTCTCCTGGCGCTCCTGCTTCCCTTGTGGCAGAGAGGCTGCCGGGGGCTGAATCCCAGCTCTGGGGATCTGGAGAAGTCCCCACACTCTGATCCAGACCCCTGGGAGGTCCTGCACAGGCACAGACGCAGCTGGGTATGGAACCAGTTCTTCGTGTTGGAGGAGTACACAGGAAATGAACCACTTTATGTTGGCAAGGTAAGCAATCTGTGACAGTTAATAGATCTGTGTAAGCATGGCTTAACAAAATGTGCACAAGACAAAACTATTTAATATGGCTGAATGTATCCCTGGATAAAATAAACCTTATGATAAACTGATCCACACATCCTCACACACTTTATTTTTGCAGCTCTGGCACCAGGTTTGGTGCACCTGTACAGTAATACACATATCAATAACCTCTTACCATAATGACCTGCGAAATCTGGGACACGGCAGTGTTGTACAGCGTTGTATAATTTCCCAGTGCCCTATAAAAAATGCTAAACAAATGAAAAACAAAACACAGACAGCGAGGGAAAGTGTTCTGCATTTTTTCCCAGCCAAGCTGAAGCGTGTGATTGCACAAACAGTTGTTATTTTAGAGGATGGTGTTCGGCTTCATGAGGTAATTTGTACTGTAATCATTTCTCTGAAAAGGTACATATTACTCAAATGTGTCTTTGTAGAGGAGGTGTTCTGCTCAGGTACAAGCAGACTCTGTGGATCAAAGTCACGCATGTTTTGGCAAATAAACGAGCATGAAACGCTCCCAGTGACACGAATCTCATAGTTAACGTGAGGGTACACCAACAAAGTGACTAATCATGCATTTGTGAGATACGGTGACACTGCTGAGACGAGTGGGAAAAATATTAATATCCCAGTATTAATACCACAATTTAAAATGTTATCATATGTAACTAAAGTTAATGCAATGGTTAGCAAAATAAAAGCCATCAAATCAAGCTTTCTGAGCTTTCTTTACCGCAGTGGAGACGCGTGATGACCATGACAGGTTTTCTGTGATGAACCTAAAACTGTTTACCTGCCTCACCTCTGCCTCACCAATCCAGACAGATGTGTGCGTCTTTGCCTCCTTTTACTTAACGGTCAGCT
Organism: Naso thynnoides; assembly: GCA_029783665.1. NCBI lineage: Eukaryota > Metazoa > Chordata > Actinopteri > Acanthuriformes > Acanthuridae > Naso > Naso thynnoides. The sequence goes on from JAQLOL010000013.1 coordinate 5,914,302, forward strand.
TCTTGGTTGTGGTAAATTTGAGCGGTAGGTTTTTCTCTGCGCGTCACTCTGCATGACTGTTGATTTCCTCCAGATGTGAACCCTCGTCTTTGTTTGAAATCGAGCCGATGATGGTGGCGCTGTCTGCAAACTTCACAGTTTTCTTCATGCTGGGGGATGCACATGTCAGTGTACAGAGTGAACAGGAAGGGGCTGAGCACAGAACTCTGGGGGGCTCTGAAGTTAAGATTTGCAATGGAGAGCATGAGGAATTTCAATATTCAGTTGCAGTTACAGCTCACCACTGGAACTAATTATATAAGTCAAATAAATCTACATATCAAGTAAAAAGTACATTATGTCCCAATTTTAATTCTGTTGTAACCAAATTTAATTCTTCAGTACGTACTAAGTACATACTTTATTTCACAGCTCGCATACATGGACAAAGCAACATTACACAACTGGAAATAAATTCTAATGTGAAATGGTCGTCAGACGACGAGACAAGAAAACTTAAAGATAAATTAAGGTAAAATAAAGGCAATAAAGTATCTTAAAAATGTAGGACCTAATTTGAAGTATTAAGTTACAGTTCACAATTGGGAGTAACTTGTTACTATAGCTGTCAAATAAATGTAAAATGTAAAAAGTGAATTGTTTAACAGTGGAATTCAGTAGAGTAGATATACAATATCACATAACATTGAAAATACCAAATAAAATATATGCACAAGTATATGTACTTCGTACGTAATTACATTTCACAACTGGAACAAAGTTTGAATGAATGTTTTTAGTAAAGAGTTAATTATTTTCTCCTAACGTGTTTAAGGTGATATAGAAGAAGAATTCTGGCAGAGTACAAGCACGAAAGAAGCTGAATTTAATTACATGTTTACAGTCCACACCTGGAAGTAACTAGTTACTGTAGCTGTCAAAGAAATGTGATGCAGAATGTAAAAAGTACTTTACTTTACTATGAAATTTAATAGAGTAGATGTACAAAAACCCCACACAAGAATCATTGTATACACACAACCACAACCTGAAGAAACTTGGAATGTCAAATAGATGTGGTGGCACAGAGAGTATATTATTTTCTCATGGGGGGGAAAAAAAGTTGAAAGATGTCAGGCAAATATAAGCAGAAGTACGGACACTGAATTAAAGTACTTAGTTACAATCTATGCCTGGAAGTAACTGGTTACCATACCTGTCAAATAAATCTAACTTAAAATGCACTTTTCCGTTCCTTCCCACGTGAAATTTTTATCCGTAGTATAACAAAATCTAGTTTTTTACACTGTGGTGTTAAATTGTTGTTTCACATCAGAGTGTTTGGTGCAAACAATCATTGCTCCCTAGATTTCAGCACTGCAGCATGAATGGACAGCTCCTGCCTATAGAAAATGGCTCTGGTGTGTGCAGTGCTGGCCAGATGGGTCTTGGATCGGTCTCTAGATCCCTGTTATCTTGGAGAATTTTCTGGTCTTATTATTAAATTAGTTTTCATCTTTCTGCTCATCTGTAGGATAATCATTCTCATCTACATGTATTTGCCGGGTCTGCTCTCACAAGCCCATTTCCTTGCTGTCTCTGAACTGGATTAGCGTATCCAGCTGGAATTAGGATACATTTGACTGTCCTATTGTTCTCCTCTGTTTTTTGCCAGAGGGATGTTTGGACGAGAGCATCGAAATCAGAATGAGCCTGTTTGTGACACTGCTGGGGTTCAGCTAAAGGCCATTTCTCGTCCGAGCGTCCCCAGTATCTTAAAACTCTGTCTCGTCTGATCTGTGTGTCTCCAGATATGTACCATATCTGACTAGTAGGGAGAGTGTTTTTTGCTCGGGAACATCTGTTGTCTGATTCAAGTGTGTCCTTGTCCTGCGTTGCCCATTTGAAAGTTACAGAAGAGAGACCAGTACAGTAGTGAGGAATTTCAAGTGCTTTTCTTTTACTCATTCTTGCGGCTGATTGCTTTTCTTGTTAGTAAATCCCGCAGGAAGTGAACAGGCTGATTACATATTCATAGATGTGTAGAGATCTGCTTATTCACATGGAATATACACAAATCCATTTGCAAGCCCTCTTTTTACAGGTAGTCTTCTATTTTTCCCTCGCACGTATCGATTGATCTTTTGTTTTGTTTGTTACACATGCATTTATATTGATAGTACCAGCAGTCTATGGTGAAGACAACAGAGCACAAGGCGTGTAAAATTCATACTGCCTCCATCTTCACACTCTGACCTCTTGCCCAGGCTCCATCTAACCGTTCCAGACGTATGAAAAATCAAATTCATTTACTCCCCGCGGGCCTAGCAGGCTGCCTGGGAGCTTGAAAAGCTGTCACATTATTTGTTCCCTAAGATCATGGTTGTCACATGGTGTGTAATTGTTTGGCATCACAAGGACACGCTGTAAAAAGTCCGGGCAGGACACCCTGACCTCGTGACTCAGTGTGAGCGACATGGAAGGTCCTGCCATGTCAAAAAAATGACCTTACTTGAAATGAATTCTTCATGTAGTTTCTGCAAAATAAAACCACACGAGCCAGTTTTTCATACTGTGCTCTAAAATTTTCAGCAGGTGATATGCAAAAACAGCAGTGACATGACGAGTAATTGCTTTTGTCGGACGCATCTGATGCATCCGATATGACAAACAATAGGAATCTGTGTCCAAACAATGGCAAAACCGCTGCACAATTTGGTCACTTGTTTGCCTGGAAGCAAAAGGAAATATGATATAGCTGGTAAGAAATGGGAAGTCATCACTTTGGCCTGGCTGCTCCCTTTGCATCTGCAGTCTGCTCGGCTTTAATGCATTCTGTCAGATTCTGAATTTCACAACCAAATGTCTCATTATGCCTTGGCACTCTGCCTAGGGTAAGTGTACTGGCCTGGAATCAGCTGCAGTCACATCAAGCTGGTGGAAACATACATTAAAGAACCTTAAACTGCAGAGGCTCCGCCGCAAATTGGTGACGCACATATTTAAACAAGCGAGAATGCCGAAGCAACTCATCCACTTAACAAACACTTACTTGGTAAACATGATGCGATTAACATTTCCTGCAGAGTATTCGTGTGACTAAATATTTGCAGGGGTTGAAACGCACCAATTTGTAGCTTCTGCTGAATGAGCAGCGTTAGCAGTTTCAGCAGTCGCAATTATGTTTCAGATAACAGACAATTCAGCTGTCTTGTTAATGCACCAACTTTCCTCGCCTTACGCTTTGGAATATTTCTCCCTCCATTCAGTAACTTTTGTGCTACAGCTGTGACTTTTCCATGGGTCTGTTTATGTTTAAGTGACTTAACAGCTGCCGCCTGTGAGGCAGAGCGCTGCCTTACATCACAGGAGTCTCACCTTTTTTAAAGAGACTTCTTCAAAATTGGCAGTCCGACTCACCATCAGAGTAATGGATGGACTTAATCCACCTTATAATTCAGGCTGCATTCAGAGCGCATTAGCCGGGCCTTTCCTGCTACACTTGCAAAAGGATTTATTCTAATACAAATAAAAGGGACTTAATGAGAAGAAGAAAATGGACAACATTTCTTTAAAGAAAAATCTGTTATGTGTAAAAAGCTCTCACTGTTAAAACTTCAATTAAGACTAAGAGAAGA
>JAQLOL010000013.1:5925245-5966818 GCA_029783665.1 Naso thynnoides
GGAAACCGAATACAGGGGAGCTGCTCTGCCTTGCCTCCAAACTAGCATAGTGGTCACTCGCGGTATCGCAGCAGAAAATTTCGACGATGTAAGGTCTATGCACCAAGCGAGAACTCATGGACTGAACTCAGCTGCGCCTATTCAGTGGACTGCATAACTAAGAAGTAAACCCGGAAGCCGGAAAACGCTCCTATTATATGCACTGGGTTAGCAACTTTCATTAGTTTGAATGGGCAGCCATCTTTGTGTACTGGGTCCCGCTCTTTCAATATAAGTGCCGTGCTAGAGACTTTGTAAAGCAGTGCCTTAAGCTCAATGCTAATGTGAGAATGCTAACATGCTCATATTTGCAACTCTGACAGACTGATGTTTAATAGGTGAAGAGTGAAGAACATGTTTGTCATGCTAGTTAACATGCTAACATTCAATAGCTTGCAACCAAAGTAGGCCTACATTGAATGCTAATGATAATGTTGTTGGTTTTCTTTTTGGTCAAAACAACAAAATATCGGACAAATTTAAGTTCTGACATGATAAAAAAGTAAAGTTCTCACTAAGGCTTGGCCTCAAGGGGTCTAAATCTCTCATTTAAATGTAATTAAATCCATCTACTAGTTTTTGAGACATTTCACTACACCTGCCAATGTGAACCTCATGGGGGCGCTGGTGGAAAACTCAGAATTCATTGTCTGAGAATCAAGAATTTCTGAAATGAAATTTTTGCCAGTCGATTCTAGAGATGTAGAAACATTTGGCATGGACCAAAGAGCTGGACTGACAAAAGATGCCATCCTTAAAAATTTTACAACAAAATACATTTAATCATGAGACATGAGGCTGTATTTTTTGTATGAACCTTTTAAATCAAAGCCTGACTTTAACGACTTAATGATCCAGTAAATAGTCTGACTGCAACAAGTGACCTTTGCCTCTCTCTCTCTTCATCTGAGGTTTGAGCCCGGCTGTAAGAGCATAATTTCTTCTTTGAGCAAAACTAACTCCTCTCATTACTGACTCCACATCACTGATTCTGGACTTTTGGAGCCCAGGGCTAATTCATAAAAAAACATAAGCACAATAAATGTATTGGAAAGAGCTGTGGCTGAATCAATTCAGTTTCTCTTACCCCAAAGCTTTCGTCTAATTTGAGGGACAACAGAAATAAATGGATTTTAGGTGGGGCAGAGAATGCTTAGCAGTAATTTTTCACCCTTATGCAGACTCAAGTTTTTCATGTCTGTGAAAAATGAAGGTCATTTCCTTTGTGTGAAATGTAAGCATGCCATTTGAATTGTCTGTCATACAGATTCACTCTAACCACAAACTTGTCTGCGATCTTATTCATCTTGTCTCTCCTGTCCCATTTCCTACATCCTTTCAACTTTATAAAGCAGAGTTCTGATGTTCTTATATAAAAATGTAATTTCATCTTTAAAATGTCAAAAGAAGTTATCACTTTTATAACAATTTCGGAAATACCTGTATTAAACTTTACTTCCTGTCAATGGGACTTTTGCCTCAAGCTTACGATTGGTTCAAGCCTATATGTACAATCTAAATGAAGGTGCAAGACAAATTATTTTCACTCCATTCAGACCAAATTTCATTCCGTTTCGGCCCATTTTTTCCCTGCGAGTAGATATCATTTTGACACAGCCTGAATTCAGTTAAATTTAGTGGCAGCAGAGAAGTTGTAGGGATCTGTGTGAAGATATCCTGTACTTGGAACACAGCCCATTCATTTTCTATGGCAGAGATGAGTTCATATTCCGACAGTGTTAAATTATGCCGAGGGGGCTGAGGCTATGCAAAGACTATGGGATGATTCAGAGATGGATTGGGCTATGATCTGAAGTTGTTATTGAATTTGGCTCCTGATATCCCTCAGAATGAAGAACGGAGTCAGGAGAGTGATTTGCTCTTTTTCTTGGTGCAAGACTAAATATATTCACTACTGGAGGGATTGTGTACACATCAAAAGTCTTCTTTCCCAAAGGCCCTCTCATGTTGGGGTTTAATAAGGTATTTTATTGTTTGAAGTAGTACTGCTTGTTTGAGTTGTTTATAATCCCTTTGGATTGTAGCAGCACTGCTGGTAGTGTAAAAGAGACGGCATTATCCTCGTATTTTCCTTTCTTTCTCGCTCACTCTGGGGCTTTGGTTACATGGTTAAATCCAGGTGCGCTTTTTCATTTTTTCCCCAAAGAACTATGGGAAGGCGTGAGTCAGAAGTCATATTACACACATCAATGCCAGTGGTGGGCGATGGGCATGTCAGCTGGTTATGATTTGTAGGTGCAATGTAATGAACGGAAGGTCTCGAGGAAGCTGGGACAATGTAAAGGTGTTGTTGTGTAACTGGAATGTGAAGTTTCAAGAAATTCCTCGTAACCAGGAGAAGATGTTCATGTAAGTTGGACGTGACTTCAGTCCTTGAATGCCTCCACGACGTTTGTGTCCTAGCAACCGTGCCTTTAGTTTGTGGTCAGTTGCTCCTGGCTCTGTGTTATTTCTGTCCTGCGAGGTAGAAAAATACAAAAATTCAACCCATTTTTGGCAATGTTTATGAGAGGTGGAATGAATTTACCAACTAAAGCAGCCATTAGGACGCTGGCTATCTTAGCCAATCACAGCAGGGTCAGCATATAAATGAGAAAATTCAGAACCACTTTTACAAACAAATTTAAGGCCAAAACTCAGGGCTGGGCGATATAAAAAATATAATATCACTTCAGAGGTATGAGACTATGTAATATCTTAGATATTAGATATTGTTATATCAAGATATGGAAAAAAAAAGGTGTCGTGCCCCCCCCCTTTAAAGGCTGCATTACAGTGCAGTGATGAAATTTTCTTAACTTATCATACAGTTCTGTTCTCTTAATACTAGCCTTTACCCACTGAGTGATTATAGTTACATTACTAATGATTATTGATCAAAAAAGGAATTGTACTAATATTTTTTGAAAGTTACAATTGTTATTCCGACAGTATTGTGACATTAGAGAGGGACTTTGTTTTAAAAAAAAAAAGATGTAATAATTTATTTGATTCTCTCTCCCACTTTTAGCATTGATGAAGTGCTTTTGTGGAGATTTAGAAAATATTGCAAAACATATCAAAACAAAGAGATGAAGCCTCAAAATACTGCGATACAATTTTCAGCCCGTATCTCCCAGCCCTGCTAAAACTTGTCGTCTTCGGCAGTATTTCCTTGTAGATTTTTATTTTATATACAAAAACTGAATCATGAAAATTATCTTACATGTTTGATTCAGGACTCTAAAGCAGTGTTTCCCTTTCATTTTAACCTACTAACATTTTTTAATTATTGGCTGCTTGTGACCCTAATTCACAGGTTTTATTAGTATGTTTTTGAGCAGCCAAAAAATGCTTCCATGATTGTTTTATCTGAATATTTTATTATAGCTCTGAAGGGTAAAATTATCCATTTATTCATTAAAAAAACAAAGATGAGATAAAAGCTAGAATAAAATAATATAAATCTGTGCCACAGGAGTATATATTTTCTGTGAAGAGCAGCTTTTAATAAAAATATTTATATTTGGCACCAGAATATTAATGACGTATTTCAAGAGAAGGTAATATGATGGATTGCCATGCTGATGTTTTATCCCAGCCTAAATTAAAACGGTATTCTTTCCTGTCATGCAACACACTGAGGATGTCAACTAAATGGAAGTTTTAATCATTTAATTATCTTCTTTTGCTGCCCAAACTATTAAAAAAATAGATAGTTTACATTTAGCTTTACAAGTTTTCACTAATGAAAAAACAGATATGATTGGAAACAAAGGAAGAAATGCGTCAGAATAAGAGTGAGAACATGGGAACAGAAATATGATTGTTAGCTGATATAGTTGCATTAACACCTCCTCCCATACTGGAAACTGTGAAGAAAATTGACTTGATATGAATTATCTTTCACACATCTAACAATGTCACATGTGAAGAAAAGACGGGTAAGCACAGCATGGTGTGTTGCATGCATCATACAGAAGTTATTTAAGAGGATGGCATCAACACACTGATACATTAACATGAGCATGCATCAGCCGAGTCTGACTGCGAGCTTTAGGCTTTCATTAGAATTAGCTGTGAACTGTAACGCAGCTGGGTAAATGCTTTGTCGGGTCATTTACGCCTGTTTTTCCATAGATGATAAGTCCCACTTTACATGGCATCCTATCAAAGTAAAGTAAAGTACATCTTATGAAGCTGACTGCTTGCCAGGAGCTCTTGGAACATTTACATATCGACGGTAAGCCGTTTGCACGCCGGCCAAATGCAGATTATGTACAGGTAGAAAATATGGGATGTAAAAGTTGAAGCTTTATGTGCTTCTGCTCTTGTGAATTTTAGTGCCTTTTCTGAGACTCCTAAAATGTGCTGATTTTATTACACGTTAATAAAATCCCTTTTCTGCACCTCCCACACTAGTTTAAAAGTTTATGAATTTAATCACATCTCTGTAATTGCCACAGAGATTGATGCTGACAGGATTTAATACAAAAAATACCACCCTAAGACACTTTTGAGAGTCTGCAGAATTTAATTTACAAATTCCCTTTTTATAAAAGTTCTAAAAAATTAACTGTTAATGTCAAGAAACACCTCATGGAGGCAAAAATAAAATCAAGATATAGGAGACATGTTTGCTGTTGCAACAGTAGACAAATATTCACCCACAAAACATACTGACAGTCGATTTCTTGCTTTTAGATCTATTTACAGTATCACTGCTTCCACCTACACTATACAGTTTTTGCAACAGCTTCAGGTACGTGCATTGAGTGAAATGAAGGAAATAATTAAGTAAAATCGAGGACATGGCTAACAGGGATTAAAGAAAAGTTATATTACAGCAGAGGACATCAATAATGGATGATATGAGCCCATGCTTTGTTTGACCTCTATATGGACTCCATAACATGCAAAACTAAGCAAATGTGATCTAAGAAAAATACAACACCACACAAGTTTTCTGCATGTTAATGTGTTGAACAGTGAAGTACAAACATGCTGCACTTTCGACCTGATTGTGTCAAAGTGAATTAGAAGGAAACTCAACTTACTACAACACTGCATGTTATTTGCTGGAGAACTATATAGCCTAGTGAATGTACCCACATAAGGTGCTCAGTGTACGCTTTGAGTTTTATTGTCGAAGATAAGCTGTGCTTATCACAGTGTGATTGAGCCAGGTTTAGTGCTCTGTTGAAGTGGGTTATGTCCCCACAAAGTCCCAGAATGCACTGCAGTTTTCAGAGTCAGACCTTTTCAGGTGGCCTCCTTCCAGGATGTTAGTGTCTGAAAAATCAGCATATGGTGGAATTCCCAAAGGTGGTCAACGTATGGTTTGATTTAGTTTTGTTTCAGAGGGCTTATTAAACAAAATGAATGTAAATGAATACCGGCACACATTGTAATTACTTCGTAATGATCACAACAGTAAAAAGCAATTGGTTGAAATATCCATTAAAGTTACATATAGCATGGCATATAATTTTTGGTGTCATAAAACTTCACAGGTGTGTCGTTAAAATCTAAATAAAGGCCAGGTGAAGTGGGTTGGGGACAGAGCAAGGGCACAAATTTCCTCTTTTCCAAAACCTCTCAATGTGTCATGACCCTTATTTAGGCTACTATTCAATTAGATTTAAACTTGTTTAAAAAGAATCTTAATTTTTATTTTATTGTCAGAAGTGTCTTTATTGGGTTTGATTGTAGCTCTTGTCCATTGAAAAGTCTTTTTTTTTTACTCTATTAGAGGAGATTGCATTCAGACAGTTAAAAGTTTGCATTAACTGTGAACAGACAGACATTTAAAACATTTGTTCGCCTTGTTTCAGAAAGAGATGAAAACAGGAACAAGTTGCCAAGTTGTGCAGGTCTGTTGCAATTTAGAATCAGGGACCGCGACGAGTCATGACATCCCAAACTTTTGCTGACTCGTCATCTCTCGGCCTCGGGGTCTTTTTTCAGCAGATGGTGGCACATACAGCAGAGATGTCATGCCCACTGGAGGCAACAGCATGGTGACAAAAAAAAAGCCCACACTGGTTTCCTAACAGCTACAGATAAAATTAAGGTTGACTCCGTCTTGACACTGAGATTCCCAAATATTATGGGAGCAATGGGTGGGACACAGTAGCCCACAAAGGAAACACACCGTGCATGTTTCTCATATGTCCAGGGTGTTCAGTGTTTCCTCCAAATCTATTGCCAGACTTTCAGGTTTCACTCCAGACTAACTGCAAGCTGCATGAGGTGATATGAGTCATTTAAACCAATGTTGTGTGATCAGTGTAAATCTGTTATCTCCTGTTCTCTTCTGGGTTATTAGCCAACAAAACAAACAGCCTACAGTCATGCTTGGTGGCTGTGCTAATGCTGTGTTCACATCATATAGGGTTAATAGCAGAGATGAGGATGATTCCCATGTTGATGCCTCCATGACATTAAAGCAAATGTATGATTACAGCCGGTAATGTTTTTATTGAAAATTACATTAGATTTACATTAACTGTATGTGAAAGACAGCTTTGGTTGATGTTTACTGTTTTGTTTTTAGGTATTTTAGTATTAGTGAGTCCGAAATCGGATATGGAAGAGTTTTAAGTTTTCAGTCGTAATTGTGTCTCTGAAGTTGATTTTATTGCTATTTGCAATACATGTAATTATGAAAACTGTTGCGTAGCATGAGTGTGGCATTAGAAAGAGTGGTGCTTTGAGCAAATGCTGGCATCAGCATGCTAACACACTTGCAAAAATAATCATTGATGGGTATCAAGAACTGTTATGAAATTTGTAGGCCTGCTGTAGAAGTTTAATCTTTCCTCAGATATTCCTGAGCTTCTGATCAGGTAATGAAAAAGAAAGAAAAAAAAAAACAGCACATCACAAATTCATAATGAAAGAGTTACAGCCCTTCACAACAGTTGAGTTGGTCTGGTATGCTTGGAAGTTAATGGCTAGCATAGCATTAACTGGTTAGTGCTATTTTGCATTACTTTATGGTTATTCATATTTTTAATCAAAGGGGAATGACCACAGCCATTATTCCTTTATTTCTGCAAAAATACAAATATAGTTAAATTTTCTAAGATTAATTCTGTTCTCATGTAAACTCTCAGTTTTTTTTAAACCAAATTATAAGAGTAATGTCAACAAGATAATTGGTAAGTACAGTATCAGTACTGATATTCAGCATCAGTACCTATAACTGTTTCATTAAGATATGTTAATATCTTCCATTCTGAATGTTAATGTAATCAGGTTGATGTTAAAATGTATGAAGCCTACAATATAATCTCAACATCAAGTGTTAGCATGCTATCATAAACACAACTCAGCCTGAGTCATCAGTCGCGTATTTTGTCATTGATTAAAGTATTGGATGAACTGAAAATTTAGCCTGATGATTGCATGACATCAAAAGTAAATGGTGTTAAAGTTATTGCCATATATCTTGAGAAAAACATGACTACATCTACTGAATTTCACAGAAATTCATCCTCATGGTGGCGCTAGAAGAAAGTCAAGGGTTTAGCAAAGTCATCCTCTTGAAAACTTGAATGTCTCTAGTAAATGAAGCGGGCATTCGATATTTTGTTGAGATAATTCACTCTGGAACAAAATGAGCACCTGACTACACTGACTTCCTATGGATGCTGCTAACATGGGTAGAAGCACATCAAGGTTTGCACATATACAAGTAAACACTATTTTTCCAATCTTGAGCCTTAAATAGCAGCTCCAGTTCATTCTAAGTTTGCTGCATTACTGATTTGCACACGTCTAGATAAATACAGATATAATTGTTTGAAAGTTGAGTCCTCTGAGGGTGCCTGTTTCTCAGCTGATGGCACTTCTATATTGCTCCATTAACACACTAGTTTGTGTCTTATTGGCCCGCGCGATAGAGAAACTTCACAGGCTCATCAGAAAACCTCTTCACGCCTCAGCTATCACTTTTACTAAAGGCCACTTTCAATAAATGTCAGGCTCCAAACATTGGTAAACAGTTTTAGCTCTGATCAAATTCCAGAGGGGTGATATACACGGCGCGGTTGCCATGTCTGTGGGATTACGAGGGTTCCACTTCGGAAATGGCACATTAAACAAATGGATCATTTCCCACTGGTGACGACAGTATTTATTCCCACCGCTGAGAAGGCCTGCCCTTTTCCCTTCACGTCCCGCTCGTCCAAACGTCGAGCACCTCCTCGTCCCGTCCCGCCGCTGATGAGGGCTTGTTTCAGTCCAGTTAAAGTGCAGCTGCTGGAAGGAAAAGCTCCACACTCATAACTCTGTCAAAATGTTCTGCAGAGGGCGAGATGTGTCAAGATGTTGATCCATGAAGTTTTAATAAATTTGTCACCCTTGCACATGAGAGCTAGGGGTTCTCACTACTATAGCTTTGGTTTTGTTCCTTTAACAAGTAATACTGATATCTATAACAACACGGACATTTTTCATTATTAAGAGCAGCTAATGTTCTGTCAGAAGCGAAAATTTTATGATTTATGCGCTGAATGTACAATTAATAAATAACTTCTGCTTGTATTTTTATTACCTCCAAGTAATTTGCCAAACAAACATTTCTTTTAGTTCTCCTGCTCTGATGATTTAATCATTTACATTTAAACAAATGTAAATCACTGAAGTAAGAAGAGTCTTAATGTGCCCAGGATCTATCTAACATGTGATGGATCTATTTTATTTTTGTACTCATCCGTGCGAGACTTCTAATGCAATTAAGATCTGAATGATTCATTTGCAAGTAATACACAATGACTATTTGGTTTTTTTCAGTTGAGTTTTGTATAATTTAAGTGATATTTTAATAATGTACTATTATAAAATTATATGTATTATTCTATTGTTGTACTAAGAGAATAGTTAAGAGCTTGATAAACTCATAATGATTGCAAACAAGTGTTGGAAACCCAAGTTGTCCAAAGCACTGCATATCATTTGTAAAACTTGCTCGACTGGTCATAAAATTTAACATACTGATAAATGCTGCATTCACATGTCGGGCAGAAGGCGGGCGACACTTTGCGAACGGTACGGTAAAAGACAAACAGGAATGGAAGGACAGCAAAACGTAACACCCATGACGATGTGTTGTTTACAGAACATGGAATAAAATCTGTTTAATTTTATGTTGCAAGCTTAAACTAAAAGTTAAATTCCCAGTCAGCTCTCTGCTGTTTGGCCTCCATGTATCATCTCGGTAAGTTTTTCCAGGCTGCGGTAAATACAACTCCAGGTGTCATTGTACCAAAATAAGCACCTTCTCGGTGTGGAGATTGGACATGTTTCCTCGCGTGAAGCATTTCACAAGCAAATCCAGTTCTTAATTCCATTGAGGAGGATGGCAAAAAGTTAAAATATTTTCACTTTTGACAGCAATGCCATCTGCCATTAATGTTGCCGGCATTCTCTGCCGACCTCATCAGATTTTACCATCCTGCTCTCATCCACTGAAATGACATCCGCTTTGCCGTCTGCCGTCTGCCTGATTCTGTGTGAATGCAGCATAACGGTGAATAAAATGTGCATTAGTAAGTAGGAAAATATTAATTGCCTGCTCAAAAATGTGAACATACATTAAGCTTCATTTTCTCACTTCTCCCCATTGAGAGACGCTGTGTGCACTTACATACAAGGCACAGCAGTGCCTCCGCATTGATTATTTAAATCTTTCCACATGTGGATGGGATTGATCAGAATCTAATATTAATTAATGTTCTGTACATCTAAAGGTCACACACACACACACACACACACACACACACACACACACACAGTGCTTGTTCATGCAGTAAAATAGTTTGAAGTGATGCAGCTGATAAATCTTGAGCTCAATTGGAGGAACTTGTTCTTCTGTTAAGTTTTTAATAGTTTTTTTGGTTTTTGGCCACTTTCCCACATATTCGCTCCAGTAACATTGTGTCGCTCGGTTTAAGATGACAGAAAACAGCCTTTTCCAGTCGTTAAAGTAAATTGTTATACAACACCAACACCCAATAAAAAAAATCATCACCTGGCATGCTCAGGCTGCTGGACATAATTTAAAAGGCAGTTTCGCCTACAGGGAACGCTGGAGGTGGAGTGAAACGTCCATGCAGCTGCGGGTCTCTAAGTAGGAGCAGATAATTAGTTCTGGTGGGTGGCGGGTGGCGGGTGGATGATTTATGTGTACATGCAGATCCGGGTGACATCAGAACTGATCTGTGCATCATTAATTTATGGAGGGGTTAATACACACTTGGAAAACTAAACACAGTTTGGGTTGGTTAGAATAAGTCTGAAAACAGCGGTTAAGGTTATGGGACCTGTTTGACATACAGTGAAGGCAGCGTGCAAATCTGCTGGATCAGATAAATTCCTACTTTACTTTTTTAATTTAAAACTTTAGCCTTCTTCACCTCTAACATTTATTTCAAAGATCAAAGGATTTATGATTTTTGTGGGATTGTTAACATTAATTTACCCCTTTTGTTCATTCGTTATTTTTATCGATGTTTCAAAGCTGGAAAATGAGTCAATGAATCAGTTTTGAAGGCCAAATGTCAAATAGATTTTTAAAGTAAATTTTTAAGCTTTTTTGCTTTCATCAATGAATAGAATTGACAGGGAATGAGGGAAAAGAGAGGTGGGAGAAGACAAGGCAGCACTTTATAATAACTACACACTTTTAGGCATTAGTTAAGCTTTAATAAACACTGAATTATCATTTATAAAGCATTGCTCCTACATGAAAAGGGTTAGGGTTACCCTTACCCTTAACTCTAACCATAACCCTAACCCTTTTCATGTAGGAACAATGCTTTATAAATGATAATTCAGTGTTTATTCATGCTTAACTAATGATGAATTCAGTATTTGTAAATGCTTACTAATGCTTAACTAATGCCTAAAAGTGTGTAGTTATTATAAAGTGTTACCGAAGACAAAAAAAAAAAAAAAAAAGTCAAAGGCAGTACTGGCGGTCTTTGCAGCAACATGGTCATTGTCCCAAATTTCTAGTCCAACAGAAAGCACCAGAAAGAGGTTCCAATATGTCTGTCATATTCATACAGCTGAAGCAATGTTGGTCTCCAGATTTTAAAAAAGGAAGGTTCATGGCCAATAATAAGGTGGTTATCATTCTCCTGATTCACATCTCCAATATTTGGATTGTTCACCGTCCTTGGCGGTCTTCTTCATCCACGTGCTGCCGGAGACTGGTGCCTGAGAGGAGATTATTGATGTCACTGTCATCAGGCGGTCACCTCGGAGTGCTCGCAGCGTCGAGTGCTCTTCACTGAACAGGTTTTTAATCAGAATCGTGTGTGTCAAACACCATCGAAACCTGTTTTCTGTGGAGAGCCTGAGCACGTGTGGAAAACAAGAGAAAACAAACAAAGGAAATAATGCTTTCCAAGCATTCCAAAGAAAAGTGAATGACATGGAAACAGTGTTTATCAAAGTCCCCATAAAAAAACAGAAAAACAAACAAAAAAACTGTTTATGTTGCGTATATGTTTTGATGTTTCATTCTTTATAGAGGTTTGTTGAATTACTTTTCTAAACCTGCTGTATCTGTTGGCTGTGCACCAGTTAGCTCGGATGTACTGTGTCATAAGGTGGGTTTAGCCTAATTAACCAATTAGATTGGTTCCCAAACTGGATAGTAATGCTCCGTAGAAACTCCTCAGTCAGAATAAACTGGACCAAACTGGGTGAAATGTCAATCAATTGCAGAGGGGCACAGTAAATTTTTTCAGAAACAGATGTAAAGAAAAACTAGCATGCAAACTATGAAATAGATTGCATTTTGGCTGTGTTCTCTGCACATGCGCTTGGCGTAAATGCATAATGTTGCCTCTCGATTTCTAAGGGCCCAGACATACTTTCTGCATTTCACGTCGGTGGGCATCCGCAGACTTGTTGCTGGTGCTGACAGGGAAAGCGATTCATTCATATGAAAACAAAGGTCCGCGCCAGTCTGGCCATATTCGATACACGGTGCGCAAAGTGCAGCAGAATGAACAAAAGGTAACAGAGGAAGTTTGGTGGTTACACTTAATCTTTTTTAGCCAGACCAACATAACTAATGTTGCAGCTACAGCTACATCCGTGTCAACCAAACGGAGACAATAGGAGGAAAAAAATAAAAAAAGGTTTCACAGACCTGAGGGAGAGCAGACGGGTCCACGAGGCTCCACTTTCTGGATGCGGAAAGTGTGAATTGGGCTTAAAAAGTAGCAGAGAAAGACCAAACGGCCTTCTACTGCTGGCTCTTGCCCATTCACTGGGTCCATTAGGAGTGTGTCATTACCAAACTATTGCTCAGCGATTCAAGATTTGAATTCATTTATTATCCCTGAAGGGAAACTCACTTTGTGCAGGTCTAGGTACACAGCAACATGACAACAACGATAAAAAAAAAACAAAAAATGACAATACAACAGTGAATAACATACATGGTCCCGAAGTACAATAATTTGATAGGATGACCCTTAAAATGAAATGATTAATTAAAAGCATCATTACAATGGCAACTGCTGTGCTAAAAAACAAACAAAACGACATCTCCATTTCTACAGCTGATCAGTAACATGAATTATCTCTAAGTTCACGCATGTCTGCAAATGGCAGCAGCAGACCATGTTAGATCTCATCACATGTAAACTGCTGACCTCAGATGACAGAAATGACACAAATCAGAAACCAGAATGACATAAAATCTGCATGTATACTTTGGTTGGGACCTCAGAATATGATATGTATCTTGATACATTACATTAACACACCTATTGTGATACATGCAGTGCATTACAATACTGAATTTACTAAAAACTTAAAAACAGAGCTGAGAAGACAGCCTGCTTTATACCACCCGGGTGGTCTAATCTGTGAATCACATTATATTACTAACTTTCCACTTCCGTCCCATTTATTACAACAGCATTTGTATTGCACAGTCGCTCAACACACCTGTGTTGATGCTTTTTATGATTTTATTTTAATTTGTCGATACAAAGGGATACTGATAAAGTATCATGGAAAACAATATTAAAATACTTTTGATGTAAACGCAGCTGTAGACAAGATGGACAGTTTGGCACAGAGATGAGAAAATGACAAAGGTTAGTGTAGTCTGATTGATGGGAGATCAGAAAAATTTCACTCAGATGCATCCTCGGGGCGCCATGAGTGTTTTTTAGATGTTGAGATATTTCCCTTGATTAGGAAAAAGGTAAATCTCATGATGCTTTTAGGGGAAAACTCAGGTGATCAAAGTGAGGATTCCTCTCTTCTTGGATCATAAATGTGCAAACAAAATTTCACGGTGATTCATGCAACGATTGTTGAGATATTTTAGTTCTGTGATTGCAGCTACTCGAGAGGCCATCCCGAAATCCCTTCCCAGGCAGTCGCACACCACTTCACAGTTTAATTAACGTGACTCTGACGACTCTCATGAGTGCCATGCAACCTCACATGTGATCTCAGTGATCCCAGAGCACCTGCACGGGGTTTAAATGTCTGGGAACTCCCTGTGATTATAAGTCATTAGGACTAATGAAGCCTCTTAAATGACTTGGAAGACAAATCTAGTTATCTTCCACGTTTTACTTCTAGATATCCAAAGAATTTATAACAAAGCTGTTAAAGCTGCAGTTGTTTTAATGTCATCTTTACATAAAAAGTGCAGTGAATTCCTCTACCGGGTACAGTAGAAATACCTTCCTTGTTTCAGCCTCCAGTTCTAACAAAGTGCCAACTCGGGCCTTTTTCATATGACAGCCAATGAGGAGCGGCTGCGAGACAGATGGAAAGCAGCCACGTTGGAAAGGCTTGTCGTTTCTGTTGGCAGTGACGAGCGCTTTCTAAAGTTGTAGAACATTTTAACTTTGCAGACGCGACCACACAGAGTGGAACTGCTGTATGTGTGAGCCGGATAATCACAAGGAAGAAGAGTTGGAGGCTTTACCTCACACTGCTCAACAATACGGTAACGACAGAATAGACGGAGCAGTTTGCAGGAGATTCTGAAGTCATTGTGGAAATGTGTTGAAGATCTTCTGTGACTCGCTTTTTCCTCGTCATCTCCACAATAAGTGATTGACATCATTTTATATAGAGAGGCAGTAGAAAAGTTAAGCTAACCTTACTCACGTTTATTCACTTCATAGTCATAGAAAACTTTACTTTAAATCATGACCTGGGGGGAGAAAGCACATGTGAATCAAACATTTCTCTCTTAAATGTCATGTTCTTGGATTTTATTTCTGCTTTTTGAGCTAGAATTTGATCTGATTGTACAAACGGTTAGCTGCTTTATATAAAAAAGGTTGCTGTGAAGCAATCATAGCATTTTTTGAATAGAGTATTAAGCTCAATGGATCTCAGGAAAGAATTCATTTAAGTGATTCACAGAGGAGAAGATGGGAAGAAGTTGAGTCGGTAGTAAGTTGTCACACTTGGGCTCATTTTTAACTGTAAGAAACATCTTCTGTACAAACCAGGATGCAAGATTGTTATCGTAGCCTTTATTAGGTTTATTTATTTATTGTCAGTATTTCTACCAGACTCCATGTATTGAAGTAATATTTTGAGTCTTCATTTAATCTCCATGGTCGGCTGTAGCTCAGTAGGGCGGGTGGTCTACCAATCAGAGGGTCGGTGGTTCTATCACCAGCTCCTTCGGTGTGCATGTTGAAGTGTCCTTGGGCAAGACACTGAACCCCAAATTCCTCCCAATGGCTGTTTCATTGAGCAGGATGGCACTTTGGAGAGAGGCCACTTTGTTGTTAGTGTGTGAATGTGTGGGTGAATGCTCACTTGTGTTGTAAAAGCACTTTGAGTAGTCAAAAGACTGGAAAAGCACAATATAAACACAGTTCATGTACATTAAAATGCCATTTAAACGCCTTCAGATTGTCATTTAACTCTTAAATGTTTAGTTTTTAATCACGTTTTATCTCCTGGTTAGCCTTTTATCATCCAAAAAACACTTTAATCCCATATAGACACATCATTTCACTTTGAAAATTTTCATATGCTATAAATGCAACAAACAAACAAACAAACAAAAAAAAACGCCACCTACACATACTACAGGACAGAATATAAAATATGCACTTCAGCATACACCTTTGCTAATATTACATGTATTTATTATTTCTTTTATTAGTTATAGTCTCTATTTTAATCCTCATCTGTTTTATTTGAGACAGACAATTCTCATTTTAAATTTCATTTTAATATTATTGGTTGTTGCACACATTCATCTTAAGCGCTGCCATCCTGCTTTTCACATAGAAGACGTTTCAATCTTGAACCCTGCGCACTGACTGGATCTTGGTCCAGTTGTATCTTTATTAACTTTATTTTGTATCAACTGAAAATTCTGCTCATATATCTCCAGTAAGTATAAGTGCAACTTTTGAATGTGTCAAGTTAGATGAACATAGCGTTCAGAATATTGTAGACTGATACTCTGCTTTACATTTCAGGGGGAGTCATAGTGTTTATATAGGCAATAAGGTGTCACACAGTAGAAAGTTCATTAAAATATATTAATGCCCTCAGGCCACAGTCAGTAGGAATTTGACAGCGGTGCAGAGTTTCAGTTTTGGACCCGAACATGTCAAGTGATATCTGCCTCTGGAGCCTCCTGCTCTTAATCTTTGGACTGAGCACATTTAAATATTATGATATTTGTGACAAGGACCTCATTATCAATATAGGGACAATGGATGATGTGTGATACTTTCACAAAATATGACCCAATGAGATGTTGTAATAATGTTAATACAATTATTAACTTTGTAAAGACAAATTTTAAAACATTTAAGCCAGTCTGATAAGTCCAGAGAATTACATGACTCTGCTCTGTTATACTGTCTTGTCGGCTTTCCTGTGTGTTATGATGATGATCCAAACATGTGAGCATCAAAGTTAGATTGTGTTGCATTTTACTTAATGATGTTTTAGGCTGGAAAGGGATCAGTGAATGCTTTCATCTGTCATTTAGTTACTTCTGTTCCTCTGGTCATTTTTTCTTGTTAATAATTCGTGCTCTAGTATCTTATCTCTACAAGTCAGAAAGATTAGTGACATGGTTTGATTGCAGTTGTAACCTTGAGTAAATCTCTGTTTTTTTACTTTTTGTCACTTATTAGATTTTTTTTAAGCCCACAGTTTTTGTTACTTTTACTTAATACCTTAAGTATTTGTTAAATTACTGTTATAAGTATTAAAATTTATAACAAAGTCTCCTGTATATTTAATCCATTGTAATGTAAAATAAAGCTATTTACATCACATATCTCTGTTTTCAAATAGTCCCGATTATTCTGAAAAGAAAGTACTCAAGACATTTTTATTTATAGTTGATGAGAGACTTTTAAGAAGCTGAAAGATGGAAGAATTTGGAAAATGCATTTTTTTTTTTTTTTGCCTTGGACTGTGAGGTTAGATTCAATTTGCTTTTTCAGCATCTTATAGTAATCACGTGTTACATTTGCAATGACAAACTTTAACCTTGTGTTCACAAATGTTTTCCTCATGAAGTTTTCGCTGAACTGTGTCCTTGTGGTATTTTTCCACAATTTCACCTGCAGGCTAAAGGAATAACAACTGTCATAGGAGCAGCATGCTAAGATGATTTCTCGTATCAACACCACATCGTGTGAAAATACAGTTTCCTCTGCACTGTTCACATTTTCATTTAGATTGGTCTGTCAATAGGCTGTCAATTCCAGCTTGAACTTACATGATTAGAAAGAAACCCAAAAGCCCCAAAAAACAGTTGTCACATCAACAGCATCTAAGTCGCCTTCTTGAGCCCTTTGATTCCCTCACGCATAATACTTTGAAAGACATGCCTATTTCTGTCTTCCATTTATGTGCATCTCTGTGATGAGGGCAGCTGAATGCCACACACACACACACACACACACACACACTGAAACACACACGCTCACGAAAAAAAAAAAAAAGATAAAGTGGGAGCTTGCCCTGATTGCTAGCTTGATTACTTTCATTGATGTGGATGAGGAATCGGCATGGTGGCAAGGATAGAAAAGGCAGCGGGGCACCAGATTGAAGGCCTGGGAAGCACTCCTGCGTGTCTTTAATTAACACGTGTGTGTCAAGGGCCACTCCAAACATGGTCGCATTGTGTTGAAGTAAATTAGAAAAATGTTTAGGCCGCAGATAAGCAGCTTTTTATGTGATAAATATGGCACCTCTGGCTGTGAAACAGTGGTTTTTCATTTGCTCATGCGTGTATTTGTGAGGTGCAGACTGCTTTCATTCAGGCACTGATGTAGCTGCTTAGAGCTCAACACCAGAAATTAAATTTTGTCCATTTGATGCTCTTAATGGATGCGGTCTATCTGCCTTCTGTCACTGTAAAGCTCTTTAAACCTTCTATGGGTTTCATGTGACCATGTCTAATTACATACTGAACATCTACAAATGCAATTTGACAAGTCATAATTACAATCTGACCAGTTTGAATTACCGCTTGAGATGTCTGCAAATGCACTCTGGCGAGTAAGACCAAAAATTCAAGACATCTTCTAATAGATTTGGAACAATTGATTAAAGATGTCTTTCATGACAGAAACCATCAAGCTGCTACATCAAGCTCCACATTGTAATTACCTACAATGCATTAATAAGCAATCAGAACTTTAAGGTTTTTTTCTTTTTTTTTAAATCAAATTTGGACTTGAAAAAATTGAGCATTGAGTTATACAGAGAATCTGACAAAAGATATTATGACAAATAAAAAGTAGGGCCTGACAGATATATGGGATTTTTAGGGCCAGTGCAGATATCGATATTAGGAAGCAAGAAAATTCCGTTCTCCGATACATCGGCCAATATTTATATAATACCTGCAAAAATGAAATTTAATGGAGGCAGGATATCTTACATATTAACAATCTTTATTCCAAACATCAGTGCCCTGAACAGTGTTTCACTTATTAGTTATAAAAAACAGGTCCTCTGTTGGACAAACTAAGTAATTTCACAATTTTAAATTACTAGTCCAAGCATTTCTTCTGGCTTAGAAAAGTATATTGGAGAACATTTGATGCAGTGTTAGTGCAGAAGTAACTGTGAGTTATACAGTTAATGGGTAAAGTTGGTTCAGTCTTTTGATCTTATCGTATTTATGATCATAAATAATACGTTGCAACTATGTTTCAACAAAGTTTTTAACCATTTTTAAATGATGTCTGTGTGGAGATCAATTGCTAATAATCATTGATCAATCCACTGTCAGTTATTACTTGAAAAAGTGAGATGTGGTTTGGACTTGAATAGCCTGTTTTTGAGGTGTTTTCTGAAAACACTGACTAAACATGATGATTTATGTTTATTCACTCAGATCAGAGGTTGGATTAAAAAAAATTGTACATTGCTTTTTTTGCCTTTGGGATCTTGACTGAAATCACAGAGTCCCATTCCTCTGAAAATCCAAATTCATTTTCCCCCACATGGAAAAAGAGCCATTATCTCTTTGGTGTTATGAACCCAGCCAGCAGGTGCAGATACGAGCTGCCGCTGTCTGATGGAGACAAAGTGTATAAATGGCCGTCAGAATTCAGAAAAATCATTTCTGACTTTGATTGAAGGCTGATTCTCTTATATGAACAGTCACATCAGAGAGAGTAAGAGCAATGAACCCTGCATGATCCCTGCTGGAAACTGCCGCTCCGCATTTTCATATTTATCCTCCAAAGAAAAGCTTTCTGCACTTGCTTTGTACCTGCTGTCAAGCCATCACGCACATCTATTTGTATGGATTAAAAGTCTATCTATTACCTTTTTTTCTTTTAACACTTTTTAATCAGCTTATTCAGTACAGAAAAATGATGTGTGAAATGAAATGTGATATTTTTGCTTTTTGAATTAACACATAACCACTTTAAATTATATTTCATCTGTCACTGTTTGCTTTGCTCACACTTATACATTTCTACCACTTCATTGTCAGTTCAGTTGACTTCATTACTTTCTCATTGACATTTCATTCAGCTATCTACGGACCTTCAACTCAAAGTGAAAATGATCTCAGTTTAAATTGATCTTAACTTCTTTCATCTCTTACAGTTTATTCAAATCTATTTTCAGTGCTTGAACATAAGATAAAACTTCGAAAGTCCTTCAGTGTTTCAGCTTAAGCTCCTTAAAATTCATTTGTCATATAGTATTTCACATGCCATTATTCACATTTCGACACATTTTTAAAATTGTTACTTTGAGAAAACAAGTTTTTGATTGAAGCCCTTTTCTACTTTTATATATATTTTATGTTGAATCATACAGAACTCAGGCACATGCTGAAGAATTAAAGCACTTTATTCTGAACTTTTTAGCTTTAAATTGGTTTGAAAGACGGAAATCAATTCTTCAGTGTAAGGGCAGTCACACTGATGCATGCCGCCATTGTTTTCTTGGTACAGCAAGTCTTTCGTGCGCTCCTCTCTTATTGATGGGTGACCCTTTTTTTTCGTTTTTTTGGTGCTGATGAAAGTTTTCAGGTAAAAGCATGTGCAAGTGGCACTGCTCATCATCATCACTTTGGCCAAAGCAGCCAATCTATGTTGCATTCCATTGCAAATTGGACATCAGTAGTTCCGAGTTGATATTTCGGACTTCTGACCTTTGTTGTGTTTGTACTGAGTACAACATACATGTAATGAGGACCTGCGTGAATCATCACAGTGCCAGTAATAAAGAAAAAAAGTGTCAGCTGTCTTGCTCATCTTTTCTAATTCAGATAACGTACAACAGCTCAAAATTGTGTAAACGTGCACCGAGCGTGCTCAATTTAGAGGCCTAATTTGTTAGTTGAGTGAAAAGACGGAGCTGGTATCATGATTTAGCACTCAAATAACGTAAAGTGTGACATCAGATGTGCTTTTTTGTGCTAAGTCAGGCTTGGTGAAGTTTGTTTCCAACTCGGAATTGGAATTTTAAAGACCGTTACATTGCACTTTTCCCAGTCTGAGGTCATTTTTTTCAAAATTGCAAGTACACTGTAGGAGGTGGGCTTTATGACTCACCACATCCTTCCTGGTCTGTTGCTGGGGAAACAGTGGTAGAAACAATAGGATTATGGCTAACACCTACGAGAAGTTAATACTGGCTTTATTTTCCTATGAGGAGCTTTACAATGCAAGATCTCTTACTCCAACAGTCTCCCACCCTGATGCAAAACCTCCACTTTTTATAGGCTGTGTTCTCCTCCTCGTACAGAGGCAAAGCAACGACAAGAGCTTGACGTTTGCTGGAATCCATTTTTTCCTGCTGTTTTTCCAGATGAACTTCTGAGGCATTCTTGGACCGGTTGCGCTTGGTGCGATGAATCTCAGTGTGATCAGCCCTTCACAATGTGATACAAGATGGATAGTAAAAATGTGCAGCATAACAGAATGTCAAACTGAAAGCAAACTGAAGCTGACTAGATTTGACTCTATAAAGAGATGCTGAAGTATTTTAATTGACTTACATTGTAACCACAGGCAATATATGTGCTTACATATTGTGAAATATTCAAGAATTCACAGGTTGACTTCTGTAATATCTGCGTCAGGGGATTTTTCTTTCTTCTCTTATTTTCTCTCCTTATTTTTCATATATCTTTGAATGTTTACCCACATTACGAGTGTGACACTGCAGAAATAAGCACAACATTCTCGGTTTTTGAAGTGTTTATTTTTGTAAAACATTTGCTAATTTCCTAAATGTGTAATGCTTGGCATAGCGAGCTGCCACACTTGTTTATAGTAATGACAGAAGCCTTCAAAATGTGTTCAAAACCTCAGTTACTTGAGGAATTTAAGCTGAAAAGGGGGGAAAAAATCTCCTCCACCAGTAATAAATATGTGTGCATGAAAATGTTTCCATCTGGCAAAGTAAATAACTTACAGTTATTATGGAGAAACAGACTCATTAAGTGCAAATGAGTCAGAAAACAATACAGCTGCTCAAAATAACACGAGGCTTTCTTTGAGAGAGAGCACTTTGCTGTTAAATGTCTGTGTTTCAGTTAAATTACCTCGCAAATTGCGAATAGGTTTGTGCATTTAAAAATAGTATGTGTTTATGCTGGGATCAGCCTCAACTCAAAGACTCGTTTGATGCTAATCCAAGCAAATACATGACATGTAATCATGGTATTGTTACAGGTGCACACATGTAAAGTGTAGGACGATGTTTTTAAAATAAAAACATTCTTGTGTCAAAGTCAAGCAGCAACCTCCAGGGCTGAAAAATAAAGTTAATACAAACTTGCAGTTCCTGGGAAGGTCTGTAAAGTCAATAATAACAAAAAGAGACAATATTTAGAGGTGTGGCTATTTTGAGTGACAGCAGCCTGTGAGTGTGTGCTAGCTATCACTCTGCTAGCAATGCACACCTACTCTACAAAAACTAGAAGATGACTGCCATGTTGTCAAACTTAAAGTTGCACATTGCTCCTGACTGAATACCCTGACATGTGAGGAGTACATAGCGCTGACCATGACTCTGACGAAAAATGTGACAGTTCCTCCGTAGAGCCGATGTTTGTTTTAAGCATTCTGGGCTACTGTCGAAATGTGGTGGTGCAACCTGGCGGCCTCCATGGAAGATGACTTTAAAAGCAGGGACTGTTATGTTTAGACGATTATAAACTAAGAAAAACATAGTTCCAATAATGTTCTGCCATATTTTATAAATAATTTCGCCTAAATCCTTCACTCTGGACCTTTCATTTGCTGTCTGTGGTCAAAATGCTTTAGGAATTTATTAAATCAGAAAATCAACACACTCACTGTCATGAGCAGAATTTGTTTATATTAAAAACAAACAAAGATCCTACAAACAAAAAAAAACACAGGGAACAAAAAGACACAGGAAAAAGGATATTAAAGGGCTAATAAAATGATATGAAACGAAGACATCATTTAATAAAAATCGCCTCTGTCTACAAATCCCTGACATCTTTACACCACTGTGTGACAGCTAACAGTTTCTCCATGGTGATGGCCACTTCCCCACCTCCTAGCTACAAATAAAAGAGGAGCGTCTGAACCATGGAGCCTCTCTCAGGGCTCAGCACCATGGCTACTCACCAGAACATGGCGAGTGAATAGATGAAAAGCCAAGCATGTCGGGAGCTCATGTCACTGACAGCTGCACCGAGCCCCCGTCTGCATTTTTAGCTCTGTTTTGTAGCAGAATGACCCTTCTTGCCCCCAGTCTGCTGTCTGTCTTTATTTGAACTCCATGTATGATCTATTAAATGGGCCTGAACTCCTGCAGATGGCACATATTAAGAGTCCAGTAATAGCCTAAATCCAATCGCAGTTCTGTTGATTTCAGCTGGATGTGACACAATTATATGTAACGATTTTTCCCATGTGCAGCATTTTTTTTGCAAGATTAATTTCTTAACAGGAAGGAGTGTCAGAGTGCATCATTGTTTCACTTTGTATTTTTGTGCTGCTTGTCAAACATACACTACCTGGCTCACTCAGAGCCTGTTAAGCCCCACCGTTCAAGCTGCTCTATGAAATATCTCGAGGGCGACTGTTGATTAAGGGCTCTTGAGCAACAGCAGAGGCTGTTTTTTGCTCTGGATGCAGTATTGCTCACAGGTTGCCTGCAGGTATGGACCTTTGTGTCCATCTTGTATTGTGCTCGGACCACTGAACAAGAGAAATTGTACTCTCCTCATGAGAGACTCGAAAACAAAGCTTGAAACATGCGTCTCGAGGTTTGAGCGTTTTTTACTTTTATGTATTTTTGGGTTTTATTTGAGGCCTTCTTCTTCTCACAGTGTTGAGCCAAACATGCGTATAAAGAGGAACAAAACAGAATTACACACACTCCATGGGAGTTCTCATGTAGTAAAGAATGGCAAAAATAAAAATGAAAACGCTAGAAGAATTTGAACACCATGTGCAGTAGTTCTGGAGAAAGGACAAGCATGTATCAGCGCGTTGTTACGGCTTCTTTCATGCTCTTCACTCCTCTCTCCTGCTACAAGGTAAACAAGCAAACACAAAGCTAACAGGCTGCTCCCTGGAGAACTGCCTGCATACAAAGCGATGATAAGTGTCAGCACTGATTTCAGAAGGGTGCGTGTTCAGATCCCACCCCTCCTTCGCAGTCCCTGGGAGCGCCTTTGAGCTACGCCGCCGCACCGCATGCTGTGTTGCACTCACCTCAAGGGAAGCGAGGATAAGAATTACAGAGGAGTCTTTAGGGTTCTCTTTGCAAGTGAAGCAACTATGGTGCTCAGTTAAAGTAATAAGAGTTGAAACTTCAAATAGCACCTGAAAATGAGCCGCAACAGTTTTAAAATGAGTTTGATTAATGAGAGAGAAAAGTATTTGACCAGGGTATACTTTTAATAAGACCTGCCATGCTACACATATTATACACAGTGCTTAATTTTGATGAGATTAAAGGATAGGATATGTGGGGCCAGTTGCAGGACTGTTTTGTGTCCTGCCAGGCAGACAGCATGAAATGAACCAAGTCAAACAGTTCACTGAAAAGACCACATAGTGTGCCTGACCCTTGACCTGCCCTGCATGCTTTGTGGCCTGTCAGCTT
Organism: Naso thynnoides; assembly: GCA_029783665.1. Taxonomy (NCBI): domain Eukaryota; kingdom Metazoa; phylum Chordata; class Actinopteri; order Acanthuriformes; family Acanthuridae; genus Naso; species Naso thynnoides. The sequence goes on from JAQLOL010000013.1 coordinate 5,948,898, forward strand.
TGTCCTTCTCGTCCATTGGCATTTACCCGAAACAAACGGCCACGGATGGCTTCCTCAAGATTAAATGTTGACTCTCCACGACTGACAATTTACCTCAAGTTTGCTCCTGACAGCAGGAGATGGTGAATAAACACAGCCAGCTCCATAAGAGAGGCGGCATATGCATGCTGAGGCTTGAGGACACAACCAATGCAATCACCGTGCCCTTAACGCAGCATCCATCAGCCGGCTGATGGATTCCATTAATAAAGGACCTTTGGTGTTGTATCCTCTGTTCAGCATGTACTCCTTCAGTGCCACCAATATAATATTGACCTAATCATTCTCCCCCCCCCTGCAGCGCTGGCTCGGAACCTGAAATACCACTGTTATTATTCCGTAATGAGATGTTGACATTTACAGATAAATTGAAGGAAGAGTTTCAACAACAAACCTGCGTGAGTACATTGTATTATAAAAAGAAATGCTGTACAACAGGCTTTTGTCTTTGCGCTACACAATAAACAACAAGAGAGGGTGGAATGTAATTGAAATGCACTGTAAACAATATGCACACACTCACCCATTTGGTCTGTTTGACAATAAAAATACAATATTAACCACGAAAATAATTAAATTGCTCAAATATAATCTTCTACAAACAGTTACTGCACAAAGTGATGCTTCAGTTGGATTTTTTTGTGCTCTCGAGCGCTCGTTCAGCTGTGATAAGGATGTTGTCAATCATGTGGCGGCCAAATAGTTGAGACAAACCATCAGACGACCCAGAAGGTATGAGGAGGCCATTGCCATGACTGCTTTTAAATAAGGAATGTTGCAATTCTCTAAATCCATTTTGGTTCATACATCAAATTATGAGCCACAATTTTGATATTACTTTTTTGGGGGGAGGTGGATTAGAAAATAGGAATATCACAAACACCAAAGACCACCGAGAAATTAGACTGACTTTCTAAATTAACTTCACATAAATTAAATGTTAAATCGTGGACGACCAGCCTTCATATTAACTACAGTAACAAACAAAAGTAAATAAAACACACTGCTCTCTCTCCTCTTTGTAAGTCTACATATTAACTAAGTGCAACGAAATTAATGGATGTGAATGAAAATTGACACAACATTGGTAATTACAAACAGTTCCTGGATGAAACATACAGTGTGGTCATTTGACAGGAGCGGCTGTTTTCATTGGTGTCAATTAAGTTGCACTGTTTTGAGAAAATATCTTATTGTGATTATTTTTACTGATATGGCAATTGAGATTTTAAATGATATATTGGAAAATTATTATTTTGACATCATTATTTTTATTTATTTATTTTTTTGAAAACATGTTGAAATGATTATGGTGTGGTTTTTGACTTGTTTCAACTCCGTACCACACAAACACGTTTTTCTGAAGTCCGTAGAACATGATGTAAAGGCCAGGAAAACTCTGCAGCAATACACGTTTGGATTAAAATTGTATTTTGAAGCACATTTCTCCTTCAACCAAAAAAAAAAAAAAAAGAAGAAGCGCCTCCTGATGATTTGAAAATTTCAGTAAGCCATATTGTGATTACATTTTAATTAATTTAGCAGCCTTAGTTGACACAAAACATGCCCAACTGTCCAACAAAACTCAGGTTAAAAAAACCATACCAGTTTGTTTTTGACCTCCCACCATAAGCAGAGATTGCCCCTAGATGTTGCTGTTAAAATTCGACCATGTGTGTATTTCAGTAGATCTCAGACTGCATTTTTAAATCCCATTCACTGCCATTCATGTTAAAACAAGGAATAGAAACACTATAGGACAAAGTTGCTAGGTATAGGTAATTCACCCCTCTAAAGAGGTCAATGAGTGGGAGAGAGAGGGCAGTCCGGAGCCGTTGAGACAAAAGTTATTACGCCTGGAAAAATAGTTCCTCACAAGTGCTGCCTTCCTTGCTTGAATATTAGCATGAAGATGACGTTTATTGAATATAAATAAAATGAAAAACACAATTTGTCATTGATAAAGCTATTTTGAGAAAATGTGTGGCGTTTATCTAACCTATGTGGCCGATGTTGACAAAGGAAAATGACAAATAGCAACACTGATATGGTCCTTTAAAGACAAGAGGGGAGTCCTGTTTGAGGGACAATGTATCTTATTCACAGTTTCTGTCCATTCAGAAACGGTGCTGGTAGTAAACAGCGAGTGTGTGTGAGTCATGTAAAAAATGAAAGTAAAAGAAATGAAGTTGTGAAGCAGTTGTAGTAGCAGCAAAGTGGGGTCAGGGGCTCGACTGCAACTCAAGATCACTGACTGGTGTATCACAACATCGGGCTCAGTTTCAGTTTGCTACAGCCCTTTTTACCAGTGATAATTAGCTGCTTACTTCAGCTGGGCGTCATGTGATGGCAGGAATACAGTGATCTCCTGAACTCAGTGTGCAGTGCTTCACCCACCAGCTTCCTGTGGTCTGGTGTGTTGGAATCTTTGCTGCTCTGCAAGATTTCAGTCTAAAAGATCATCAACTAGCCTGAGGAAGACTGTCGAAATATTGAGAATAAAGAAAAACATCCCCTGGAAAAGAACCTGCTTACAGCCTTCTCCGCTCTGCCGCCTTTGCTGTTAATTGAGGTGTTTTGTCATGTTGGAGGTGATGGAGTAAAGATAGAAATATGCACTCTGCTAAATGCTGACAGTTGAAAACGGTCCATCTGTCCATCCGCGCAATGGCCTTCCCCTAAGATATACGGCAGTTCCTGTGATAACTCTGATGCTCGGCGCATTGAAGGGGCTGATGGCCGTCAGACAGCTCTGACTTCAAACAGGATTATTCAAGGTTGGTTACGAGCTTCGAGGGTTCTTTTTTTAGATTTAATCAAGGATTTTTTTATTTTTTTTTTTTTTGTCGTACTTTGAAGTAGGGTCCTAAAGTCATCTTTACACTCATGACTTGTTCTCCTGAGATTAAAACTCCATCATAAGCAGGAGGTTGTTGTCACCAATACACAGGTTCAATGACAAAAATGTAGCTCGTTTGAATTCTTTGCAGACCTGGCACATCTGTCATACACACTCCTATTAATATTCTAGCTAATTTCATACTGGTAGCCACATGCTTTGAGTCAAAAAAGGTTCAATTTGAGGGTATGAACTCAACCGTTACTTGGTGTGCCACTAATTTTAGAGACGGATGCTTTACATGACTCTTAAAAAGAACTGATCTGACAGCATGGCTCCTGGTATCTGACCTCAGCTCTTGCTTTTGACTCTAAAAGGCAAAAACCTGTAGAATTCACTTTGCAAAGGAAGCCATTACACTGAAATGTATGATCCTTAATATTCAGATACAATGTAACACAGACATGTTATTGAAAAATCGCACAGAGAACATTTCACATCCACCGAACCATCTGAGCTCCCTTTATTATAAAGGGCAGGAAATGGATGAAAAGAAGCACAACACGGAACATTGAGTGCAGCTTTCATTCAACAGCGCATTCACTCACTGCTGTTCAAGTGGCAGTTTGAATATTGGATCCTTCATAGCAAAGAAGTATCCCCACCTGACGTCATTATCCTTTGAGCACAGACACCAAACAAACAGTATGAGATCTCCACTCAGCATAAAGGACATTTTGAAAGCTTTGCAATAAACCATTAGTAAAATATTTTATCTCGACAGATTTCTAAAGGGGAAATATTTTCATGTAAAAGATCCATTCCATGATTTATCATTGTTATATTGATTTTTTCTTTTTTAAGATATTTTTGGGGCTTTTGTGCCTTTATATAGAGGACAGCTGAAGAGTGAACAGGAAACAGGGCAGAGAGAGGGGGAATGACATGCAGCAAAGGACCACAGGTGGAATCAAACCCAGGTCCGCCGCGCGAGGACATAGCCCCTGTATATGGGGCGCTTGCTCTACTGACTGAGCCACCGAGCGCCCTTTTATATTGATTTTCAACCCATTAATAGATGTAATGATTTTTTTGTTTGTTTGTTTGTTTTTGTTTGTTTTATGTGAGATGAGCCCATAATGGAAAATTGCTAGTTTCATAATTTGTAATGACCGTCATATAAGTGAGGCACAGTGGCATCACAGTAGGTGCCACCATTTCATTTAATTTCATTATTTGTGGCAAAATGCAAATCATCATGCAATCATTGAAACATAATGAATTTCTGCTCAAACGGTGCATGTTTTGATCTTTTGATTTGATTCAGATGTTTGTCCAACAAACATGCCGTGTGTTGGCTCATGTCGTGTTCTTGTGTCCCATTGTGTAAATATTGAATAAATCCGGTCGTGTGAGAATGGAATATTTCACTCAACATTTACATATTTTAGTGAAATGTATTGTGAAATATTTATGTATTTTATTGTGACATGAAATGAGCTTAAATATACAACCAAATTTAATTTCCAATTTAATCAATTTAGCTTTTTTCTGTATCTGTAATGTGAAGCATCAGAAGACTTGCTCACTCATTATGAACTCATTTTTTAAAAAATGCCTCCACTTAAAAAAGTTTTTCTTTTATGTCCCTAAAAGCTTAGCCATATTGACTTCAATCTGTGCAAAATTTGTCACTAAATATATGTTTATAAATTCTTCTACCCAATGGGAAGATGTGTGGTCACTTCTCTAAAATCCACAATTTATGTTAGATTAGTAAATCATCAATTTAAAAGCAATCAGTGAACATTAAACTTTTAGCACAGAGTGGATTTGTCAGTACAGACTGATGCTTAGCATTAGCAAAAATACTAACGTTGTGTAACGATAGGCTACATAAATTGTGATTTGTCCACTTGCCGTTGATCTTGGTAAACAGACATTTCATCTGAGCCTCAGACATGTATGACTGAATCTCTGTTGTGCTAACAATAGCCATCTCTTTGCTAACTGCTCTTTCACTGGTCAATCAGGCACAAGCATCTGGTGGGCGGGGCATTTCTGCCTGTTGCCATTGAGCCTGAATTTCTTAGGAGAAAGAGCAGACGTGCCTCTGGCTCCTTCTCTGATATTTTGTTACTTATTGAAAGAACACCATGTTAAGCCAAATGTCAATTTTACCACAATATTTATTTTTTTAGAGGACCTTTAATAATTGAGCAATCCTTTAAGACAGAAGCCTTCAAGTCATTCTCAGGTCTGGCATTACCACTTATAGATAACAACTTTCTTACGTGGCTGCTTTTACTCTAATGTTCTTTTTTTTTTTTCCAACAGCTACACTCGGATGTGGACAAAGGCGATGGAAAGGTGAAATATGTGTTATCCGGCGAGGGCGCCACCTCCATCTTCACCATCGATGAGAACACGGGAGACATCCACGCCACCAAGCGCCTAGATCGGGAGGCACAAGCCTACTACACCCTGCAAGCGCAAGCTGTAGACCGACTCACCAATTTACCTGTAGAGCCCAGGTCTGAATTCGTGGTCAAGGTCCAAGACATCAATGACAATGAGCCAAAATTTCTTGACGGGCCATACTTGGCTGGGGTTCCAGAGATGTCCCCCTTGGGTAAGATTTTCCAGTTTGTTTGAAAAATAATCCCTTTGAAGTCACCTTTTTTTCTTACTTTTTTCCCTGTTCCCTTTCTTCTCTACTCTTTTGTATTGTCTCACTTTCTCTTTGCCCTCGCTCAAACATCAGAGCTGATAATTTTCCACCTCACTGAATTTGTGTTCGTCTCTTTAAGTCTTAAGGTCACGGGGGGGAATCTGGAAGTTTGCAGTATTAATTTGAATCGAACATGTTTGTTTTGTAAACCTCACTACGTGCTAATAACTTTAGGCCTAATTTAAACTACACCAGGCTCTGTGGGCTCCATATTAATTGAGGTCCAAGTGTAACTACTTGGTTTTGGGCTTCCCTTCGTCGCAGGTTGCATTTATGGCCTCTTTTCTCTCTTCACTATGCAAACTCATAAACCATGGACTATTTTCTTCTTGTTCAATGTTCAATGAATTTCTAAAAACCTTTAGTTTAGTTTTTCAAAGCATGATGAGGTAGAAAAATTTAACTCCAAAGGCGCCCTTGGAAATTTTTTTACAAGGAAAAGAAATGTATTCATGTAGTGCATTCATAAAATTCAAAGAACAACACAAAAGACATTGAGAGAAAAATAATGGTATACAAAGGTGAAAGGAAAGACTTCTGAGAGATTTTGTTTTAGATATGTGCGACACAATAGCTGAAAGCAGCTTCACCATGTTTTGTTTCAAATCTGACAGTAAGAAGAAAAGTGATAGGTGTGCAGGGCTCATGTTTTTGAAAGAAATCAGAAAAAATATATGTTTAAAAACATTGAGGAAGTTATAAATAAAAAGTAGCTTTGTCAGCACTGACATATTAATCGCGACTGATTAAAATGTGATATTTTTTTAAAATCGGGTTAATCCTGGCTGAAGGAAGATGACAATACGCTTCTGAATGGCTCGTGTTTCCTTTTTGTTATTTGCCTTTCTCCCGAATTCAAGTCAAGAAGATCAGGCATCAGCAGGCTAGCACTTTTTGTTGACTGTCAATGTTCAAGCTAGGCTAATTAGCGATGGGTGAACTCTTCCCGTCTCTTCCTCGTTACTGCACGAGACTTGCGCAAGAGAGCGTAGTTCAGTTGGCATTTGATTTCCAATCAAGTTATACTGGTTAGAATTGCTTTACATTGGTAATGGACATAAAAATTGTTGTGAAATGCAAAATAACAGAATTTTAAACGGGATTTTAAAAAATGTGATTAATGGTAATTAACTTTTGAAGTTTTAATTGCGGTTTTTAAAAAACTCATTTGACAGCCCTAATAAAAAGGAATTTTTTATATGTTTCATTAAAGTTTTTAAATTGATAGACACACTAGCAGCCCTTGAATTTAATTGTTTTTATCTCAGTCATTTTGTTATCTCCCTCCCCAAGTGCTGCTCCAGTCACCCATTGAATAGGTAAGAATAGTTAAGTGAATAAAAATTGTTTAGATAAGAAGAATACTTAAGTTTACAGCCTTGCTCTAGTGACTCTATGAGGCTGCACTTTGTCCAGCGGCGCTTTGAGCAAATTGCTAACATCACACTAACACAAAGCACAGTTAAAGCAGATGATCACTACTGAAAAAATTATCCTGAATGCAGACATTCATGATGCCTCATAGGCTTCACAAAATTGTTTTGGTGTCTCCAACATTGCAATGTCTACTCATTGCGAAATGCAAAATTCACTTAAACATATCGTGCTACAAATCTCTGGCTTCTTGATATGAGAAGAAACATGCAAAGTTCTCATTTTTCATGATTAGTCTGAAAGGTAATTCCATCTGATATTATACAATTTATTGAAATGAGGCGGCTGAAATTAATATCCAGAACAGATAATGTACTTTTAACGAGTATCATCCAAGCAAAAGTGTTAATAGCTACACTCTGAAGGAAAATCCTAAACTGTGTCCACATCACCCCAAGAAAGTTCATTAGGAATGAATAATGGTTTATTACAAAACATATTGCTTCCACAAATACTTCTCTACCTGTTTTCTCTCCTCTTGTCCATGCTGGTATGAGACTCACACGGAAAAGCAAAAAATGGAGGAGTCCAAGCTGATGTCTATAGGGGTTACAGAGGACTGAACCATGGGAGGCAGAAATAAAAGGGGCTAGAAGGGGCAGATGTTCCTATTTTTCTTTAAAAGATCTCACTTTTATTTTTTTCCACTGTCATGCACCAACCATCCTGCGATCTCTTGCGCCATTCCACCAACATTGCCTAAAAACATTATACAGCTGGAGTTGTCATAAGGACTCTCAGTTTCATATTCTGTTGATCACATTAGTATTCATTACTGCCAATATTCCTCCTATCTGTCTGTTTCAAATGGTCCTGGAGGGAATCCATCGTATCTGAGCTTGTCTTTAACTGGCTGCCTCTTGCTGCTTGGTCAAGATTTGCTCCAAGGTTCTGATCGGGTCACGCTCAAGCTCAAAATGCGAGTAAATGCAAATGAGCCACAACAACATCCTGAGGCTTTTCAGGGTGGCAGGTGTGTGAGAAACACAGCTGGAGCATGAGAAGGTGACCTCTATGTGCTCTTCATGTGGAAATTTTCAGGTCACTTAAAACACTAGTGGTGATCATTTAAAGGTTTGTTTCTTATTTCTTTGTATGAATTTGCCAGTTTAGCATTAGTGCTGCTAAAATTCTACATTTTGGTAAGCAAGGAATGGGTGGTGCTGGGTATTAAATGCAGTCAGTATGCTTTTTCTTGGTGTTTTTTAGTTTGTCTCAGTGTTTTGTAATGTGAAGGCTGATGTACCTTCATTTCCATATTTATCACCATACACATGTCAGCACAGACCTTCAGGCTTCGAAATGTTGACGAGTGACGCAAAACAGACTCAAGCAAACTTAAGGTCTGAATCAGGCAGGAAAGCCAAAGGCATATTTTCCACAAATTAGGCTCAGAGTTCCTACTAGCCAGTACGTACAGGTGCCTCTCCGCTAAAAATGTCTCTGAAAACGATTTCTGAGACGAGAACATTTCTATCCATCCATTTGCCAGAGCAGTACAGGCATCCTTAACTTCCTCCAGCTCCTCCGAGGGGTTCCCTTGGCGCTTCCAGGCATGCTGGGAGCTGTGGTCTAATCAGAAGTGAGCCTTGACTTGTGGGATGGAGACAGAAATAAACTTGAATGTCAGTTGACAGAAAAGGGTCACATGGTATTTTTTAATCAAAAAATACAAATGTAAAGTTTAAGACCATATTAAACCTGGAGATGATATGCATGCTTAATGATGAATGATGATGAATTATATTTATTTTCAGGTGTTTGTGTTGTTCATTTATTGTAAATACTGATTTAAAATATGTAAGTTCTAGACTTTCTATTATTTATTCCACAAAATGTCAAAAAAGTGTTAAAAGTGCTTATCCTATTTCCAAGAGGCAAATGGCTTTAAAGGGCTTAAAATTTGCTTCTTTTGTCTACACAACAGCCAAAAGCACAAACTCCTTATTTATTTCCATAAATGACAGAAAAGCAGCAAAATCCTCACACTGAAGAGACTAAGCCTGCAAATATTTTTACCTTTTTATTTGAAAAATGACTGAAACGATTAACCGATTATCAAAATAATCGGCCTTTTTTTTTCTATCAATCAATCAATTATTTGATTAATCACTGCAGCTCACCCAACCTCACAAACACAGCTGGAAACTGTCCAAACATCTTGTGTAGCAGCTTGAAGTTTCGGTTGTTGATATGTGAAGCAGCTGTCTGCTGTCCTGGCATTAGCGTCCCCCCTCCTGCTGACAATCCCATATGAGCTACACTACTTTGATATGTATTGTAACATGTTGACATGTTTATTAAGCCCACAAGTTAAATCAATCTGTTAAAGACAAAATACAATACCAACACTTATTTCTGCTACCTGGATTGGCGGAAATTTGGAGGCTTTATTGCTGAGAGTGAGAAAACTCATAAAACCCATGAGAATGCAGCAAAACAGTATAATATGGGGTCAGGGATCCATAAGAATGAGCTGAAAGACACTATAATACACTGTGTCTCTGGAGAGTTTGTTTAAAGCCATTTTGCAATTCAGGGTTTTACCAAAAATGAAAGCACGTTGCGCATCCTCACACCTGTAAACACTTGGGAACTGAAAAGCTAAACATGCACATCAGCATCACCTCAATACCTCAAACATCCATGGCACCATACAGATGGAAATGAGTTAAACAAAGGCGCTCGTGGCTCTTTTAGAACCCTCAAAGTCAAAATGAAAATTTCAACGAGCACGCAGGGGCAATGGCAGTCATTCCAAGAGAAGCAATGCCTTGCTTACTACACAGGGACAGAGATCTCAGAAGGATTACACAGCCGACTGTCAACGGGGGGTACAGAGCTCAGGCTTAAGGAACCTGAGGATTAGAGTACAAGGGCTTGGAGTCTGGTGTCCAACCCGAGATAAGACAGAAACTCCACACATCAACAGAGGAGGATGCTTTCACACTACAGGCGCTTAGATGAAGGGTCACATTCACGACTTTATTTACTCTGTCAGTTATTCTGAGGGTCTTCATCCCGAGTCGAGAGAACAACGCAAAAATGATGCATGGCCTGTCTTTGTAAATATCTACTCAAAGCAATTATCAATGCAGTAAAGAACAGGGAAGGGCCAAGCACCTCTTGTCCTCAATAATTCCTTTATAGATGCCTTTAAATCATTAATGGTCACAGCTCTGCACCGCTGATGAATGAGTTCAATTTAGAGGAAATCATGAATTTAATTAATTAAAGTAATTAGAGGCAGTGCTCGTCCATACACATGGAGACCTTATGGCCCGAGGATCTCTGAAGGCTTTTGTCTTAATCACGACAGGGATGTCAAATAAAAGACGAGAGAGCTCGAGGACAGCTGGAGGTGTGACAATCGCGAGGCTCAGCTTTCTCGCTGCACAGTGAAGGGCCAAAGGAGCAGTTTGAGGGCTCATTACAAGCATAGAGAATGTAATGTCAACCCAAGGCCACAGCTCTTGAATTTACTACTCACCAGTCCTATATCCAGCTGTCATTGTTCCTGTCTAATTCATGAGAGAGTGGGGATCAAGGATGGGAGAGTCATTTAATTTGAGAAATGAAAAAGGTGTTCAGGTTTGAGTCTATCCAAGTTATCAATTTTTTTTCTGTGCATCGTAGATGAAATTTTGTTGTTTAGTTGTTTGAAAATGATATGTTTATAACTTAGGTGTATGGAAGCCCATCACTGAAATTGTAAAATATAATTTAAAACATAAAAAAGACGAATTTATCTCAAAATAATGCCTTAGTAGCTCAAAATGATTAAATCATCTCTTAAGACAAAGATAACTTGGTATGTCATTACAGTAATAATTTAACTTAAAATAATAAGAAACCTTTACATAATAGTGTCTTTGTGTCTTAAAATAATTAAATTCTCTTAATAATTGAGGCTTTGGAAGTCACTTTTTGAGAAAGTTTCCCATTATTTTACAATACTAATTTTTTTTATGCTCAGTATTTGGTTTTTTAGACTTTTAGTCTTTGACTTTTTTTCTTTTGAAAAAGTAATTAATTCTGAAAAGATTGCCTTAATAACTAAAATTTTATTTTTACATCACATGGGGCATATGGGCTTCCATATTTTTAATTAAAAGTGTTTTTTACTTCATGCTGAGATTCTATCTATCTATCTATCTATCTATCTATCTATCTATCTATCTATCTATCTATCTGTCTGTCTGTCTCTCTGTCTGTCTGTCTGTCTGTCTATCTATCTGTACAGTATATTTATATTTGTGTGTGAGTGTTTGAGTATTTTGGATGTTTCAGACAGAGCACACATCAGAGAGGGCTTAATGGTGTTGGTATCGGTCGGGTTGGGCTTGGACTGAAAATTGCAGACTTTGTCAGAAAGGGGCTGAAGGTTCACACGTATACATGCACACACAAACAAATATAGCTGTATCACTTCTAAAGATGGATCAGCATTAAAACTTTGTGTGTGTGTATTTCTAATTCATGTGTCAAAGTAAGGCTGGGCAAAATATGGATAATGTTTTTCGAGAAATGAGACTTTTAGATATTGGATATCATTATGTGTATGATATGGAATAACAGGTGTTTTTTTGTTTTTGTTTTTTCTCCTCCTGATTTTAAAGGTTGCATTTCAGTAAAGTGATGTAATTGTCTCAACTTATACAGTTCTACCTGTTTTAATATTTGCCTTTACCCACTTAGTTATTATATCTACATTACTAATGATTATTGAAGGAATTTGGTCAAAAAACTGTAAGGTTTGATTCTTTCTCCCAGTTCTAATGAAATGCTTTGAAGAGATTGTAAAATTTCAGGGTAGCTATATTTCCTGTATTGAGATATTGCCTAAAAATATCCCAATTTAATGTTTAGCCCATATCGCAAAGCTCTACACAAGACGTTTGAATAATTGTCCAACAACAAAATCAGAAGCTGTAGCCCAAACATAAAATTGAACACCTCTATGGCAGTGTAAATGATATACTAAAGGCATTATTAAAGTAGACTTAATGGCAGGACAGCTGTAGTGGATCACATTAGATAGTACAAATGAACCATATAATAGTACATAGCATGTTCAAAATATGAAAATATACGCAGAAACCAGCAGGCAGCCACTAACTTTCTTTGAAAGTGCTGTAATTCATTTTCACTTGGCAATTGCAAATAAGCAATAATCCCTGCTTATCTGAAACAGTGGGGAGCAGGTGTGAATGAGCATGAATATAATCAACTTAATCAACAGAGGCAGCTTTGAATACTCATGAAGGCATTGCAGAATTACTTGGCTTAAGCACAATGTTTTAATATTTTGAATATTGTTCGATTTTTACATATCTGCATGTTGCAACTGACTTTTCTAATCACACATTTGGATTTTTTTTCTTCTCATGTTTGTGTATGTCTACAGGCAGAAGTTGACCCTTCATTTAAAAACAGATGCAGTTTGTCTTAATCAAAAAGTTATAAGTCACATTGTGGGTCACATCCCTCAAAACACAGCTAACAAATCCGCATTGTGAATGCGCGCTCAGGATTGTTCTTGACAGTTGGACGCAGCCTGTATGTGCAAGTGGCTGAAGAATACCTGTCTCCCATTCAGATTAAGCACGCCACATTTGTTTTCATTACTGGCAGATGACAGTTGCTCACCCAAGATGCAGAATTGATTAGAAAACCTGTTTTGTACACAGCTGCAGGGAATAAATTAATTTAAAAAAAATGTGAGGATGGGATCCATCACGTCAATGAGGATGGACAAGTATTGAAGGGACACAGACAGGGCAAATTGAGTATCAGATGACAGCCTCATGGAGCTGAAAGAATCTATTCAGAGGGTTTGTCAGGTTTTTTGACATCCAGCTCACCCTGCCAGTATTAGCTTTCTTTCTGACAATATTGTTAGAAGAGGATGTTTGTCGGTCTCACAGGGAAAACAACCTCAGGAAGAAGCTTTAAAAAATAAACCTTTTAAAATCGCCTCCATATTGTATGTTAATTTACAGCCATGAGAGCAGTGAGAAATGATTTTAACTATCAAACTGTAATAGAGATTTAGACATCGCCTGAGTTTGCTTCCATACAGTCATCCTTTGACCTTGGTGTTTTAAACTACCTGTAATATAACCTGTCATGACTAAGAAGTGATGATATAATCGAGGTGTCCTTCTGCAACCGGCTTGGTGATAACTTCTCCAGCTTCACCAAGCTTCTTTTTTTTTTTCATTATATTGTTCACATCCAGGGCCAGAGCCTGTTAATACTGCTTTATGGCCAGAATGGAGGACTCTAATCTTCAATTTCCATGATCACTTCATTCTGTAAAAGCCTGTAAAATACTTCTCATGTTAGAAAGTGAGATTTTTATTAGGATGTTTCCCTCAAAGTAAAATATCACCAACTTGTAAGACAGCACTTTCTGTCAGATGCTACAATATAGGCTCAAGCTCAGCCAGATTTGTTCAGCGAGCAATTAAAGTGAAATATTGAGTATAAATCAGCTGTTTTTCTGACTGACGGAAAGGCGCACACTCATGGAAAATTGTGCCTTCTCATCAAGGTTGTTTCAACAATGTCTATTGTTAATGATTTCACCGCTGCCAAGTGTGCAGTAGGCAGCAGCTTTAAGACCCACACTGACGCACAGCAAAAAATAGGCTGAATCATCAGGGTTGTTTGTGATAATTTATCAATTAAATGGCTTTTCCTCTTCTTATCGGACGGATATCAATTTTTTACGTTAAATCACTTTGCCAGGAAAAAGAATCTGCGACCAATAAATGAACTCTGTTGGAGCAACAAGGCTCATTTAAACCATAATAAATGACCTATTGAAACTGAATGGCAGTGATTGTCGCTGATTGTGTTTTCTCTGTGAAATCTTCAAACGCTTTTCGGCATTACCTTTCAAGCCACGGCTGTCAGCTCAAGTCACATCAGCCGTGTTCTGTTGGTACATTTAAAAAGAAATGCATAAGGAGTCCTGTCTGATGTCTTCTTCTCTGCCTTTGAGGAAGAGTGGGACAGTATAGTACTGGATGCAAAAACAGTTGACAGTTGCCAGCAGAGTTTACATTTAAATTTATACAAATGTTCTTATTGTGAACTGAGAATAAGTCTGGGTTATGAGGGGAATGACTGTACATTAAAAAATAATGCCTACTTAATATTTCAAGTTTTATCTAAATTACTCATAATGAGCTAAAGTGACATAACTATATGGCAATAGCCTACTTATTTCACACTCCAATAGAAAAGAACTGTAGCCAGATTCTTTATCTATTAATCAAACCTACCCTCCACCGCTAACTATTTTAGCTCACAACTACCTAGTTCATGATGATGTGTTAGCAAAGTTAGAACTATGGCTAACTGATGTGCACCTGAACATGTGGATTTACTTTCATCAAATCTAAGCCACCATCGAACTCTCTTGGTTCTGAAGCTAAAAAGTCTAATAACCGGTGGGTGCTTTCGTGTTAGCTAAATTAGCATCATGGCTTACTGATGTATTTAACTGTTACTGGGCATTTATTGTTAAAGCTCAATGAAAAAAAAAACTCACAATAACTAAACAAAACAAAACAAAACAAAGAAGAATATGGCTATCGCTGCTGGTTTGTACAAAATGCATTCTGAGTAACCTGCCTTTGTATTGCGGTGTGAATGGATGGCATGCTGATTATACATATAGTATACAGTATGTAGTACATACAGTGTGCAGTATGCAGTATGTAGTAGGCAGCTCTATAAACAGCATGCTAGATGGGTCTGTCAATAACCATGAGCTTCAGTCACTGTGCCAAGAAAACATTTGTTTTTAGAGGTGAGAAAAATATCACAGCACCATAGTTCCAGAATAGCTGCCGATTCATTTTTAACAGAGTATGAAACTAACACCCACCATCATAGGATGTTAACAGCCAAAATGCAGGTATTTAACATTTACCTCAAACAGATATGGGGTTGCATCTATTTTTTTTTTGTTCTAACGATTTCACTAGGAAAGTTTTAATGCTGATCCATCTGTAGAAGTGATACAGCTATATTTGTTTGTGTGTGCATGTACACGTGTGAACCTTCAGCCCCTTTCTGACAAAGTCTGCAATTTTCAGTCCAAGCCCAACCCGACTGATACTGACACCAATAAGCCCTCTCTGATGTGTGCTCAGTCTGATACATCCGAAACCACTCGCAAACACACACACACACACACACCACTAAAAGGTAAATTAATTACAAGCCTCAAACAAAACTACCAGTGCCACTGACAATCATGCCCACAAATACTAATACCAGCTGTCCATTACAGAGAAACATAAAGCAGTAGAGATTACGTGACCCAGCAGCAAATAAGTAAATAAAGATTTACAACGTACTCTGACCAGTTGGCTCATTGTTTGTCCGTAATCGAATCAAAACTCTGATTCCGAAATGCAGCTTTTCCAGGAACTTAGAAACTTTGCTCCAACTCCTCCCTGATGCTTTCCATTGACAACTGAACTATCATGCATAATGCACATTAATAAAAAGCGTTTGTATTATATTTTTAATAAAAGAGCATTTTACACAGCGTGTCCTCTAGGCAAAATGAAATAAGAGAAGCAAAATGGGCCTGAGTCAGACCTGAGCCTGGTCTATTTCGAACAAAAAACCCTGACCTGAATCAACTAAGCATGTCAAGGCCCGTTGGGTCCCGATGGGCCCCGTTGGGCTCGCACACCTCTATGGCTGCAATGAAATGAGTGACTGTTGCTATGCAGATTAAGTGTAGGAGAGAGTTGAAATAATGATATAGATATTGCAATCTTCTGAGTATTGGCAGCAGCAAATTTGCATCTAAATTAAGGTGAAGATCAGCCTTTGAAATCTACTGTACTTGATTTATGAAATGACGGGTTTTTAAATTAAAGTGTTAAGGTGTTAATATATTGCCTGGATTAGTTTTTGCTGTCTATGAACCTCCTAATAACACCTTGTAATGAAAATAAAGAGATTCGTCCTATGTTTAAATTAATGTACATACCCCTTTAATTATACTTACTTCTTCAGTTAAGCGCTCCTCTTAAATTAGGCTGTTTAAAGGGATTTGCTTGACGGCTTTTTAGACTAATGCAGAAATTAAAGGACCCTAACTCACAACTAAGGTGTTACTGATTAAGGGTGTATGTTTTAAGGGATAAACTGAAGGGATTTTCTTTCACATCTCATACTGCATGGGTGCCAGGCTCAGTCTAACCTTCTTGGCCACATAACTTGCACTTTTTCGGTTGAAATTATTTTTTTCAACCTTTTCACTTTGCTAAGAGCTGTTCAATTCACCCAAGCAGAAGTGCAATACATCATTAAACCAGGGGATGTGCCTTTCACTGCGTTCCAGCGCCGGAATTTGACAGAGCATCGTAAACAAACAACATTTGAGATGTTTGCACAACAAAATCTCAAGCCTGCCTGTTGTCTTCAAATATCCTTTTGTTTTCATTGTTACGTGTCTCCCCTGTGCAGATCAACAGAAACAGTTTGTGGGTCCTATATCAGTTCCTGGATGTGTTACCATCTGTGCATGTTAACAAAGATTTTGAGTGGAAAATAAAATAGTAAGGATAATAAAAAAAATCGAAAATTTGCAGAAGAAAAAAAATGTTTTCCCAGCTGTATATTTCTTTCACACTTTGTGTCATAAAATTCTTTAATCTACAGAACGTCATTGAGGCCTAATTAGTGCAACACAAAGATCCAGCGTCCTCCTATGACATCGCTGGAGGACAAATTCAAACTCTCTGACTCTTCTAAAACCATAAAAAACTTTGCAGTTTTGGGATCAGTATGATATGAGATGCATATTAATTTAGCTGTGTCTTTTTGGGTGGTGGTAAAAAGCCTCTTTAACAGCAGCACAGATTGGTCGCGGAGCCCATTTGGCTGCTGAATTCGATTCAACAGATTGAAGTCACCGGAAAAGATGCTCCTAACTGATCCGCAGGAGGCAAATGGAAACAATAGCAACGAAATGATCTCTAAAGGCTACGAGTAACACTTGAATCCGGCTGCATTATCCCTGCAAATAATGGCAACGACAGAGTGTGTGATTTGTTTCATAGCGTTTAAGGCCGAGAGCCAGCACACAGCACCTGTCTGTGAAAAACTGCTTTAATTCAGGCATTCTCAATAACAAACTGAAGTAAACACCAGTCCCAACAAAGGAAGACAGTGTACCGACTAATGACTAATGAGATTATTTAGCGCCTCAGAAGTTACATTTTCACTGCTTTCACCCATTTTTTCCCCTTTTCAAGTCGAATTGGTCACACATTCTGTTGACATGATGACTGTTTCCAAATTTAGCTCTTTTTGACTTCATCTGGAGGTTGTCTTGGAAACTAATGAAGTGCTGCCTGCCCACAGGAACAATGGTGGTGCAAGTGGCCGCCACAGATGCGGATGACCCAACATACGGGAACAGCGCCAGGGTGGTCTACAGCATCATCCACGGACAGCCGTACTTCTCAGTGGAGCCCAAGACAGGTTGGTGCAGCATATGTTAGACGAGAGATGATGATTAAATGCACAGCTAAGGCCAGATTGTGTCAGTTAAAATCACAAAGAACATACTTTTTCAATCAGGCATTTACAGTAAGTGGTGATGTCTAAAGTTGGATATATTATTCATTTGCATTGGGGGTTTCTGGAATTGTGCTTTTGTTTATGTTCCTCCATTATTTTTAAGTGGGTGGGGCTTAGAGAGATGAGCTGAAGGTGATGTCACATACCTTTTGTACATTTTAGAATTTAGTGATGTCTGATTAATAATAACCAGATTTTTTCTAAATTTTCAGAATGCGGCCAATGGCAGTCTTATAACCACAGTGCACATCCTTTGGT
>JAQLOL010000013.1:5966918-6012629 GCA_029783665.1 Naso thynnoides
TTTGGTCACGCTAGTTTTGATGCAATTGTCCCAGATTGGTAAAAATTCATCAATACATTAATTACTGAGCTAATTGTCAAAGGTGATATTGCACTGGACGTCATTGTATTGAGATTTTTTTTTTTTTTAATCCATAAGAGGCCAATAATATATGTATTAAAAAAAAAAAAAAAAAACAACCTCTGAATACAATGACCCCAGTGCAACACCATCACTATGATCTCAGTGCTGAAACATCACTAATGTGACACCATAATGACAGTGTCAGAAAACAAAATAAATTAGCAGTGGGGAATTATAAGGGGAGTAGGGCGGACACCATCTGCCTTGGTGGCAAAACAGCCAGAAACCTCCTCCCTTTTGTTAAAATTCCATCCCTCCTCATGATAACTAATAGGCGGATCGCGGGCCAAGACTGGACCCAGACGCCAACCTAGCGAGACCTGAACCCATAATAGACTGATGCAGTTTTTCAAGTCTTTACGGCATTTGTTTAGAAAACCCACAGACCAGTTTCCTGCATTGTAAGTCATTGAACATTATGCTATCAAGCAAATCAAATACGTGCATTAAAATAATTTACAAAAGAGAAAAGTAACAGCATCTGTGATCTTTAAATCCATGTTCATTCTCCCGATGGGCAGTTCAAAACCAGCAGGCCTGCGCCTCAGGGTTCTGATCCTGTGGCAGTCATTAAAAACAGCAAAGTTAAATGCCGCTACCTGACAAAGAAGCAATTTTTTTAAACAAACATACCCACTCAAATTCAAAGTTAGGGCACAGAACATAAAATATTTTATAAGACACTGAATCATAAAGCAGGTGGACGTTGTGATGTTCCCACTCTTTGCTTGAGGAGTTTCTCTCTGACTGGACCTTTGTGAATTTTAATCAAATACTTCTGACACAGAAATGCAAGCAGCATCACCGGCTTTATGAATTTAAATAAAAAAGAACAGGAGGGCAGCGTGACCTTCGTTTACTTTTCAAAATGAAAAGTACAAAGTAGCTTGAATTGAATTTCTGCTCGGACAGTCAAATTTCCTAAAAAAATGGTTTGTGTTCGATACAGAAACCGACTATGTACTCCCATGGGGGGACTCCCCCCGTTAAAACAAATCACCGACTGATTACATGCACGTTTAAATTAAACTTTGAAAACAGTTGTGCTGGATTGTGTTGGATTGTTCAGCTGATATGCTCCGATATTTAAACTGTTGTTGAAGGCCGAAAAAAAGCTTGGATTAATTATTTAAAATGGTGTAATTACTTAGTTTGTCCAGTTGGAAGTGAACCATAATTTAATGACTAATGAGTGATGCGTTTGCTGTTCAGTGCACTGATGTTTATTAGTATGTATGATATAACTCCATTACTAATCCTTGTCATAATTATTTCATAACCACATTATTTGATAGATAGATAGATAGATAGATAGATAGATAGATAGATAGATAGATATTATCGACCGATATATTGGATATCTGAATTCTCTTGCTCTCATTGGAATCGACCAAAAAAATCTTGTATCGTACTTAACGCAACAATATGTGACTTAACAGTAGTGTGGCTTCGAAAATGAAACTTAATGATGCTCGTTAATTTGTCGCACAAAACAGCAATTGTAGTAAAACCAGGTCACATTTCACGGAGAAAATGTCCTCTGGTTTTCCCTCGGATGTCCTTCAACTGCTCAGTCTGTCTGCAGCCGTTTGTTTAGCTGAGCTGTCCCCAACAACTGCCAGCTGCTGCAGCTGCAGCCTCAATCTGCAGGCGGCCTACATGTTGCTTTCAGGAACCTCCGTGAGTGACAGAGTTGAGGCAGAGCAGTTGCAGGAAATCAGAGGGAAAACCAGAGGACATTTTCTGCATAAAAAATGACCCGGGTTAACTAAAACAGATGTTTTGTGTGACACATTAACCTGCTTTGTTAAATTTTGTTTTCGAAGTTACATACTGTTGCTTTAATGGATTGGCACTCATGGATTTCAATCAGTAGCTTTAAAAATATTATTGGCCTAATTTTGCAAGCTGACAAAGGGCCAGTGTAAGGGGAAGCTGTGGCCACTTTTACTTCGGTGACACAGCAATTCATGTAATTATCAGAAATAATGATGATGCACTAATACATTATAGTTTAATAGAACTTAAGTAGAGAGTAACCCTAAAGTCAGTTAGACTTTTTACATGAAATTTCCAACAGTAATAAATACAAATTCTGGTCATGTTAGACCAAACATACCAAACTTAAAATGACTTGATGCTGACAAAAAAAAACCACTATTGACATTTTTATTCTGCCATCAGCAAAGTAAAACATTAAGTTTCAAAGAACGCAGCTGACAAACAAATTCTGTTGACATTTGGTCCTATAAAGATGACAGCAGTCAAACTAGAAAACCTGTTGAAAAATCCTGAGAAAAAAAGTGCTTAAATAAACTGCAAGTTAAGATGTGAGGTAGTTTGTTGACTTGTGAGGCATTTTATCCTGAGAAGTGCAGCGGCAGTCCTCTCAACATCCTCATAGCCGGCTCATTAGCCACTGCCCTGCTGAGGCTCGGCCAGTTCATGCGATGTACTCCTGCAAGAAAATATGAAAATGTGGGCCATCCCATAATATAAAACTTCATCCTCTGCTTCGTGGCAACACATACACACATGCGGGGGTTTTATTAATGTAGCTCTAATTCATGAACTGTTGAAAGCCTCTGCAATGCGGGGATTTATGTCGTTTATTTTTCACACTCAGGCAGAGACACAAATAGGAGGAAAGCTCAACAACAAAAATTCCATGGTGACCCATGATGTTCGCTGTAAACATCCAATAAGCCTAACCACCGAAAAAATGTGGAGCATTCAAGAAAAATGAATGTACATCACAAGAGAGGAAATGACTTCGGAGTGTGCTGGCATTACGGATGTGGTGTCGGAGGAGTGGAAGATATTGTGAGCATCAAAATTTCAGCGCACTTAGCTGTGAAGTCTGCAAGTATCACAGAATGTCTGTGTTGTTTTTCACTTTCTGGAGACTTCTGACTAATGAAGCCTCCTGCTGAAGCTTTCATTAGGGAACATTTCCATGTTTCCATGTTTTGGGGGCGAACATTTACATGTTTTATACACTCTAAATGAAGAAGTTCCTTATGGATACTCTTTAAGCTCCAGCAGCTCCACTGGGACTTCTCTGAGGCTGTAGATCTTTGATTTTCACAGAAGTAGTCAAAACTTCTGTAGGCTAATTAATGTGTTAAAATGCTGCAATCACCTTCCTTAAAATGAGTTTGGTGTGAAACTTGGGAATTAGTGCTTTTAGTGTTTTTCTCAGTTTTTTTTTTTTTTTTTAGCCATTAATTTAGCTGGTGATCATGCCCCAGGCCTGCATGGATGTTTGTAAATCTGGTCTTTTTTTATTATTTTTTTTATTTTTTGGTGGGGGGGGTCATCATGTAAGCGTAGTACCAGCTGGAAGTTTTGTAGGTAGACCAGATTTAGTTATGAAATGAAGAAACGGAGGCCCCAACATGCTACCAATACATAGATCGATAACTGTCTAGAGGCCAAACCATATGTAATTTTTGGGGCTGGTGCCGATATTAGGCAGCAAGAAATTTTGGATATATATATATATATTATTTATTTATTTAATTTTTTTTTGCCTGAATGTGGTTATTAAAAACTTATGACAAAATTATGTAATGGAGGCAGGATCAAATGTTCTCCACAACATCAGTGCAGTAAACAGCAAACACTTGCGTAAATAATGGACTGCCCTCTGCCGGACAAACAACTTAATTACACCATTTTAAATCACAAATCTAAGCATTTTTTTTTACCTTAAAAAACTGTTCTCAGAAAATATACGCCATTACAGACATATCTGTGATAGGTCAATATCGGTCATTACATCAGCAAACTAATATATCAGTCGGGCTCTAAAAATGTCATCTGGGAAAAGGTGTCTGCCAAGTGATTTTGACATTTAAATATAGAATGTTGCTTTCTGTGGCATAGTTTACAGATAAATTTCACATCGGTGCTCTTTCTGTAAGACAATGGCTGGTTTATTAACCTGTCAAACATGCAGCACACACACACACACACACACACACACACATATACCTTAATGTGCACCGAGATGCAGCCCTTGGGCCTCTGCCAGGGCCTCAGCTTTCTGCTGCCCATCACTGCCTGACCACGACTGATTGTACTTGGCTCTCTTTCCATCCGCATAGACGGTGATTGGATCTCATGGTTATGAGATGCAATATCAGTGTCACAATTGAATAGTAAGGATTGCTGTCGGGAAGGTGCGACTCCATGCGGGACTCGATGCAGGCAAGCATAAAGACATGTTCTCTTGTTTGACAGCAGTAACCTTAATATCAACCTAGTGTAAAACAATGGCTTATAGAAGAGAAACTTGTGTGTGGAGAGGGAAATCCTGCAGGTTTTCATAGCGGCATCATTACTGCCAAGAAATCTCAACTGGTTTACAGAAGTTTTTTTGACAGATTTATTTTTAGTTGTTTGTGTTCTTTTTCTTTATATTGCTTCCTGGAAGTTGTGAGATGCAACTGTATTTGAGAGAAATATTAGCGAGTGTTCACCTGGCTACCTTCATTTTCATCTTAATTTAGTACCTTTCAAGTAGAATTACCTCAGGGGAAATCAAAATTCATGTGGCTAAAAAAATGCTCTGCTGGTTTCCTGTAAAAAAAAAAAACAACAACAAAAAAAACTAATGCTGTAGCGTCATCAACTTTCAACAGTGTAGCACACTTTACTTTAGTTTCTCTGTTTGTGATGAAAAATCACAGCAGCTCTGTTTTTTTAATTATTATTGAGTGCTCCATAAGTGACTTGACTCACTTTAAATATAGCCTATTTATTTGGAATTAGAGGAGCTATTTTCAGGTGATACGTCCTAATTCCTGCTGCCTTTTATTTTAAGATTAATTAAAATCCTGATCATGCAGGACTAAAATCCGAGGCCTCGTTTATCATATTGTGTCCAGATAATTTTTGACCATTTACCTGCGGCTGCTTAGTAATCTTTTACAAAGTTTGCAAGAACACCCGAAACCCATTTAAGAGTCTCGAGTGAGACTTCATGACACCAATACCAATTAGAGCGAGAGCAGACATTTACTTAAGTGATGTTCAAACAGCATGTCTGCCCCATAACGTCCCCATTACTCTCATGTCATGTTTTTCTTAAGACCCATTCAGCTCAATGACCGGAGCTCATTCTTTAACGGCCCCGGCTGATGACGTGTTTTTCATTAAGCTAAGTGGATTTTTAAATCCCAAGGTTGATATTTCAAAAGCTTTCATGGGTTATGATTGCCTACTGTGAGAGGCATGTGTTCCCCCACAGTCGACTGTCATGCGAACCTGCACATACTGAGAAACAATCAGATGCAGGGATGTCAACAAATGCCAGTCTACCTACAGGCAGTTCTGTACTTGAGCTGTCAAAGCGTTTATCATTACATCCTCCGATCTGAAGAGTGACAGTCGCTTACATGTAGACGTTTATTGCATCTTGACACCGTTTTACTTTTTCAGATTTTATATCACATCAGAGTCGAGTCAAATATTTAGAAGTCTTTGCTAAAAAATATCAATCATGACAACGCAAAAGCAGCTTGTAGTCAACCTTCTGTCTTTTAAGGTATGTGTGAAGAATACATCCTTGGTTTTGGGTGAGTGAATGATTTACTTCCTAGATGACAAGATTTTAACACAATTACGGTAATCCTCACTCTTAACCCTGGATTTGTTACAACTAGTAGCTGTTAATGATTAATTTTAGTTAAAGTTAGCTAATTTACAGAATAACTGACTGTCTTCTTTTTCAGACTATCACTTTTCTAAATTTCTGCTCCTGGTATATTTCCTTTTAGCTATTTTACCATCTTTTATGCCATATATTTTAGTGTTGCTTGCTACTCAAAAGTAAGGCAGTCTTGCTGAAATGAAACTTGAGGGAGACACACATCATCTGCAGGACAGCAAGACCTTTAATTGATAGTGTATTTAGTGCCTGTGCTTGTGGAAATAACCAAAGCAAAACAAAATCCAATGCAAAAAAGATAGCAAAAAATATTTTTAAAAAGTAGCAGAGCCGCAACCAGTATGAGTCTAGTCTGAGTCACAGGAAATAGAGGTTAAGTCGGGCCGACTTCCAGCGTCATCGTGCGTCATTTATTGTGCAGTGAGTGCACAGGGGGGAGCAAGAGCCAGTATGCTGCTCCCGACACACAGTATGATGATGGGATGGATTTTTGACATGTCAGAAATTTTGGTTAGCTGTCACTAGGCTCTCGCACAGTTGAAGCAGAGCTACGAGCCAATTCGCCGAGATCAGAGCCTTTTGTTCTCACTGCGCCTGCCCGAAGTTACAAACAGAGCATCTGAATGCCATGGCAACACACGCACAACAAGGAAAAAGCGCTACAGTAGTCACAGCATAGCTTATGTTAGCTATCAAGTTCAAAACAGTAGAAGTAGCTAACTTACCTCCAATTCTCTCTGCAAAGTGAACAAGCCATAATGTTACTGTCCACATATTCCAAGCCATCTGTGAGTCTGTACACGCCGGCACATCTTTTTTAGGTTTTGGCACAAAGGATGGCACAAATTATGGAGGCAGCACGCTTCTGCCTTTGTTAGTATTGTTGCTAGAAAACAAACCTGCCTGTGAGCTTTCAGATTAATCTTTATTGACAATTGTCCACAGCCAGGATGGTCCATGAGGGCTGACGGGCAGTTTCGTATATGCACAGTGTGAGCACTTAGGTCATTGCTGACCGTACAGGGTGAGGACCTCAATTGTGACCTTTGGCATCACATCGCAGACAAATGACATGTACAGTATGAGCTGGAGTTACGACAACATTTTAAAAACTCATACAGTGTTAGGCTTAAGGCTTGACTTTTACTAATGGCCTACTTGTGTGACTTTCTTTCCTTGCAAATCGATCTTTTAAAGTGACAAGCATTACATTTGAGATTTAGGGTACAACTTAAATAGGATTTTTTATTTATTTATTTTTTTAAGGTATCTCTCCATTGCAAACCATTTGTCTCGATAATGTCCCCTGGGGTCCACCAAAAGGGGAATGACTTCAGCACTTGATTCTAGAATGGTAACAGATTCAGCCAGACTGTTCTCCAGTGCGGCATAGCACTAATGTTGCGTGGAGAAAGGTGTGGCTGGGTGAGACTAATGTATATCAGACACTGTAAGCAACAAATTGACAAAATGTTAAGCTGCAGTAGGTAACTTTGGAGTAAATATCAGTAACTTTTTTTGTGTTTTATTTGGAAAAAATGTCGTAATACACATTGACAGTAAGTGACGTGTTCTGAGAATATTGAGAGAATATTAAGAACCTATTGCTCCTTTTCCCCGCAACTGTTTTTTTCTCTTGGTTCAGTCTGGACTTAAAGAGACTGCAACAACAAACAAAATAAAACACAAGCCGTGTAAAAGGCTGCAGCGAAGTCGCTTCTCAATGAGTCTCATGTTACATTTGATGTTAGCTTGCTAGCTCATGAGCAGAAGTTGCCAACTGCAACTTTAACTAAAAGTAGCTTGTTGCCTGCAGGTGTCTGTCAACAGCGCCCGCTGTTGACGCAATGGGAAGATGCTGGACAAATTCATAAATAAATTAATTTTCCAAGATGTATTATTAATTGAATTTAATTAATAATATATTAATATTAATTATTAATATTAATATTAATTATAAATTAATTATCTACAGAGTGTTAAACTGAAAAAAGTATAAAATGAGTCATCATCAGCGTACATTAACCACCATGAGCTACCCATCACAGGAAGGCTGTAGCAGACAGACTTCAGAGTGCATTCAGTTGACTCTTAACTCTCAGTTTAAATGGTGTTACGCGTGTGAAACATTGTGTCAACCCCCTGCATTGGCTGTGAAAGCCACCACATTGTTTGTGCTAACTGTTGGTTTTTAACATATTGTCAATACCATGTTTCTCACAGAGTACACTCTGGGGGTAAGACAGCAGAACAGGATTGAGTGTTGTGGGATGAACGTTGTGCTTCTGCCTTTGCAAGTTACTAATTAGTCCCATTTGCAGCACACGCCTGGGCCATAGCAGAGGGTGACTTTGACAAAGTGCCTGGGCTGAAATACACTCTGAGCTCCGCAGTGCAATACTGCACTAGCGATTAAGTGGCAGAGGTAATGGTCGGGGGGAATGAGTGTGACCTGGTGTTAGGTGGGTAGCATCCTGGCTCTCTTTCGTCTAACAAGTCTCTTTACTCCGGTTCTTAATCCCAAATTGAATCTACAAGGTGCCCTTGGGAAAAGTACTTAATCCTGAATAGCTCCAATAACTTCCAGGCAATGCATAATGTCGGCAAAATACATAAGTTGCTGTGCTTAAAGGTGCACGGTTGAGACAGAATTTTGTAGTATATATTGATTGATAGCTTGTAGTGTAGTTTGAAGGTGAAATGGTGATACTGTTGAGGGTTGGTTCTAATTGATAGCAGGCTCAAGGAGTTTTGAACAGCTGCCTCCAGCTCACATACAGCTTGCCTATATGGCAAGTCCTCTAGAGACAATTATGGCATGTATTAGCCCTGGTAAGCATTCCTGCATGCTAACAAACCTCAATGGCTGGAATAACAAGAGAAGGATTTGGAAGATGCCTGAATGAGAGGATTAATTACATTCTTAAGGTGGCATTTAAGATGTGACTTGGCTTGCCTCTCGAAACGACACGATTGTGAAGCCTGAATATGACAACTACTGAGAGGTGAGAGGAGTCTGGACAGACTGACTCTCAGTCAGAATCTAATTAAACTGAATGCTCTCTATAAAGGAAAAGGCCATGTCCAGATCCCCCTTTAGGTGCTTGACATGTGTGAATTCTGACAGGTCAGGAACAGATGGGTTTCTCTGTGATTAAGACGTAAGGATTCCTTTTTTTAAGACCTTGTTTGCTTTCCTTTACCCTCTTCTTTGATCGTGTGTGTCGTTATAGCTCTGCACCAGATTCTCGCCGTGGTGACTGCACTAAATCGAGAACATTACAGCTGAGGGCAAGATATAAATCTGGCTGTCTGCTGTAATATCGAGAGGGAGATGCAATTTTTCAATTCAAATCACAAAGAACACACATGCACACCTGCATGTGTGCACGGATGAACAGGCTTCTCTTCAGGAAAGCATTTCAAATGAATGGATGATGTGTTGTGTAACACAGATCCTTTGTACTGTAGCATCACTCGACCCATCCACTCCCTGTTGATATAGTGACCTGTAATTAGAGAATGATGCTTGAATGTCACCCAGCAGTAAACTATCCGGGCTGGAAGTTTTATTTCCTGTTTGTATGGCCTGTTTTTGTGTTATAGGATTTATTCCTCGTAAGTAGGCCGCCTGAGGGTTTAGCAAATCACATACTGCTCCCTTCATGTTTAAGTGTTCATCACCTTCATCAGCACCTCTCATAGCTGCATGTGGAGCCAGAGGGGTTCCTCCAACGTCTGCACTTTTATTTCCTCTTCCCAAGACAAATGTCAAGTATCTGGGCTTTAGCAGGGAGCATGGCCCACCCGTCTGCCGCCAGTGGTGTGGAGACAGCTAGATAAATGCATGACTACAATGCGTCTGGCTTGCACCGGAGGCAAGGAGTCACGGCGCGATGCGAGGCCGTGCCGTGATAGCGACAGAAGGATTTTAATCATCGCCTCTCCCCAGGAATGACACCAGCGCCGCACGGGGTAACAGAGATAGAGAGCGAGGGGGGCTGGCACCCAGCAGACAAACAACAGCCTTGCAACATCGCCGTGTGGATTAGCAGTGTCGCACGGTGAGAAGTATGTGTGCTTCTGGCCAGGCAGGAAGAGAAACACGTCGCTGCTTTTTTTTTTCTTTTTTTTTTTTTTAGCATGCTGAAATCAGGATTCATGGCATCATTAACCACAGCCAATATCTCTCAGGCTCCAACACACAGAGCTGATATTAAATAAGTATTTCCATTGTGTGTGAAGCCTATCTGTGGTTTAGTGTGAGCATTCATTTGTCTCACTGCTGGCTGCACAATCCTTACATCTTTTTCTAGTTGATTTCACCTTTTGGAGCCATTGCTGTTATTATAATCCAGCCATTATCCAGCTTTCTCCTTAGTTTTACTTTTCCCGAATGCTTAAAGAAGCTTCTTTCAAGTCTAGACTTGCATGCTGTGTCCCTGTTGTGATTATTCTATGGAGCAGGGAGCAGAAAAGTTTTGCTGTGTTTGTGTCTAGCTGGTTTTGAGGGAGACTTGCAGGACTGAAGGCTTGAAGTAACCTGTTTGATGCAACTCAATAAACAGGGTTCACAGGTGTCACGGCAGCAGGCACCAGAGCAATGGCGATGCTCTTTAATTGGCTTCGAGGTTACACTGTGAAGGAAGCGACACAGGAGTGATGAATGGGTGGATGGGGGATGGATGAAAGGGATGAATGGAGCGCATGGGTGAATATCCACAGCCCAAAGAGCAATGGCTGATTTCTCAGCATAACAGCAGGCTTTAAAAATCACAGAATTGATGGCATGTTTTGACTTTGTCAACGATGCTTAACTGAAGGCGAGAGAGGCATTTTCACCCCTGCGCTGTATGAAAGAGTCGCACTGTTCATTATTTGATGCAGGACTGAAAATGGCATGTCTTTTTTTAGAGCAGCAGCAACAGATTATTGCTTTATTGACCACCTTCATCCCACTGTAAGCCTACTGGCAGCGACTTTGGAGGGAAGAAGTGGACGGCTCACTATAATTTGGCCAACTGAGTCATTTAGTTAGAGCAGCCAATAACAGTTTTCAGCTAGAGGGACTGCAATGACATTAATAAAGGGTGGCAGAGAGAGAAAATTAAACACTTAATGGAACTGTTTATTTTCAAGTACAGCCACGGTTGACGGTCAAAAGGCATCTTCATTTTTCTCTTTAAGTCTTTTGACCCACTTCTCTTGATTTCTTTGTCCTCTGCCTTTGTTCCTGGATTGAGCTTAATTACAAGTACTATGTGTGTGTGTGTGTGAAAGAGAGTATAAAGGTTTGGGCTTTTACTTTTATGCCGCTATTGTGAGAACCAGACCTCCAGTGTTTAGAAATCCTTGCTCAGGTTAAAGCTGAGGGTCAAGGTAGAGAAGCAGTGATGAGGGTGGTGGTGTTTGTACCTGATAAAATCAGCATGTCAGAACACAACAAAACACACAAACCCAAATACAAAGTGCTAGAATTGTTGGACCTTAATCATGTTAATAAGAGGAATTTATCAAAATTGTCTTAGAGATTAATATCCATAAATCCATTCCTCGTGTAAATTCAGATACTGACTCACAATATTTAACTTTTTCTTTAGTTTTAAGTGTAGCTGTCTATTGTTGTTTGCATGCTATTTTCTCTTGTGCAGATTGGCTTTAAATTGTATGATTTTGATTGTAGCGATCAATATCGATTGATCTGTGTGCATGAGCATAAATTTGCAATATTTCTCGTGGTGCGCTGCCTGCAGCACGTTGTTTTTCCCCTCATTCAGAACTCCATTCAGGACTCTCACCACTTCCGTTCTCCCTTTTTTGTGTATAGGTACAACATCGAACAAATATTCTTCAAGGAAGTCCAGTTTTAGATGGATGTCTGATTGCTTAATTTTGCAGTTCCTTGGTTGGACATCATGTTCAAATTATATCTGCTGTTCAGATCACCCAAATCAAGAATTGTGCGACACGTTCCTCACAAACCAATTGAATTGAAATGATGCGGAGGACAGAATCCAGGAAAAAAAAAAGAAAAAAAGACTTATCACTGCATAGAAGTAAAACTTGGGAGGCAGTTGGTTTCAATAAACAAAAATCAGACAAGATGACATGAGAATATATGAGCTCTGCCAGGCTTCAAGTTGTGGGCTTGTGGCAGAACAACAGTGGTTTGGCAAAATCGATGGCTCATGAGGAGCTACTGACAACTACTAGTGTGTTTTAGGTGTGATGGCAGCGAGACAAACAACTATATATTTAAAGTCGGCGGCTCTTTTAGAGGTTTTCATGGATGCTTCTATAAAATCAGTTAAATCAAACATGGAGAGGGAGAGGGTGTCTTCATTTGAAGAAGAGCAAAAATGTGGCATTGATGGCTTTTATCAATAAAGCATATATTGTGGTGTTCTCTCAAGCAGCTACATAAAGAGTACATTGATTGATTGATTGAGTGATATTTTTTTATCAATGAGTCATGCATCAAATGATGCCCAGTCCATATGGGCTTGCAAGTCACACATAACATTAACAGCCTGGATGGCAAAGTGGTACAACATACATTAAAATAATTTAGCACTCTCAAAAATAAATGACGATGCAAGTGAAGACGGTCAGTTTACATGTTAAGAATGAAATAAAATAAATTAAAGCTTAAGTTGGGTACAGCGTTTTCTGCCCTAACTGCCTCATCTAAATACCTAGCGAGAACAAGGATTTATTTATTAAAAACCAACTCAACATATGATCTTCAGTTAACCAAAACAAATACATCGTAAGGATGGTTGATCAGATTGGTTGAAGTTGGCCTGTAATAGACAAATAGACAATTGGTAGGTCATTCACCTGCCAAGCATTTGTTTTTTATGGGTCATTTACCTTTCAAAAGAATTTTCATGAATGTCTTTCCAGATTATCCGGTACTTCATGTTAGAAAACCTCAGACATAGAATCAAAATCCCAAATATTTTGAAATTGCGTTACAGTTAACTGACTGTATCTGTCACATACCAAATAATGGTGTTCATGACCTAACCTCTGTGAGGAATGTCTTGTTTTTAGCTGCTAAATGCTTCACTGTGTTTACTCGTTAGACGCCAACTTTGTCCGCAGATTGAGTAAAATAAAAATACAGATCTACTTTTTCGACTTCAAATCAGGCAGTGAAATCAGCAAACATTCCTCCTCACCTGATCCCGAGCACATCTGATTGAGAATTTTTCAGTTTATGTAATTAGCAAATAAGTGCAAGGTTTTGTCGTCCCCATGAGAATGGGCCTCAATTGTATGTCAGATTTATATGTAATTTAAAGGATTATGAGAAAATTCTTCAGGTGCCAACGCTGAGCGAGAGCCCCCTTTGATCTGCTTCATCAGGCTGTGAATGTGATAAAGCAGCTAAAAATGATTCATTTATTCAGGAACTGTGTGCTGTGGCTTTGTGGGGTTCGTAATGAGTAATCTCCCATGTTCTTTAGGAATCTTTAATAAGTGCCATTTAATGAATGAAACACATTGTGTGGTAACTCATTAACTTTGAAAGCAACAGTGATTGCTTTTGAAGGATTAGGACACTTTTCTTTGCATTTAAATGCGCGGCGTTAATTTTTCTGGAATTATCATCTTTGTAGTCGAGAGATAAAGTTGAGATTGGAAAAATGTCATTAATGAAAAGATTTCTCATCAAGCTTTTTAGTATTTTCTGCATGTGTACCACATCTTGGCTTAACACTAGCTGTTTCATGCAGTGGCTCAGGTGCAAACAGACAGCTGCAGACAAATGCCACTGTTTTTAGTAGAGTGTTGTCAAATATCTGATCTGTTGCTGATACAGATCAATCGTGACAGGGGGACAGACAGATAATGCCTCCCCTGGCGGCTAAAATGTCCCCTTGCATGCTCTTATTTTTGACAGCGTCTTAACATTAACCTCATCAGAATTCAGACCACTAAATGATTTGGAGTGACAGCACACAAGAGTCAACATTCACTTCTGATGCAACAAGCAAGCAGCCATTAGGAGCATCCTCCTTTAACCTAGAGCTGTGTGTTCTTATAACTCGAAGTGAACCGATTTTTTTCTGTCTAAAGTTGTATTTTTCCACCATTTTGACATGAATAGATCCTTCCCATACTTGAGTGCTCTGCTTGTCAACAGTTGAGATAATTTTAGGGCTTGGAGTGCAATTTTGTTGATGTCTTTTAGTGTCTTTTTGTGTGGTTCTGTTGAAGCCTTTTCAGTGCTTTAACTGTATATTTAGGAACACATGCAATGAATTTGGTGCATTTTTGAAGCTTTCTGACCAAAATCAATCTTGTTGAAGAAAGAAGGTTTGGCAAAGCATAGCTGAAAATAACAGAAGCATAACATTTATGAAACACATTTTGTTGCCTAAAGTAGTGAGTCCCAGTGTGTGCAGACAAATTGTGTTCACCTTACTGTTTACAAAGTGATTGTAAGCCCAGGGATTGGGCCACATACGTTTATACAATCAAATGTTTTGCAAAGTGGTTGACATCACCTCATCTTTGCTCAAAAACAACCCCATCAAGGATGCCCTTTCATACCCAAACAAAGTAATATTACCAGCTAACCTGTTCACCTGTTAGTCTACATGTTGCTGTGAGGGTGTGTGCAAACTGGCAAGCAAATATAAATGTTTCCTCAGTTTGCAGAAAGTAATAGATAAAAGCAACACTATGTTACTTTGAAAAACAAAACTAAACAAAGCACGTAAATAAGTTACACAAAACAGAAATTTAAGTGAAACCGGGTCATATTTTAGGGACAAAATGTCCTCTGGTTTTCTTTCTGATGACCTACTACTGCTCTGTCCATCTGAAGCCTTTTATTTAGTAGAGCTGTCCCCAACAACTACCTGCTGCTGCAGCAGCAGGTTCTGTCTGCAGGCAGCCTACATGTTACTTTCAGGAGCCTCCGTGAGTCACAGAGTTGAGGCAGAGCAGTTGCAAGAAATCAGAGGGAAAATCGGGGGACATTTTCTCTGTGAAATATGACCCAGTTTTACTGAAATTGCTGTTTTGTGCGACATGAACTAATTAATTAATGCGCATCGTCAAGTTTCGTTTTTTTGATGTCACTGGCCGCGGTCATAGTTACATAGTGTTGCTTTATTGGGTGAAACATAACCTACATAAAGGGATGGATAAGCAGTTCAGATAGTCAAAAGATGAAACTTGAAACGGCTAAAAAAAGGCTAATGGATGAAAGGCTGGAATATGCCGTGGATTAATTTGTTAGCTTACACATTACTTACAGTATTTTATCATTGTTGCATTTTAAAATTATAAAAAGTAATAGGTAAACGTATGAAATAGTTAGCTAGATGTGAAGTTTTCAGCCTTAGACCTTCTCCAAGTGATCTCGGTAATTGTAGCCCAACTGGCAACTTGACCAAATAATCCTCTGAAAATGGAAAGATAAAAAAAGCATTATTACAGGCTGTTAATTTTAGTGTTCAATCGCTTCCCGATGACGATAAAATTAACAGAAGACGTTAGGGGGCT
Organism: Naso thynnoides; assembly: GCA_029783665.1. Lineage (NCBI taxonomy): Eukaryota > Metazoa > Chordata > Actinopteri > Acanthuriformes > Acanthuridae > Naso > Naso thynnoides. The sequence goes on from JAQLOL010000013.1 coordinate 5,982,238, forward strand.
AGTTAAGGCTAATCCTTGGGTTCGGTGTGCCGGGTGTACAGGATATCTCACTGGTCTAAAGCATATTTTCCTTTCGCTCTCTCTCTCTTCAGGTGTCATCAGAACAGCTCTCCCCAACATGGACCGGGAGACGAGGGACCAATACGTTCTTGTCATCCAGGCCAAAGACATGGTCGGCCAGATGGGCGGCCTCTCGGGCACCACCTCTGTCACTGTCACTCTAACCGATGTCAACGACAACCCGCCGCGGTTCCCTGACAGTAAGACTCTGTTCCTGTTTGTCCCCACAGGATCGAATAAGCTCCCCATGTACAGTAGCTATACACCATGTCAACAGCTACTCCGCAATCAGAGTAAATCCTCCATTTCCTTTTTATTCCTCCAGCTGAATGGGGCTTAAATACCTGTTACTGCTGGAAAACCACTTGAACTCCGAGAACCAAATGATGGCATAATTTCTACTGTATTCACTGCTGTGAATGCAGCGATACAAAGAGGCTGGGATGTTGATGAAAGAAATCACTGGAAAATATATAATTTCGCTATATTTTCTGTAACAACACTATAAAGTTATTTTCACACACCATGTGGTCGAGAACTGCCACAGAAAGTAAAGTTTAGAAGCAAAACACACATATTAACTTTATCTTGTCAGTTTTCTAAGATTATGTTTACTTACCCAACCTCATTCTCCATTTCTCTATCTTTGTAGCTTCCTACATTTGTGTTTTCAGTAAACATTTGGACTTTTATGATCAATATTTTAAAAACAGCCTTTCTGCTTGGTGTGCACCTCCCTGCTTTACTCTTCATCGGAGCTGCGGGCTGCTTTAGCGTTGAATTCCAGGATCAATCAAGCTCAGTTTTTTTGTTGTCAGCCTATTTCACGGGCTGCTAATGGGTTCCAGGCCGAGCTTTAGGATTCAAAGCCATGCAGTTCTTCTCATGATAATCCGAAGCGCCGGCAATCGGTTTACCGCTGATAGCCCAACCACAGGCCGGCTGGAGCTCTCACCACCGGACTGCCATGAAGCAGAGTCAATTTGCCAGCCCCCGGGGGGGGAAAGAAAGGTTCAAGTTTGCACAACAAGCCATCAATGCTGTTTTAACCCAGTGCTGTCACGCTGGGAAGAAAGAGACTTTGGAGGAGTTTTGGGTTTTTGCTCCTGCTGTCGCACTTCCAGGGTCATGGGTCAGAATCGATAGACCATTATGGAGCATCGGGGCTGATAGAGTCAGGAGCTATAGAAATGAGTGGAAAAGAGAGCCAAGGTTAGCTGCATGAGAGGACAGGCAGGGGGGAAGGTGGAGGAGAAGGGAGAGGAGGTAGGTACGAGGGCAAAGCGGAGGGAGGAAAGCAATTCTTTGGTCCTTTAAAGAGCTGCTATTCCACGGCAAATTAAAAAGCCATTATAGAGATTACATGGCGGCAAACAATGTCAGGCAGATTAGCATTTAGACGGCGGCGGAGGGAGACACTGTGAGGAACACAGAAAGGTCTGGTAATGAGCTCTGCCATGGTGATTGGAGAGATTATGATTATGAATATGATTCCCTTCTTTATTCGCATAAGAGTACTTTAAATCCGAAGGGTCAGACAAAAGCTCAAGGAACACAATGGAGAGTTTCAGCGTAATAGAATCTTCAAGTGGACCTTTTATCCAGTAAAAGGTACCAAAGGTAACTAAGCCTGACTGAAGTCCTCCTTTTTTGTTTTTTTTGTTTTTTGGTCCAAGAGATGACCCATTACATCCAGACAGGATTAGGGGAGTTTCATATTTTGTTAAATATATATTTTACATCTGGAAAACTTGCAGGGTTTTCTTGATTACTATATGGTACTTTACTATTGCTGTTCTCTCTGCCCATGATGCAGTAAGAACGAATAACCTCTGCATTAAATATGTGTCACTTCTCCTGTCCGTCTGTGTTATGCAACATGAATTTATCGAGGAGTCACACGGCCGAATCGAGGCTGAAGGGGCTATAACAAAAGCTGAGTCGCTTGAAGGTGAGTTAGTGGTGAAATAAGCACATCCATTACCAGCATCCGCTCCTGTCCTTCCTTTTTCAGAGAACTATCAGTACTCTGTGCTGGAGTCACTGCCGGTGCAATCTGTGGTGGCCAGAATCAAAGCGGCCGATGCTGATATAGGCTCCAACGCGGAGATGGACTATAGGATCATGGATGGCGACGCGGCCGGCATGTTTAACATAACGACAGATGAGGACACACAAGATGGGATCATTATCCTTCTGAAGGTACAAAGTTTAACTTGACATATCAGTGACTTTTTGTCCATTACCGCTGTCAGCTCCTCTCCTGAATCTCAGCGAGACAGAAAAACTGTGGAAAAATAGCAGCATTTTTCCGCTGATGGGAGAAGCCTTGTACATGAGCAGCTGATGTGGCACTGAATACTGCTTTGAGTATTGATTAGAGGGATTGAGTGTCCACATAACACAATCTATTCCTTTGTACCTGCAAGTGCTCCAGAGTAAGAAATGCCACAATATCACAGTCATCTTGTCCTTCCTTAAAAGTTCAATGAAAACATGAAAGCTACATTTATGATTTTAGAGTCCTTTTAATCGTAATTTTACGTGCTTTAATACTCCAAAAAGAGAGATAGTGTTTTCCAAAAGACAACCCTAACCTGTTAATTAGAGCTATGGTTTTTGCTCAGTGCTGTCCTTGTCCTAGTATACGTGCACCGCGGAAGAATGGATTTTTTGTTACTGAAGTAAAGTTTAGTTTGGTTTAGTTTTTTTTTTTTCTTTCGTTCACTGAACAACACATCAATCAATACAAACCAAATCTCAATTCTTGAATGAAAGGGAGCGGAGTGAAGAATAATTGTATGATATCTGCCCCTATTTCATCATACATCCATAAACAAGGCACTCAATTCAAGTAGCATTAAAAATAAAACTACAGACATCAAAACATTTAAAATAGCTGTAGGTCAATGCAGCCACTCATCACTTACCTGCCACAAAAACAAAAAAAAAAGAAAGATTTTCTTCAATCTTTTTTCAAAGTATGTCCGACTCCTCTGCCATTTTTGGTGATATTCAGCTGGTTGTTATCGAACCTTCTCCTGGTTGATCTGTTACATCACATACCAAACGAGGGACAAACAATTTAGCAAGTAGCAGGAATGATCAATGTCAAAAGCTGAAAACATGGACACCTTTACAGCGCTGCGCATTTAATACGTACTCAACACTTTACTCCTTGATACCTTGTTCTCATTTTCTTCTCGTCTGTCTTCTGCAAATTTATGCTGTTTGCCTTCTGGGTCAAAGACCGCTGCAGGATCTGTGGATCATGTCCTGAACACCGAGGCCAGTTTGCAGCCAATTGAGGCGTATACATGAAAGAGTAAATCCCCAACCAAGTTATCTAGCAGTGTAAGATGGAAATTAATCTAAAGGCTTAATGTGATGTCTTTTTTTTTCCATAGTGAAATATTAAAGCATATGACTTTTCTCTAAAAAAAAAAGAAAATCGTAAACCAACAATAATTTGATCCTACTGACAATTCCCTCTGTAGCCAAAGGCTGATAAAAGTAATTCCTCTGTGCCGCAGAGCTCCATCGTCATCCAAAAACTCTTATAAACACTTGAATGAGTCACACTGTTGCACTGGGCGACATGTTCTTTCATTACCATAAACATGGGCGACATGGGCTGCAGTTTATTTTGAGTCCCACATACACACCATCTGCTGTAAATATTTACTAGAGCAACAAATGTGTATTAATGCACAGCTGAAAATAGTCCCTAACAAATGCACTATTTGCCTTCGTCTGAGCAACGTTTGCTAAGAGCTGCAGTGCCCAGCTGTTTCAGAGACTTACTTAGCCTTTTTAAAAAATGGAACTGTGTGTTTGGGGCTTGTTTTTAAGTATTTTCAGTATTTAGTAGAAATTAATGGGCATGGGACTGAGTGCACACTAATTGGAATGTATTAAGAGACAGACTAAAGCATTGTTGCATTTGGTCTTTTCATGAGATTTTAAAGTGACATTCAAGAAACGATGCATTCTTTGTATAATAAACAGAAAAAAGCATCTCTCCTGATCCACTGTGATCTTTAAGCAGCAGGCAGCATATGCTTGTTTACTGAAAGATATCTGGATATTTCCCTTTCTCCTCTTTACCCGTCTCACTCGTCTTTTGCACCTTTGGATTAAGTGATAATCATTAATGACAAATCAGCATCGACTATTTTCCAACACCTTTGATCGAAGCAAGCATCCCATGGTTAAACCACAGCAGCTCGCACAGATCACTGGATTGATGAAAGTAAAAGAGACACTTAACACTTAAAACACTCCCCTCACCATGGGAACCAAGAAGCTTTAAAGAATGACATTGATATCCGCTTTGATAAATAAATAAATCCTCTCAAGTTAAGTGTACAACAAGGCCACATATTTGTTTCTACAGGAAATTTATTGCACATTCTTGCTTCACTCTCAGATGCACCAGAGTTCTTGGCTCGTACTTTACATTTCAGGGTTTCAGAGGACTTGAAATAGTCTCCTCAGGCCACGTGGATGTGACAGTTCATTGCTGCGGCTCTTTTGTAGGAGAGGGAGAGCCATTGTTGGACACAAGTGATTTTTGTCAGATGGGCCAATTTGATCCTTTGTTTGTTTTGCACCAAACGCAGACAATTACAACGCTGGAGAGAGTCGCTGACAATGAAAGTGTCAAATCAATGTTCCCCTGTAGTATATTATATGTTGCAAGAGGGAGTTCAAGACGAAATGTTTCAAAAGAATTCATTTCAGAATGCTTTTCACCATGGTGTGTGTGCCCTCCTTAAAATCAATATGATTGCTCTCACAGCACAAAGTTACTGTAATCCATCAGCAAATGGCTTTACTCAAATCTGACTCAGTGTTAATTGAAACGGGTCTTTAGAATAAACGTCTTTAATCAGGATCATTAACTCGGAACTGTGGAAGAGATTTACAAATTTGATACATACGCTGTTCCTTTGCTCTTCGTTGACAGTAAATGTGGATAATCCTGGCTGGTGTATAGCCTCTCTGACAAAGAACTGAAAATTTCTGGCAATCTCAAGCTCACACGTCTCTTATTTTGAAAAGTGAACATCTGACATCTGTTCATGTGTTCTTCCTGTCTGTCTTCCCCAGCATCTAGACTTTGAAACCAAGAGCAACTTCACTCTGAAAATTGAAGCCACAAACCGGAACATTGACTCCAACTTCTTGAGTCTGGGCCCGTTTAGCGATATCACGTATGTCAAGGTGACAGTGGAAGATGTGAATGAGCCGCCAGTCTTTTCCACGCCGCTTAGCAAAATGGTTGTTTCAGAAGACGCCAGAGTGGGCACCTCAGTCGGGAGAGTCTCTGCCCATGACCCAGACAACACCAACAATGCCATAAGGTACATTTTAGCAAAGAAATATCAGTGTTAATAGAGTGGTGAAGTGATGAGTCCTAAAGCCTGGAAGTCAGTTAGCGTTTTAGCACTTCCTGCTCCCACATCTCCAAGTCTTTGTGCTTTTTGAATGGATTTTTAGTTGAATGTTTGAAATAAGGTCTGTGATTAACCCAGGCTAAAGATATTTAGATATTTTGTTCTGCAACATGAAATATGCCATATCAAGCCTATCTTTGAACATCTAAGATTGTATGCATCTTTAAGAAGGAGGTTGTTAACTAGTGGCTAAATGAGACTACAGGGTTTTGGGGAAAGTTAGACATCATGTGAAAAAGGAAGAAAATATGTAATATCTTCAAAAAGGGATGGGAGATTGGCAGTTGAATAATCCATGATCACTGTCTCAATCAGGTCATGCTAAAAGAAGAGATTGTAGAAATTATAAGTTTAATGCTTTGGGGTGGTAATGTTTAAGTCATGTGACCACAGTGTAGTTCTTTTATAGCCTACCATTAGCTTTTTGCTTCTGGCGATTTCATTTATGTCTCAAAAAACACAAAATTGGTTTTCATCTGTGATAATTATCATGCTGTACAAAACGTATGAGTATCATAAACTCAGGCTCGTCACAGCTTATTTTAGGCGAAAAATCCAAAAGCCCATTAAAAAATCCTACAGGCTTTTTGCTGAGGGAATCTGTGCAATGCTAACTTCCTGGTTGGCCCACAAAAACAAAAACAATCTTCCCATCACCACTCTGTTCACTTTACTTCAGAAAAGTGTTTCAAACTCCCTCTCCAAAGCTGAAGAAACCCAAGTATGAACCCTAATGAAGCTTTGAAATCAAGTAAAAAAGACCAATATGTTCATAAGTGGGTTAATCCATTCAACTGCTCCACATTATCTACAAAAACAGAATCCATAGACCCCTGAAAGTCCCTGTGCAACTGTCACAATGACAATGCCAGATGGTGAGAGGGCTAAGGAGTGCAGCATTTGCAAAACTGAAATGCCATCTTGAGCGAGAGAAGGGCATTCCTGCAGGAGGGTCAAGGCACAACACTTGTGCCGTGGCATTTATGACTCAAAACAAGCACTCACGTTGCCAATCTGTGCAGTGTCACTCTCGAGATCCCCACCTCTTTTGCATTAATTGAATGAATATTGTATGGGATTCATGCTTGGCCTGTTAGGATTGTTAGTAATCTTAATCAGAAAATCAAATTACTCCACCATTGTTGCTGCAAATTGCCTCTTTTTGCTCTTGTGACTGTTATCAGCGTCTTCAATATATTTCACTACATCTGTTGAAATTAAAATTATTGTGGAACTAATGCAGCCACAAGAGTCAAATTACATTGCAATAATACCCTTTGGATGTAGGCTAATTGAAGTTGTAATTTTCTCTAGAAATACGAGTTGCTGTGTATTGAAAGGGGCTTGAGTGTTGTGTGCTGAGGGACAAGCAGACAGCCTTCAGTTTCATCCACATTTAATGGGGTTTTGTTTCACTCGTGCTTTAAGTTTCTGCTATATATGTGGGTTCAAAGTAATCTGGACTTGTGTCAATTATTTTTACTTTTCAGACTCAGCATCTTATATGTTAGAAAGTGAACACAGTTTATTGATTATTGATTAAAGTTCTCTGTTAGCTGAAAATCTTAACTGACTGCTGCAGCTTGATGGAAGAAATATCATATTTTCTCACAAGTAGAAGAAACATTGAAATGTCAAATCAATACCACTATTTAAAAGCATTTTTTTTAAGTATGTTTGTGTCTGTTGTGTGTATGTTTGTGTATTTCTGTGTAGGTACTCTATCGACAGAAACACTGACTTGGAGCGATTCTTTAACGTGGAGGCTCTGAGTGGAGTCATCACCACGGCCAAGCCGCTGGACCGAGAGGCCAACTCGGTCCATAACCTCACAATCTTTGCCATCGAGAGCCGTAAGTTTAGTCACAGCAAATATTCCTCTCTTCGTTTCTCAGTTTGCACATCCTTGGATCATTTCCGTAGCCTCTTCTCCTCACGCCTAAGTCCATCCCCGACGAGGATTTGAGCCGGGGAGGCCAATGAGGAAAGAGGAGTGGAGGCAACAGGCAGTTAACAAAATGAGACATCTTTGTTTTGGAGCACTGGGTCATTTTGAGATAATATCAGATAAATATGAAGTGAGGCACAGCTGCTTCATCTGCCTGTTGTTTTTCAGAAGCCTACTGTTGTATTTCATTATCTGTTCATACAAAGTACGTTTGTATTCACTTCACAGATGGTGAAGGACAGACAGTTCATGCTTTCTTGATTATCTTAAATGACTAATACAACATATGAATACAAAAGGAGGAGTCACTCTTGCCATGAAACGCCTGTGATACACCTCCACACCCATAGCTCCTCCAGTTCCTTCCGAGATTTCGACACAATTAAATTGATACATTTTTGCACGGTGGCAGCTTCATCTTGATTGCTTGGCAACTATCATTGTCTCTGTCAAAAGTAAAACTAAAGATGGTTAATAGAAAATGAAACCTCTCACTAAACATTAATTTCCTGTATCAGTGTCATATGGGTTTTGTCACGGCCCCGCACCTTTAGGAGACTAGAAGCAGTTTTGAGACCATTTATTCTTATGGAAAAAAATGAACGTGATCACAGATTATGACCAATTCATTCACCCATCGTCACCAAGAGACATATTGGACCCATTTTTCACAAGACACGTCTCTTCCGAACATTCTGACACAAAAATGGCATTTTTCAGACACACAAATCTGGAGAAAATTAACTCTGTCCAAGACCTGTCTCTGTCTCAGCAAGACATTCTTGCAAGATTCGGAAACCAGTTTCTTCCCACCTCGCTTTGCAACGGACATTAACGGACATTTAAATGGACTTACAGGTGAAATCACGAATTAAAAGTTAAAATTTACACCAAACAAATGTCATGCAATGCAAAATCCATCAATTTTTATTCATTCATACAAAGTTTAACACTTCGAGACGAGGCGGAGGGATGACGGTTCCAAACTGTCTCCATTAGAGACAAGACTGCGCCTTCTTACGACGGGAAGTGTAAATACCATTTCACGCCACTGTCACAGCGTACAAGTGGGGGATCTTGCGTTATTACTGACTATCTTTGATAAAACTTAGAGAACAGCAGCAAGTTCCATTTACAGAGGTAGTTTTTGTCCCTGAAAGCACGAGGCAACGCAGCGGAGCAGAGCTCACCTGCATCAGCTAGGAGCGGATCTGGATCATCCGTCTCCGATGAAAGTGGGAGTTTCCTTTTCCTCCTTGGCAAATTTTGGTGTCATTTTGTTTTTTAAAAAGATATCCTGACACAATTTTGTCACTCTCTATATTGAATATATATAGTGAGAGATAATAGAATTTGGACTCTGGCAGTCAAAACGACCACTCACAGCCTTTCTAGTAGGAATGGAATTCTGGCCCCTCTAGTGTTAAACAACCTTATAGTGTTAAAGTCAGCTGGAACACACGTTTAAGCCTAATTAGCAGGCTAGCTACAGCTAATAAAATCTGCTAGTAACAGCTGTAAATTCAGCCTCCAAAGGCGATAGTTTCTAGAAATAAGAAGCTTTTTCTGTCCCCTTATTTGAGATTAGGGACCCGTTGAAAGATTTCGAGTGGTAAATCTGCCAGTGGGGCTCAGCTAATGGTCACTTTACTTGTTTTTATGGGAAAACATGTGAAGCCTTGGATCATTTTTTTTCCTGTTATCCTCTTCATAAGGTCCCATAGCCTATGTGCTATGGACAATGCAGTTGTTGGTGTTGTTGTAGGGCTGTCATGGGAATATTAATTCATCCACAGGACAGTCATTTTGACCTCCATGTGTGCCTGAGCCATGAGGATGAAATGCTGACTAAGGGCGGGTGATTTCACCCATGGGTGATCTATGTTAATGTGATGTGAAGAGTTGCTGCCTGCCTTTTTGTTCAGATCTCTTTGGTTTCGTGGGATCTGACTGCCTTTTTTCTCAGCATTTCTTTCATTTCATCGCCATCATGCAAATACAATGGACAACAGTCATCAGCACACAAGCCGCCGCGCTCTCGAGACAGCTACATCACATCAGTATAAGTTAAAAAAGACAACGAGGCTGTCAGCCCAGCACCTCTGCTTTCACATCTTCAGACTGAACACTGTGAAAAGGGTATTCATTTTTCTCCCTAAACCTTTTTTATCACTCGTTGCTTCAAAGATGTGTTTTTATTTACATATCAGCACACAGACGCGGCACTCAGTTGATTCCCGCGTGTGAGCCGTGCCTGATATAGCAACAAAGAGAAGGCAGCATATAATAATAGAAATATGAAATGTCACAACAGTCCTTCATGCATGAGGTACTGGCTTCTGACACATAGTGACACTCGTGTGCTGTTTCCAGCTGAAAACATCTTTGAGTTCATGGACTCCCAATGAAATCCACTGCCCTGCACGCCTCATGACAGTATTTATAGTAAATGGGTTCTTTGTAACTGAAAAGAGTGCAGGGACTCTTTGGTTGAGGAATGTTGTGCATTTGAGCTGCAGTCACTCACATTTCATCGACTCTGCCCAGACCTCAGCAATGACAAGAAGTCTGTGGCCCGAGGCGCCACGCGTCCTTTTTATCACCATCAAATCAGCCGGCCCGAATGTCAGCGCGTCATCTCTGGCCTGCATGGCGGCAACGCCAGGCCAAATCATCATCTCGCGCTCAGACGCAGCCATTTAGCCATCAGTGTGTGTCAGGCAGACAGCGGAGTGAAGCCCAATGTGCAAGATGGCTCGCCGGCACATGCAGCCTTCCCTGACTGCAAGCATGCGATGAGCGCAGTCACTTTGGCTTACCCACAACAGAGTGGGTGAGGATGCCAGCTGTTGGAAGCACACTGCATATTTCATTACAGCAGCACTTTTTCTCTCTCCTTCTTTGTGATTAATTAAAACACATGAGAAAAATCAATATTCCATAATTTGGCCGAGAGCGTCAATGCATCAAAGTTGAGGCAGAATTAAAGTGTGTACGTGCGTGTGTGAAAGAAAGTTTGCTGAATGCTGTGACATGAGCTGGGGACTCTCTTCTCTCTCTTCTCTTCCAGAGGACCCGACCCAAATTGGAAAAGGCATCTCTCTCATCACGGTGTTGGACATAAATGATAATGCCCCAGTCTTTGCCATAGACTATGAAACTCTCCTCTGTGAAAATGCTGTGCCAGGACAGGTAAGACCCAGCAAGGTCTGTGCAGTGAGTCCAGCTTCCCCCTTCTTTTTCTCTCTCTCCTCTCGCTTGAAGTTTGACTTACAAAGACAGCCTGCTGACTCTCAAAGCCATTAAAACCCTTTCTTGTTCCTCAAAACAAGTCCACTGTGCACATATCCGCCTCACAGCTCGAGGTCATTCCAGGGAGACGGCATCATTAGTATGAGACACATCCAGCATGTATCGTAGGTGTTATTGTTCATTAGAGATGTTACTCTCATTCCACACTGCCAAAGTCGACTAAATTAATGACAGTGCTTGACTCTGCCTGTGGTCTTAATCCACAATAATATCGCGGCTGTGATATCTCCTGCTGGGATGGAGTGGTGCTCTGATGCGGCCTCGCATTCTGTTCTGAAGGCCAGCGTAATTAGACGATCACCACAGAGGGCAGCGGGGCAGAAAACGCACCGCAATACTGTATCAAACAAAACAGAACCATGGGAGACTTCAGGGTTTGGAGATTTCAACCAGGAGAACAAGGAGGGAAAAGAAGCTGTAGCCATGCATCGCATTTTCCCTGTTTAGCATCTGGCCTCATTGTTGCTAAATGACTTTTGTGTCTGCGGCGGCGATTCGTCTGCTCCTGGCATTTGGAAAATACAATCAGAGGCGAAGGGTAAAGGAGGCGTGCAGACCTGAAAATGTACAATTGATCAGAATGATGCATTCTATTGGAAATGGCTATTAGGCTCATTTAAATATGTTATTTGCATTCATATTTTAGAGTTGTTTGTCACCGTGCTCACGGGAGGGTGAACTAAAATAGCAAAGGATTTAATTTGCAAAAAATGAAAGATGATATTCCATGTGTGCGATTTGTTGTTTTTTTTCTCTTTGTATGTGATGTCTGACTACAATGTGACTCTGTTCTCAGTGAGGGTACACAGCTGCACAGGTGCAGTTTTGTGGCTGTGAGGGGGTGTTTTATTTTTTTTTTCTTCTCACCCAAAGTTGCAAAAATATAATGAATTTCAGCACATAAGATTCTACCTTGAGGTATTTTGAGATATTGCTACATCTAAATTTAATTAATCAGATTTTAGCCAGAGGGTTAGGAGGGTATTTACTGGAATAAACATTCCCTCTGTATAAATGCTTTTATTATTATAGAGTGCATTCTACAAAAGCTGAACGTCTATTTTTGGTTAATGATGCTGCTATTTATCCTGAGATGATTGTTTTTGTTTGGTGATATTAAGTTCAGAGCAAACCTGTCAACTATCTGTCACTCATTAATACACGCTGACTTTTGAATTAAACACATACTTGTGAATTCTTCCCACTACTGCCTAATAAATTATGGCACAGACGATATGACCACACCGAAACAAAGTCATTCACCAGCAGTCAAACCAGCCTGCAGGACATAGCAACAGCCATTGCCCATGACAGCATCATCAGCAGGAAAAGGTACAGCAAATCTGTAATTACTCAGCTGCAGCAGCAGATTGCTTACTCAATGCCAGTGATAGCCGGGCCCTGAGGCTCCCTGAGGTGTAGCTGGGAGCTGCTCTGCTGTAAAGCCGTTATTGACGGAGGCCTCTGTCCTCCTCCACCTAGCGACAGGACGTGCTGTGTTTACAGTATGTCCACATAGTCTTAAATGCACAGTATGTAATTTCTGATGCAGAGGTTTCTCAATTAAAATGAAGACAGAAGTCGTGATTAATGTTGTTGTGAAGTATCAAAGGATCATGAGACATGTTTATTTTATTGTTGAACAGCCACCATTGCAGATTGACATCTGTTGACTTATTCACGTTGCATTTAGTCTTGTTTGCCAACTTCCTTCCTCATGGTACCGACACACGAAATCCGTCGGTGACGGAGCTACAAGCAACAGAACACCCCACGCTCCAGTGTGTGGGTGGTGCAGTATTAAAGTTGGATAGATTATTGAGATCTGGGTGGTGCTTGATTTTGGCTGAAATCTTTTTTTAACATGGCTGCCCGGTCACAAACTTCCTCATTTTTTAGGTAAGCAGTACGTTAAAATATGTTTCTGAAAACATTTGGAGCAAAAAATAGGCCATGCAGTATCAGAATCTTGTTTCATATTTGATCAGCACTGCCTGCCTTGACAGTCAGACGGGCCTCATTTGCATTAAGTAGAGGTCTAGTCATGATTATGCAAATTCAGATACGTCGAGTCCGTTACCTCCTCTCCATAGAGAATGAATTGGATCCGTCCACTTGATCTACATCAACAGATTTGGTGTCTGTACCTTTACTCTCTGACTGGTGTAAGCCTGGAAATTAGCTATTGGTGACAAAATAGAAAGCCCTGTCACCCTGAAAAAGTTTAAAGAGTTCTCTGAGGATGAGGATTATTGGAACTTTTGGGATAATGTTAGAAAATGTAAAATAAACACCCTCCGAGGAACCTTTAACTGGTGATGAAGCAGTCTAAATTTAATACTGATGCCTCACATCTTACCTACATCTGTAAATGAGATCATCGGTGAGGAGACTGGAGATTAATATTGTGCCTCTAACAATGCCTTTGCCCGATCTGCTCAGTCAGCTTAAAGGCTACGAAACGCTTTAAGGCACGCAGACCGGAAGAGACGATGTGTTGTTTTCGTGCGTGATCGATCAGCTGTTCTATTTTTACCGTCTATGGTTGGAAGCAAGAGGATATTTTTCTTCAGAAAATTTCAAAATTTTGTGTTTATCATGAGCTGGCATTGTGCAAATAAGTTGCTTGTTTCTTTCTCTCTCTGTCAGGACAAAGGTGTTTTGTGTTTGTATAGTCTGGGTGCAAAATGTCCTTTTTTATCTTATGCATTGATTTAATGACATAGTCGGGCGAAAAAGGACCAAAAGGAGTTATAATTCGTGTTTTCATGTGCGAATATGACAAAACCAGGTCTATGTTATGAACATTTTAATTATTTAATACTAAGTTTTGTCTTTTTTTTTTATTCCTAAAATAATTAGTTTGTTTTTTACCCACAGACTGTCAAACTAACTCTCTGTATGTATGGATTCATGTTCTAGAATGTTTTAGAACATCTGTTCAGTTTTTAGGGACTTGTTAGAGTAATGAAGTGCTTGTTCTCATCTTTATTTTCCACTAAATCCAATTTCTATTTTATCCCATTCAAATAAAGCCTTCTGTTTAGGCAACACTAAAGTGTACCGGTGGGATTGCACCTCCAGACTGAATAATGAAGGCAGACAGAATGGAAATTTCATGATGAAATTTACGCCCAAAAACACATACAGAGCAAAAGGGAGGAGAGAGGTTGACATTTGAATGCGAAACCCTGTTTGAATTACAACGAGGTGTCGGCTGTCTGTTAGCAGACAGACTGGGTGGACTCGTAACTTGTCAGATATTTCCTCCTCCAACCCCCCTGATTCCTAATTAATTAAAATGCTCCTGTTGTGTACTGTATGTCCAGCCGTGGCCGTGAACAGTTGGCTGTACTGACTGCTCGGCTTCCCTGTAAAGCTTTGTTAAAAATCTTAGGCCGCCTACTGGCTGTCACGCCCATTGGCTTATCCACAGCTGCGACAAAGATGAAATAATAACATTTGCCGGTTGGGGCCAGAGCTGACTACGTGGCTCTGAGCACAGATTAACAGGGAGTGCAGGGATGGAATAACCTGCCATTTTTCAGGCCTAATTAAGGCTGTCTCGTGGCACTGGGTCTCTCTGGAGATGCCACTTGTTACGGATCATCGGTGTGTCTGTCTTCTGCCATAATATTAATTGATATTATGATGGGGTGGAGGGGGCAGAGGCAGCGGCGCTGGTGGGAGAGGGTAGGGGGGTCACGTTGTACAATCACTTCAGTGTAACCATTACATACATGAGTGGACTTGGCATTCTGCTGCCCGCAATCTGCTGCCCTGCCCCTCCCTGAACTCATGCAACATCCCAGAGGAGGCTCAGAGTCTTCCAGAGATTTGTGAATGAAACAGGGAGGACTGGCCTGCAAGGATGCATGAGGTGAAAGAGGATTTTTGTAGTTTGTCTATTTGCCAATGCCAGTCAGCGGGTAAACACAGAGCTCAAGAGGCAACTGAGACACAAGGTCCTTTGCACCAGACGGTTAAACATTACACTCCATCTCTACGGCTGCTTCCACTTTACTACATTTTTGTTTTAAATTGCATAATTTTGCTAAGTTTCGACCTCATGTCCGCACTTCTCTGGATTTTGGGATATCTAAAACTAAGGCTTTTTGGAAACTTTCAGGTTAACATTGTGGCCTTGACGGGCAGAAACAGAGATGTTCAGAAACGATGAAGCAGGAAACGCATTGTTCTGATTGTGTATTTTACAGGAAGAAAACAACTGACATCAGCTAGTAATAATTAACCTCAGCTCCCTGCGGTTATTTTGACATATGACCTTTGGTCTTTTTGCCATTTGCTGCTCTTTACCCACAGTATTCTCTGTAACTAAGCAACCGACTCCATGCTTCCTGTTAATGGCAGCATGTGCATGCCCATTTTGAGTGTATGTTCACGTGACACGTTTTCAGGTGTGTTACTTTGGACAAAGACCATAACTGAAACAGAGCCAAAACACTCTTTTATAAAACAAAAAACATTTTGTGGATGTAGCCTAAATCATAACTCAGGCAACTTTGAACACACAGGCATGATACACGAGTCAATTTTCAGTTTGACTTACACTTCTAGAGGATATTTTCTCCAGTGTCTAATTTTAATAAAAAACCCATTAAACCTTTTAGAAATCATAGAAAAACTCCAGTGACACCAGAACTTGCATGAAATCATCAAGTTTCCATTGTTATTAAAACATGCCAGCGATAGAAGTCTGTATATCCATTGGTAAACTCTAAACAGGAATTGCTAATAGGCAGTTCATCTTATTGTTATTGATGCCAATTCGCCAAAATTTAAACATATAGACTAAGAAGATAGGAGCTTTAGTTGTAGCCCACAACTAACTCCACAGCAGAATGACTCTTGTTTTATGCATTCCCCAAAGTGTCATTAGAACTACATTTCCTGAACTTTGTATTACCAAATAAATTAACCAACCCAAACAAGAATTAAAAAGAAGTTCAAAATAGCTTGTAAATATTCTTATATTGCAGGAGCCCTTTCCTCTTTTCATTCATATTAGATATTTGCCCTGTGTTAAAAACTCTGAAACTCGCTGGTCAAGAATATTTCCTGAGTTTTCCTTTTTATCTTCTGACTTGCCATTTCTCAACTACTCCCCCAACTGTCACATTAATCACACAAACAACAAGAAATATCTTCATGCCTCCCATCCTCATTTAAATTATCAGTTTATTATAGGTGTTGCATCAAGGTGAGGATGAAAACAGAAATGTCGAGACGTGAGCGACGAGCGAGTGGGATTGTCTGTGCTATAAAAAGACGGAGCGTGGAGCAAATATAATCTCAGATCTCACCAGGAGATCGCTTTAGCCTCAGCAGCTCGGGCTTGTCAGGATCACGCCAACAAACGTGTTTGTGTCAAGAGGAATCTTAGCAGACGATTCAGATGGTCGATGTGAAATGAGCGAAACAGTCTGGAAGAAATGAAAAGCGATTGAAAGCTGACATGTTGAATGGTACATATTGATTACCATTAAATAAAATCAGCGTGTGTGTGTGTGTGTGTGTGTGTGTGTGTGTGTTTGTGATGACAGCAGGGTTTGATGTGTGAGCCGGTGGTGTTGATCTGCTGTTGAAGCCACGGGTGTCACATGTGGGTGATGTTTGGGGCGTCGATGTCATAGGAAGGCGCAGCGTGGTGGCGCAGACTGAGGGGTGTGAAAACCACGGGACGGCTGCATCCTCCGTCAAGACAACCCCTGGTGACAGCTGTCTCGTCACCATGGAAACCACTGCCACATATTTGATCCAATGCTGCTTATTTATAATGCCTAATGGTGTGACTCATCTGGCTGATAATTACACTTTAAGGACAATATAAGCAGACTTTGTAGGAAACTGAAGGAGGGGATTTTATGATGCAGTGCGTTTACTCTACTGGTGTTGAGTGGTATTTAAGCTCATTATCTCCCAGAGTTTCTTAGAGTCTCAGTCTAGCCATGCAACATTAGCTGATACTACTTTCCTCATCATGGAGGCCACAACTGTCTCTCCAGTGAGAGGTGAACTCGGCACAGATGCCCTCAAAGGGGCCCAGATGCTTTTATAGATGCAGTGAATTATGGTCACTGTAAATTATTTCACCAACTCCCTTCAGGTGTCTGAGAGAGTTACATTTTTGTTGTTTGAACTGCACACTCTTTAGGTGACAGGATTCTATCTGTGAAACAAATAGCATAGAACAAACTGTTTAATCAACGAATCAATGCTCAAACAGTTACAGAATCAATTCTGGCAAAAGTTTTTGGGTTCCAGCCCTGCTCGTTGTGTACGTTTGAAAAATGAACTGTGACGACTAAGGCTAAGTGTTGATAAGTGTCAGATGTCACCTGTGCTGTTGACAATAGCAGCACCTTAAATAACTGCTGTCACACAGAGTCCATTTTTTAGGCGATGACAACAAAGAAAAAAAAAAACACGCATTATGTGAGACAAGAGAAGCTCTGTCACATTTGCTGTAGTTTAAGTCTGCGGAGTTTTGGTCTTTAACGCACTTGCACGAATCCCCTATTTTAGGTAAAACTGAGGAACTCTGAATAAAATCTGACATCTTTGATGTAGCTAAAACGCTGCTTTACTCTCCTGCTAAAGTAGAACTTTGGTATTTTTCAACCTGGGCCCTATTTCCCCATGTATGTGTATGTATGTGTGTGCGACTGATTAGGACAGCTACTTTGAAAATTGGGCCTGTATTGAGGAAGGTCGATGCAGCCAGCAGCTGAGAAACGAACGAGAATAGGATGCTTGGGAGCAAATGCACACCGTCCACGTTTCTCCACTAAAAGTGTGTCTTTTTGTCACTGACTGCTTAAATTAATACGTCTCTGACAACAGCATGCAAAACAATTCTCTTACCCTCCACTTCTTCCGGGCTGTGTGAAACCAAATCTCATTCTGAAGTCTGGTCGTCCACTCTTCAGATTGTAGGAGCTCCTCATTCCAAATTCTCTGGCTCAAATAAATATGGGTGGCCATCAAAAACAAACGTCTCATCCACACTGTCAAAATAAGGTAGGTATTCAGCTGTGACACTGAAATTGAAGAGACAGAACTCTCAACTATCTTCCAAAATGACCAGCTGTGCTCTGATCCGCTTTCAGTCATGGCTGCTCCATTATGTTCATGCAATATGCAAGATCTCACGAGACCGAGACTTCAGAATGAGATTTGGTTACGCACTGCCCAGGACAAGTGGAGGGTTAAAAAAAAAGGTTTGCATGCTGTTGTCAGAGACAGGTAATGTTGATCCGTGCCAGTCAGTGGTGAAATCAAGCAGTTTTATTGGACGAACCCCTGTGAGTGTGTGCGCGTGTGTGAGTGTGTGTGTGTGTGTATTGTAATATGTTTCTATCATTCAACCATAGGGACATTTAAGAGGGCACTACTGTAGCACCACCAGGTGGAGATTGTCACTCATACTCCCAAATGTCAACATTAATTTTGACCTGAAAGGCATCAGTCTGGCTACAACAGATAGTGCTTTTTTTTTTTTTGAAGAGATCAAAGGTCAAAAATGTTAAAAAAATAATTTTTTCTTTAAGGAAATTTGTCAGTCTCAAATGTACATCCAAAATGTATTGGACTGTATTTATATAGCGCCTTTCTAGTCTTTCAACTACTCAAAGCGCTATTACAACACAAGTCAGCATTCACCCATTCACACACATATTCACACACTAAGGGCATCCTGCTCATTAGGAAGTCATATACACACATTCACACACCAATGGAGCAGCCATTGGGATCAATCTGGCCTTCAGTATCTTGCCCAAGGACACTTTGACATATAGACCGGAGGAGCCGGGGATCGAACCACAAACCTTCCGATTGGCAGACGAACCTGCTCTACCTACTGAGCACAGCACATCCAAAACTTCTCCACACACAGCGCAAAACCTTATATTCAGGATTACAGTTTCAAACTAAATTCAACCCATTGCACTTTGACAAACATCCTAACATTTTTGCAGCACTGCTGAATTTGTCTGTATGTGTGTGTGTGTGAGTGTTTGTATGTGCTTGCATGCCTCTGTTGTTTGCACATTCTCCTCTTCCTCTGAAGCGACAGATAGAGGTCTTTGTCCTTTTATATCCTTTTTGATCTGACGCGCAGCCGTGTGTACATTGAAAAAAACCCTTTAATTCTCTGATTCATAGGACTCCTCTGTCTTGCCTTCGCGACAGGCACCAGTCTGCTGCTGCTGTTAATATCTCTCAGCAAGAATTTATGCCCACATCCGTGCCTCTCTCCTCCTGTCTGCTACTCAACCCATTAGAGAATTCCCCACCAAAGGTTCTCTGGAACGCCTTGCATCAGAGCCACACTAATGAAAGGCATTATACATTACAAAGTGTTTGATTTAAGGATGATTTACAGTCCTTTCCTTCAGCAGTGAGGAACGGAAACCTTCCTGGAGATAAGCTCCGAATCCATCTGCAATATTCAAAGGACATCAAAGGGTTCAAATTGTGTATAGGAGGTGTCGGGGTAAGAACCACAAAGAAAGGTTTTCTATCAGATGTGAAATTTCCATAACAGAGTGAGAGGCTTGTGAGTTATTATGATCCCTGAATCAATGGCAGCTTTCATGATATGCAGCGGAGCATGCACACGCTGCATGTTTAGGCGCTGGAATGTTGCGTTCTTCCTGTCACTGATCTGCTGCTGACACAAACATCAGTTGTGTCTGTGTGTACAGATATCCCAAATGTTCTTCAACTAGAGCAGATAACCTTTTTTTGTTTTTGTTTTTTTCCGCATTCCCGCCTCCCACATAAATTTCCCTTGCGCTGCAACCTCACAGTAAACAGAAAATAAAACATACTTTGTGATTACTTTTGCTGATGAAAGAGCGACTGTTTTAATTTTGTTTAGAAACAGAGTAAAATATTCATGAATTTTCACCCCGCCTGCCAGATTTAATAATTGGCAGGATGTCGTTTACCACCTACACCAACCCCTAATACCTGACAGCTTGTAACCAGCAGCATTTAATCACAGCTGACAACTGATAATCCATGTCTCAGCACTGATGGATCATTGGCTTTTATTTTTTCTTCTTCCTCTTCCTTTTTCATTTTTATTTTTTCCTTAATTTTGTTTTTGTCTTGATGTGAGACGCCGAGCTGTTTGGGGCTGGGAGGCGTGATAATTTAGTGTGAATTGCTTTTAAGAATCCGTTGGATCCTGTCCACGGGTGTGAGTTGTCAAAGGGTTGACTTTCTAGATTGCCTACAAAGAATTCAGGAGGCTTGATCTAAATTTATAAGGACACTGCTGCAGTAACACCCACTTTGATGGCCGCGGTGGTGGCTATCATTTGTCGTCCATATGGCATGTCTGTGTGTGATATCTCTTGTACAGCATGTACCGACTGAGTTTCTTCCCCTTTTTTTTTCTTGCTGCAGCGAAGTGCTGCTGCACAGAAGGCGCTGAAATTAAAGCTTGGTGGGTTTTTTTTCCCTGAAAAGGGATAACTTGATTTTCAGATATCACGTTTGTGTGAATAAAAAAATCATTACAGCTCATGCTGGTGGGTGTAAATAAATTGGTTTATTTGGTAATTTGATTTCCTGCATTATTTATACGTGGTTGTCAACACTGCTGTGTAATAAATGAAGTAAGATTCTGTGTAGTCTTGTGGTTCGGAGGCAAAATAAAGTGGGCTGAAACAAATAGCCTTCACTGGTTTAACTCACAGATATGAATGCTTGTCTTGCATCGCCTTGAGCTAGAGCAGTTCTTATCATGAGTCATTTTCATACTTATAATAATGAAGTAGGAAAGCCTGACTCTAGAGCATATGCATTTAGTTTGAATACCATCAGCGTCCAACGACAACATCCAGTGGGCTGAAATCTTTTTTATGTTAGTAAATGTAACTTTATTCGTAGGTTATAGAGGGAGCTACATGCGTCTGTGCTTTATTAGTGTGAGAACATTGTGTGTAATGATCGTTAACCCCTTAATATTCTTTTGAGATGTCATATTTGGTTGTGCTGAACTCTGATTGAATCACCTCTGGCTCTTAATTGAAGTATGAAGCAGTTTTTAAGATCTAACGTTTGAGTTTCAGTAATTTTATTGTCCCAAATGCAAAACTCATGTTACAGTCAGGTAGACAGTTTGGAACTTTACAATAGTACAAACAAATGGTTAAAACACCAAAGTATGTGCATAAGTGCGTGAGATACACAGGTTAAACATTACTACAGACAGTATAAAGAAAACAACACCATAATAACAGAAGAAAAAGGTTTTAAAAACCAAAAGTAATAATATTAAGGACTGTGCAAGTTCAGCCATTTAAATGCACATGGAATGAAGGAGTTCTAGCCCACAACCCCAAAATGAATGTTGTCAGAGACTGGGGACCCTCATCGACCATGTGGGTGCTATATAACGTGCACAGCCAAAGCAAGCGCACCATTACACCTTTGCAAACACAGGCTTCAAAACAACACAAAAGAAGCAAAGCCTGACAGCCATAATGTTATTTTGAAGTAATTTAAGAATAAAAGAAAAAGTTTAACCAGAATTTATACAATCACGTTTTAAATATGTAATTTTAAATTCTTTTTTTAAATTCTTTTCCTTTTTTGGAAGGCATCTCGCAACCCCTGCCCTTGTGTCTCATAGCCAGAAACACTACTCTAAGTTCCTGATCTGAGGGGAGTGTTTCAGATTCACGGTTCAGGTGGTGATTTTTGCAGTCTAAAAAAGACCTAACTTTAAGGACTTGTTCCTCAAAGATAACTGACAAGAGTGTCTGTGGGGTGCCTATCACTTCACCAGCTATTTACAGTATGTCTCAAGTGATTTTTGTCCCTGATGCCTGTATTACCATACCAGGCAAAGAGAGGGTAAGAACAAATTGTATAAAAGATTGGTAAAACAAGGACTTCATTATTCTTTTATCATCAAAAATATTGAACTTTCTTAGAAAGTCCATGCGTTGCTGTCCTTTCTAACAGATGGCCTCAGCATTTGCATCGAATTTCAGTCTGTTATCAGTGATTGTACCAAGATATTTAGGGTACTTCATTCTAGGACGTTAGCAGCAGAAAAATCACATGTAGTTTTTTATGACATATTTTAAATACATGTGCATACCAAAGGTCACATGACTTTAAAATGTGCACAAGTTAATGTAGCTTCTCTTATAGATTCTCTTTAAAGCTTTTCAACTGAAGAAAGGCTTGGAAAACCGCAACGTCCTCTCCTTTCCTCTTTTAAAGATTTATTCGATGAAAATAGTCAAATCTGGATTGTTACTGATAGTATCGGTAATAAAGTCTAGTAACAAAACCAAATGTGGTAACACTTTACTGAAATCATCCATCTATAATGCATTATGAACATACTTACAATGTGTTAGAACGGGCCTATAGTACTGTATAATCATAGTTATACGCAAGGTTAGCATACCATAACCACATATAACGCATTTTAAGTGTGTTCATAGTGCGTTATAATGTGTTGTATATGGTCATAATGTGTTATAATGCATGATAGAGAAATTTCTGCACATGAAAAGCTGACTTTACTCTGAGGAGGTGGTGCAGCTTCTGCCCTAATTGTGTGTCCAAGCTGAAGAGTATTTAAATAAAACTTAAATGGAAGCAAGCCTGTGATCACCCGACAACTGATGCTGTGCCACTACACAGATGAACAAGACTGGACCACAAAATGTTCAGTTTGCTGTTTTTCTATGACAAATGTTTGCTTTTAATTGCTCTTGTCAATTAAAATAAGCGTGCACCATCAAACACCTTTGACGTCTCGCCTTTCTTTCATTATACATCTATGCTCTTTGGTGGAGATGCATGTTTATTATAAAAGAATATCAGCTGTGTGGTTGAGGCTTTTAAAAAGTGTGTGGTCACTTGAACAAAAAAAATCAGATTTTTGTTGTTGGTGCCCAAAGGAAGTACAAAAATATATATTTCATATATCAGTTGTTTTTTGGCTCCCACTGGACGTTATGGTCTAGTTGCTGTGACTGAGAGAATAGTTGCTGGACAAAGATTTGCTTCGCAGAAAACACTTCCCAAAAGAAAACACTTCATTCCTAAGAGTGTGCAAAGCTCCTGCCAAATAAGCACTTACTGTACTTCAAGAGATAAATGACACAAAACCACAGCCAAACAAAATAAAACAAATATTTTCCATCAATCAGAACCAAGTGGATTTTCTCCAGTTCACTCAGACTGTTGCCCTTTAGGAAAGATTTATGCCTTCATGTAAATAGATCTATGACAGAGTGGAAATTGATGTGTATAGAAAGGCTCGACAGCAATGCTCAACTTAAACTGATATCGTAGTTCTCTTAGGCACAAGTTAAATAATTAAAAGCTTGAGTTAAGAGCTAATCAGCCAGAGAGAAGATCATTAAGGTAACTAATACTGAATGTCTCTGTTTGTCCCTCTGGTGTTCCCGTCATTGTCAGATGATCCAGACCATCAGCGCCGTGGATAAGGACGAACCTCTGAGCGGCCACCGCTTTTATTTCGCACTGGCTGCAACTGTTGCCGGCAACCACAACTTCACTCTGCGAGATAACAAAGGTATCACAGTTGTTGTGTCATTACCTGATCATCTATTATCTGTTACGTTTTATTAATTTTTCTGTTGGGTAGAAATCTACAAACCTGAGGTATGAGGTGAGGTGCAGGCCTTAAGAAAGCACCAATTTCAGTTTCCATTGGTTGTTTTGACAGTTGATTTTGCACCATTTGTTCTTTGTTTACAGACTTTCAATTATCACCGTCACTCCAGTTGCAACCACCGTCACTGTTTTATTTTAAGAGATGGAGGATAACTCAGACTGCTGACGTTTGTAGTATCTTAAAGGGGAATTACAGCATTTTTAAGCATGGACCCTATTTAGACATGTTTTGGTCTTCAAATGACTGGACAGTTTTAGGTGTCAGGAGGGAGCTGTGACGTGGGATTCTTTGGAGCAAATAATTCTGGCTACACACAAGATGGTTTTCAAATCTTGACTAATTTCAAAAACATGGGAGACTACAGATGTGAGTACGGTTTCGACCAGTTTATTAACATTATAATCCTCCGAATGCACACTCTAGACGATTTGTTCAAAAAACGAGACCACACACCTGCTGTTTGTAGTAATGATTTCACAGTGGTGATTGCATAAAAGTGATCTCACGAAAATAATAATAATAAAGTAACAGTTGATGCTAGAAGTTGCTGCTACTTTGCTAGCATTAGCCCCATTCACTCGCCTGCTACGTCGACGTACGCTGCAATTTCTGCCCACACCTTTCCTTGTCATGTTGGTGCGTCATACATGAGACAGCAATCGTGTTGTTGCCATAAGTTCAACAGCTGGTCTTCATTTTTTTAATATTCCGCTTGGCTTGGGGCACAGTTTTGTTTATGTTCGTTGCCATGTTTGTAACCAAGTATGCAACATCCGGTTTGTTGACACATCTAGGCCTGCTCACTCTCATTGACTACTGTTGGTATTCTGTCGGAGGCAACCCGACCTGGAATCGAAAACGTCAAACATGTTTGATATTTACGATTCAAGATTAGGGTGCCTCCAACTTCTATCGGGGACAGTAAAATAATCGTACTGACACCACACACTTGAAGAGTATTTGGACAAATAATCACAACTCAGACCCAGAATCTGGCCTAAAATCATCTCGTGTGTAGCCAACATTAGACTGTATTTACCATGTTCATTTGCTTTTTGGTGACATCACTGATTGGCTAGACCTTTCTTGTTAAAGAGTAAAATCTTTTTTGTTTAACCAGAAACACAAGTTTTGCTTAAGAAAAAGTCTCAAGTCTTGCGGGATGTCTGGCTTCATAAGCACAGATTTCCCATTTTTCAAGACAGTGTTGAGAAAATATAAACCAATCCTTTGATGATATCATGAGATGTTATCAGTATGAACTGTTAGGAAGTTCTGCAAAGTGTTATATAATGAAAAATAGTAAATTATTAAACTCAAGGTCTTATCGTCCCCACTGCCTTTCCATTACACTTTCATACTTTGAGCTGAATGCTTGTAGAAGGCGCTAAATTGCTTTCTTTGTAGTCTCACAAAGTCTTCAGTTTAACTTGGTGAACTCTGCAGAAACCCTGAAGTCAGTCACTAATTTAAACTTAAATCTCAACGTCCTTGTCAAGGCTCCAAGTCAGATCAACCCTGTTGCATGAAGCTGCTAAGTCAAAAAATCCCCTTTAGAAGATTTGCCAATGGCCATCAGAGCCTGTATAAAGACGTTGGTCAAGTTCAGTTCAGTCTATTTCCTGCTAACGTCCCTTGAATTGAGCCTTCCAGCAATGAGACTGACACTTTGGCCATTGCTCACTGCAGCTCTCTATATCTGCTCTCCATCTGGGCACAATCCACTCTGCAATCCGACCCAGGAGAAGGAGTACAGAGTAACTGGTGCCTCCTGGCGTGCCCGGCTGCGCCAAATGAAACCATAATTCTGCTATGACACTGCCCTCACAACCCTTTTTTTGGTAATTGTTCATCAAAACTGAATGCAAAAACAAACTTTCTGCCACAACTAGAGCACATCTGAAGTAACTCATTTTGTGCCGCGATCCACTACTTCACAGCCTTTTTCTGCTTCGTGCATTGTCTCTATGTTCTTTATGACAGTATAACTTTAACCTTAACACAAGCTGCAAACTGCCTTTGTACCAATACGATTTGCTTTCCACCTACATGCAAAGCAAGTGGGCGAATGTTCAAAATTAGCCTCTCCTAAAGGAAAACTTAAGTGTTCATTTGCATGTATCTTTAAAGACATGAGAATTGTGCCTGAGAACATTGTCGGTTTCTTACAAGAACCCTCGCTGCTTTAGAAACATGTGCAGAGCTGACACTCTCTGAGGTAAAGCCCTGTGATGAGCGCTTTGTTCAAACATGCCGGAGCTCGGCTGAAGCAGCAGCAGCCAGGTTGTGCCACAGCAACTCGTGTGAGTGGAGAGCTGCGAGTGTTACATGGTGTTTCAGGCAACCTCACAGCAGGTTACAAGCAAGTTGCGTGGAAGATCATTTCTGAGAGCTTGGCTGAAAAAAAAACAATCTCAAACCATGTTAACTAATCTGAACATAGTATGTTGAAAGCAAATAATAATAATAATAATTATAATAACATAGTTGTGCCTTTCATGGTTCTCAATATCATATTTCATCATATAGATCAGCAAAAAAACAAACAATAAGCAACAAAGCTCCAGTAACAAAGCAATAGTAATGTTAGTAAAGAAAAAAAAAATATCCAGGAGGTGGGGTGATGGATGTGTCAAACACAGCCAATTATCTCTCATGATAAATACCCAATACAGAGATTAATACATTCATTGGGTCGATATTTCTTTTTAAATAACAAAATTAAACATGAAGATATGCCAGGGAGAAAGAGAAAGCACCTGCTTAATTAGTGAATGAAAGTGGTCGTTTTTAAAGTGGGCGGATCATCCAGATCCTCTCCCAGCTGCTCTGCTTTGAGGGGGAAAAATAGCCTCAGTAAATGGAACTTGCTGCCACTCTCAAAGTTTTCCTTTTGACAGAGACGATGATTGTTGCCGAGCAAACAGGATGCAGCTTCCACCGTGCAAAAATGTGACAGTTTAACCCGGCAAAATCTGTGTGGTTATTATGACCACCTGTCGACTACATAGGTAGAAATGATCACATTTTCTTTGCCTTTGCTGAAATTTGTATAAATAAAATTTTAAATGAAAACACAGACATTTTTAGGAAAAGTCAGGAATGAGCACACTGTAATTTTTAATTCAATAAAATTATATGACATAAAAATGTGAAAACAGTCAAAATGACCGCCATGGCCGTTCTAGTGTTAACAGGTGTAAAATACTTAAAGGTGCCATGTGCAATTTTTTAGCTTTAATGATGTTAAAATCGTAGATACAGCACCTTCAACCTATGACAAGTGAATAAAAGAAACATACTGTTGTAACCCAAACCCTGATTTTCTTAAACCTAACCAAGATATTTTGCTTCAACAAACCAAATCGTAACTGTGACTAACCACAGACTCTCCAACCATCATGTCTGTCATTTTTGGATTCACGGGCAGTCGGCCTTTCCAGCTGTTGGGTATATGGACCAGTCCAGTATCAGTGCCTTTCCTTGCTAATGTAGCTGAACAGGAGCAAATCCTTTCAACTAGGTTCCACTTTCTTACGGAAAGCCTGAAACCAGAAGACTTCAGGCTGTTACAGCAGCCTAGTCACATAAAAGGAACATTCAGGTGCTTAGAAACTTTTGTAATGCAGCTAAATGCCTCAACATTTTGAGGATTATCCCTTAAGGAAAATAATGAAGGGCCCGATCAAATTCTCTCCATTTAGAACGAGAGCGTGTTTATTTTACAATTGAAGTGTTTTTAACCCAGCGTTGTTGTTACCATCCAGCTGTGTGTTTCTATTCACATTTTTATGATTTGACTAATGTGGCATTTACAAGAGAAACTATCTCTGCATAAATTTTAACCTTGTTCCGATACTCTGAGAGCAACGCAAAGAGAAATCTCAGTATCACCCAGCAAAACAAAGACGTTGTCCTTCAGGGTGAATACTACATTTCATTTGTGACTGCTCAATTTAAAAGTGCATTTCATTCTGGAATGGTTGTCATGGAATGCCATTTTTTCTGCCGGTCTAATAGCATATTGTTCTCCTCTGGCTGCCCCTTTCCCTCTAATAAGAAGAGATTTCACACAAGATTTTACAGACAAACTGAACCTGTTATGAGCCAACAGGTGGTCAAAACCAGCCATAGACGCCACAGTGTGTCATATAATGGATTGCGCTAATGACTCCATCTGTTCTGTTGGCATTCCTGCTTTTAATATTGTAAAATCATTTCAAACTGCAAACGCAAAGCACAGCAATCATTATAGTATGAAGTTAAGTCTCCTGCTAGTCGTTTATGTGCAGGTCATTGTTCACTAGAAGCCAGTAAACTTGATATGCAAAATAATGCAGGTGTTTTTTTTCTCTAAAGTCTGACCCATGAATGCTTCTACTGTATTTTGCAGACAACACAGCGTCTATACTGACAAAGCGAGGCGGTTTCAGGAGACAGGAGCAACCCGTGTATCAGCTGCCTGTGCTGATTGTGGACAGTGGGAGTCCTGCCCTCAGCAGCACGAACACACTCTCGGTGCGGGTGTGCGAGTGTGACTCTGACGGTGTGGCCTTGTCTTGTGGAGCCGTGGCCTACACGGCGACCGGCCTCAGCACCGGCGCCCTTCTCGCTATTTTAGGCTGCATCATCACACTTCTGGGTAAGACCTTTATGACCTGGGTGTGGGTGTAGTAGCAGATGATGACAATTGATTGTTTTATTATAAAACACATTTCATTACAACTAAGCTCCAAGTGTTTACATTGAAAAGAAAAAAAAAACACAGTAACAACAAACATAGTTGTGAACATAGAACGTATGAGCAAGAAATAGAGGATAAAATATGAATAAAAGGCATCCTATAGCATAACCCCATATGAAATGTACTGTAGAGCTGCAATGATTTATGGAATAATCAATTGAAAAAAAAAGCCAACCATTTAATAATCAATTAATCATTTTTGGTCATTTTTCAAGTGAATAAGTACAAAGAATTGCTGGTTTAGCCTCTTAACTGAGAGGATTTGCTGCTTTTCTGTGTAATTTAGGATAATAAGTAAGGAGTTTTTGTGTTTGAGCTGTTGTTTGGACAAAAGAAGCAAGTTGAAGACGTCGCATCTGGGAAATTGACATGAGCATTTTTCCAACTTTTTCACAGTTGAATAAATGATTAAATTAAATAACTGTAAGAATAACCAGCAGATTAATTAATACTGACAATAATCACAGTTGCAGCCCTACTGTACTGTACAGGAAACTAACCTGCAAGTGCTTACACATCATCCAAAAGTAGATATATTATCTAAATGAGCTGAAGCAGGTATTATTAACACATATTAAGCTCATAAAGATGTAAAGAAATGATAATTAGGATAACCCAAACATGAACCCTTTGGATAGAGTCTCTGTGGTCAAACGACAGTGCACGAAAACTGTACTTATGCCTTAAAATGTGTGTTTGTGTCCGAGTCCATCAGCCATAGCAGCTCATATTGAAAGTAAGTGAATGTCAAAAATGCGGCAGCAGAAAGTGCAACATAAACATTGCTGCCGCCAGCTGTGTTGAACTCTCATCACTAGACTGTTTGCATGTGATTTGACTTAACACATGCACAGCAGCAGAGCTTTTGCAGAAGCAGCATCACATGAGGGACTGTAGGGAAAAGGGGCTGAATCATTATATAAATATGTATAAATATTTTTTGTTTGTTTGTTTAAAGTATTATTAATTTAAACCACTTTAAAAATTGAAATACTCTTCCAATGTGTAATGAATATATGCTCAACAGAAAAACATATGTACTCCAGCAGCTTTATAATTTTGAATATTATTAATAAAGAAACAAAATGAAAGAAATCAGCTTTTTTGTTTTAGTAAATATGAAAAGATTAGATGTTTGACGTGTGACCAGATGTATTGTAGGAGTTTCTTTCAGGCAGCTGAGTACAAATAGAAAAAATCTTTGAGAGGTAACTATTTATTTAATCATTTATGTATTTATTCATTTATTTATTTACACTAAATCTCACAAGGGAAGATTCTGGATGAGAACCTTGATAAAAGGACCCTCTCATTGCCCTCTTTCTAGCAAAAAGAAAGAAGCCAAACCCTCCTCCTCAAACATTAATATTTGTGTACAATCCTGTAGCAAATTAAAACGGTAGCAGAACACTGGCAGCTCAAATGGACTCTAGCATAGCATCACTCTGGAACTGTGTGCCTGAACTGGCACCATTGGTTTAAGTTGCAGCGGGAATATATCAAAGTTAACAACCTTTGCAGTTCAGCTTTAAGTTCAGATTTAAGTGGAGCTAATGCAGATATAAAGTGCTGCACCACAAAATGCTGCTTACCTCAGTATTTACAGCCCATTCATACTCATCTTCGCTGCTTCATGTTCTTCAGGCGGTTGAATGTGTGAGAGGAGCTTGGCTAAAACAGAATTGCATCTTGAGGTCTTGCACATGTCAGACCTGCGGGGAGTTATCTTCCCCTCGTATTTCCTCTTCAGTAAATACGTGTGACCCAGGTCAGGTTGAATAGCAGCCTGCATGTTTACAAGTAAAATACTGTTGCTGAAATCCTGCCAGCAGGTTCCATTACCTAGAGTCGGTATGCTGGGTTTTGGGAGATTTTTTTGGAGTATTTCTGTTTTTGCCTGTGTGTTCAGCTGGACCCATCAGATGGTAAAATTAATTGTGTGGGTTGCTTGCTGATGGAATATGCAGTCACCCAAGGCTGTTACCTTGGCTTTATATAAAAGATTTAGTTCTGTTTGTCTAAACTTTGAAAAAATGTGAGAGGAAAAAAAATTATTACCACTTGCTGTGATGGCCTTACAGTATGATCAATATGTGTATGTAGATAGATAGATAGATAGATAGATAGATAGATAGATAGATAGATAGATAGATAGATAGATAGATAGAT
>JAQLOL010000013.1:6012729-6030938 GCA_029783665.1 Naso thynnoides
ATAGATAGATAGATAGATAGATAGATAGATAGATAGATAGATAGATAGATAGATAGATAGATAGATAGATAGATAATCAAACTTCTTTTTTTTCATTTCTAAATGTACCTTTAAGGGATATTTTTTTCAAGATTTTTATACTCTCACCGACATGAGAGTGGACAAATATGTTTGCTTTTTGCATATGTATGTTTTTTTATTATTGCAGTAATCCAAAACAATGACAAGTACAGTGATATATTTTGATCAAGTACTCGGTGTTCTGCTGTGTTTAATCTGTTGTGATCAGGGCTCGATTGCTTGTGTCTGTTGTTGTTGCAGCGAGTGCCACTAAAGCCCCTTCAGTCTAGTTTTCATGTCCTGTTGACTTTTACATCTATTCCTATCTCGGTTACAGCGGTGGCTGCGTGGCTTCCTGATTGCTCAAACTACAGGGCAGGCCGAGGGTAATAAAGAACACATGTGTCAAAAGACATTTTTAGCATTACAAGGAATTTGCATTAATGTGTGATTACCACACTGACTTTGACGACCCAAATTTGTAGTAGTGCTGTCAATCAATTAATGATGATTAATCGCAAGGTTCAAATTCTAGCATTTATTTATTTTTGGAGGGAGATTAACCAAATACATGTCTGATGTTGGAATAAAGACATGCATGACAAATGGTTTAGCTTGTTAACAGCTGACAGCTCTATTTTTTTAAGCAAATTTGCTGTGCTGCTGGTATCTCAGTCATCATGTTGTCTGCCTTTGCAGCATATTGAGACACTTTTCACTAATTCAGCGAGGTAAACATACCGCACTGGAATTATGGAAGGAAGATGGGGTCAAAGTTGGTCATCTCTCTGTAAAGCAAGCAGTCTCTCTGTTTGTCCATCACATGTCTCAGGAACTGTTCATCAGATCCACTTCCAGCAGGTAGATTGATGAAGAAACGATGAAGTGCGATGTCCCTATGTGAAGTTTAGCAGCAATACCGTAGGTACAGAGCACGCATGTTTTAAATGGGCACTGCTCTAGTGTGATTAATTTGCGTTAAATTAAAATTAGCGCAGTAAAGTTTCCAGATTATTCATGTGAATTAATGTATAACGTTGACAGGCCTAAAATAAACACAAGATTCTCCTGAAAGTATTTCAGACTCTGTGTTTGAGTCTTCAGCAGCTTTAAAACCATCTACTGGCAGTTATGATTATGTGACAGTTATGTGACAGCGCCCCTCCTGCCTGTGAGCGCACTACACTAAGAAAATAAAGTGTAATGATGTGCATTTTCATTGAGAGAAAGCGGCGCCCGAAGGCAGCCTGAGTCAGTGATGAGATTTCAGATTTTAGATCATTTTCCTGCCGACAGGAGCGCTCATGATGGCCTCCCCCCGATGCGTTTCACTGTATTTTATAAGCTTAATTTTAATATTTCATGAAGGTCACCAGGATAAGCACTGTATGGAATACTGTGTGTCAAGGACAGCCACTCCTCTGCTTCTGTTTCCTCGTATAACGCCATATGTTAAGATGTTAGAGGAGACACTTGGTCGTGAGAATTCATTAACATAACCTTAAAGATATTGCAGCACTGAGCCATCACCTCCGGGCTGCATTATTACTCATAAAACCCACAGACAAAGCCGCAGCACATCAGGGCAGAGTCATAGTTTAACGCTCTGGTGATCTTCATCGAAGGCAGAGTAGGATCAGCACAGCGTATACAATAACTGAAATGAGCTCTCTGATGGGGTCAAACTTTGCTTTTTGTTCCCGTCCCCTTGAAGTTTGCCGTCTTTGTGTTGCAAACAGAGAATACATTTTGGTGATAAATGAAAACTTCAAAAGAGCAACAGGGGGAAATACGTTACAACCCTGAACCCTGCATGGCTAATGAAAGCTGGCTCTATTCTTTGCAGCACGGCCTCAGGCCACAGGCTTAGAACTAATGGCCTCCAGTTTAATATACCTTCAAGTTGCCTCTTGTTTGTGTGAGCACGTGTGTGTGTCCTTAGCTGTCCCCATCAGTCGCTTTTGCTCAACTGGATCAGCCTCTTTCCTTCTTTTCTCGCTTTCCTCTTCGTGCTATACCCCCCCCTCCTACCTTCTATTAACAGCCCATGTGCGACCGCTTTGCCCAATCCTTTATTCTGATCTTCCTTGATGGTCTTCCATCAAGACCTCTTTCAATCTCCTAGGTAGCAATTGGTGCCATGATTGTGTGTGATTGTATTGTTTTGGATGAGACACGAACCAGAATAAGACTCAGGCAGCGTCTCACGCTTCTGTCATCCTCTGCCACTGTCAGTCGTCTTTTTTCTCTCTTTTCCTTCCTCCATCAATCGCTCTTTCTCATCAGGTGAGAGGAGCACACACTCCTGCCAGCGACACACTGATTCTAGTCATCTGTCGTCATGACTGAGTCTAATAACTACAATGCGCGGCGCATGTGAAGAGCTCTTCAGTGTTCCACTCCTTGACTCGTCTTAGGATCTATCAGTTGTGTCTGTGAGAACGTCAATCACACTGGTTGATATAAAGTGTGCAGCTCCCTCTTTCCTTCCTTTAAGCCACACAGAGCTGCACACACGTTCTCTCTGACTCTACGTACTCATAAGCTAAGTGGTCATTAATCATCAGTTGATATTTTTAGATTTAATTACTGAGCTTGTCTTCCACTCCTTGCAGTAAAACTCCTGAAAACGTCTGGGCACAACTGTGTGTTTTTGCAAATGTCATTTTTAAACTTTGTTTTAATGACACAATAACTTTTTGATGACACATCCAAACTACTGAGACGATCATTATCTTGTGAAGATCCGGTGCCTCTTTTTTCCCTCGGCACAGGTCAGGTATTTCTCAGTCCTCCAGAGGGCCAATTAGGACATTACGTAACACTCTGAATCTCCAGACAGTTATTTCTGTCTTATCAGACTCATTCTATAAATCTTCTCGTCCATTCATCTGTCTCTTATTTTATTGCCCTGCTCCCTTGTTAGCTGTCTGTCTGTAACTCTATTCATTTGTCTGCGTTCAGGCAGCAGGGAGGTCTTTTTCTTGCGTTGTCACCCACAATTGGCTGCATCGGATTTGTGTTTTTCAAATCTGATAATATTTTGCTATCAAAACATCACTTAATTGACATGAACACAAAAAAGAAAAACCTGAGTAAATTATCCAGTTTTTTCAAACAAGCAATTAAGAGCAGACATGTCTTTGTAATGACAGCCTGATAAAGGCTAAAACTGACATCCTGTTAAGGGATTGGGAGAAAAATCCCAACAGTTTACACAAAAGTACAAGCAAATAAAAACAGAAAGGTGAAGACAGTAAAGAAGCCCTGACAGATCCACAGTAAACAGTGTGACAGATAACATCAGCAACAGCAAAGAAACCATAAAAGCTCCTTGAATCCTGGAGCAAAAACACGCAGCAGGGCTGATAAAGAATAAAAAATCAGAGTTTGAGCCAGTAACATGGAGGGTTTGTGTTTGCTGATTCTGATTGCTTCTGTGCCCTTTCATCAAGTCATGGTGCAGAATGAGTTTGTCGCGATGTCCTGCATGCAGGTGTGTGATACGTCATGTTGATGAGGAGGCATGAGAACTCTTCGTGTGTCTAGACACCTTCATTTTCTCTCTGCCATGCTTATTGTTGTCAGTTCCATTTAGTCAATGCATTTGTCCAGAGGCACCTTCAAAATAATGGCATCTCAAGCCATTAGCAACCTTTTTTAGTATCAATTCATCGTTCAAGTATTAAGCAAAAACAGGCAAACGTATTCCGGTTTCAGCCTCTTAAATTTTACTTTTCTATTTTTTTAACCTTTGTTAATTGAGTATTTTGGAGTTTTTTGTTGTTGTCGTTTGTTAGTGTGTTTTGTTTTGTTTTGTTTTGGGGTTTTTTGCCTGTTGGTCAGACACAAAGCAAGCAATTTGAAGTTGTCCCCTTGCCACACTGGAAATTCCTCATTTTACTCCAGCATTTGATAGGCCCAACAATTGATCTGTTAATTGAGAAAATAATTAATCAACAGTGATTAATTATTCATTTCATTATTGTTTGTAGCACCAGTAGTTAAAAGGTGTTTAAGAAAGAGAAAAGACTGTGGGATACTCTCAAATCTGTTAGAAATGTTGAAACTAAGTTGAGATTTTAATTGCATTTTAATTAAACCACAAGAAAAAACAAAACAAATCACTAGTTACGTATTTTAAGTTTATGAGTAAGACAAAATATGTGGACAGGTTAAAGCAGCCAGAGGAATAAAAAAATCGCTGGAACAATCAAAAGTGTCAGTGACTTCCAGTAATAGAGGACCGGTGGTCTCTATCCGCAGAAAAGAAAAAAATTATTATTTTTTTAGAATTGTAAAGAAAAGTTTGTGATGATTGAAATCTACTCCAACATGTCCGGCTGTGATGTTTGTTTAGCTAACCCATGTGACCCATGAACTAACGGTCAAGTGCAATTTTATATGATGGGATGGGTTTAGCTGTTCGCTCATAATAAATATTGATTTGATATATTTATATGGATAATCCTGAGTTGATCAAATATTTACACAGTTTAAGGGAAAAGAAAACTAGTTTTATGTAAAATACTATTTTTAAACCTATAACAAGAAGTACATTAATTGGTTATAGGAGTAGAACTCTGAAAAATGCTTTTTATTTCAGTGTATCTTTAAGGAAATGTGCAAGAGCTGGATTTGCAACTCTTGTATTGTGCTTCCCACACTTCCAAACTTGCTGTTCCCATCATGAGAAATATACGTGAAAGTATTTGAGAAAAAAGTGGATTGATACTGCATAAGATAAGTTGTATCATATATTTTAATCATATTTGCTTTGTGTGCAAGTTGGCTGTAAAAAAAACATCTCATACTGTGTTTATATGTGCAGCAGATACTGAGCAGCTGCTCCCATCAATCCGACTTTTAATCAAAACTTAAACTGTGGCAGCTCTTTGCAACTTTAACAAGCTAATTGTGCAAATGTGTTCACAGGGCCTTTAAACTTCCGGGAAGGGTGCTCTATTATTTTAAGACAAGAATGACAATCCTCCAAACAAGAAGCGTAGATTCATTTCACACTGTCAGACGCTACAGATTGATACGGCTCTCAGAAACTGCACAGCAGTACAGAAACACGGGAAGTGTGTGGGTGAGAAAACGAGTGAATAATCAGTTGCAGGTTCACCAGAATCACACAGCACATGGGAAAAAATACTCTAATGAGAAAAGTGCATTCAGTGATGCATGCTGGTAAGAAAAGGGCAGCAGAGAAAACTCACCTTGTTCAGTATCGATTGTGCGGGCCAGATCATTTAAACAATTCAATTACAGCAAAAGCCTTTGTAGCACTAAATTGATCTCTGTTTTTCATTCAGCGTGCATCATCGGTAAATGTGTTATGAAGAGAAAGACTCTCGTAACATCACGGTTGTGTTTGCTCAACTTCCTGGGCTGGAAATCATCTCTTACAGGACCCTCCATACCTGACACAGACGGACCATTTGTATTCTCAGCCATCCACCTGCTCAACCTCGTCGGACGTGATTGGATGTTGGCCCGCTTCCAGTGTGTGACGCATGCGAGCTGCCTTCTAGGCATTAAGCCCTAAAGAGCTTTGCTGGAAAGCACTGAGAATATTTTATTTCAATGTGCCACTTTGTAATTCACTTTGGAGGAACCCTACTGAATTGAATAGAATTTAGAATGACTCAAGTTCCCAAAAATCAGAGGAAACCATCTCTCACAGAAATGTTTGACGTTGTGTCTTGAAGTGCTAAGAAAAGTGTCACAGAGATTAGTCGAAGTTATTACACTGGAGGGAACATTTATTACAAAAAAAGTGCACTAGTGCTGCTGTTGTAAGGTACCAGCAGTCACCAAATAGCCAACAGAGAGCTACCCATTCATCTCCTGCAGCCTTTTCCATGTGACACTTTCCTCCATTTGCTCCCTTATTAGAAGGTGTGAAGTGGTGTTTGAATTTGGTTCCCGGGCCTCTTCTTCTGCTGCCTGCAGTCGCTCGACGCCAAGAAGGAAAAGAAATATGGGTCCACAGAGCGATATTTCACTGGCACTGGCTTGACATTGATGGATAGGGGATCATTAGACATTTGCCAGTTTGCTTGGGTGTAGAGTTATTTTCAGCAATAATGTATGGGAGAGAGAACATGGGTTGGAAGAGTGTTCCTGGTAGGATCTCAGAGGGCCGAAGACTCCAGCAGGGTTGAGTTTTGTACAAGTTGTGAAGCAAAATGTAGTTGGTGGAAGGAACAATATACTAAATTACAGATTGAGTTTTATATGATCTGATTGAAAGGAAAGCAATTTTTCCAGTCTTTTTCTTCACTGACACCACATGTCATGTGTTCATTTGAATTGATTTTGACATGAATATTTGACTATTCAGCATTGTCAATAAACTGCTACTTAGAGAGGCTGAACATGAACGGATCATTGACTTATTCATTACGCTGTCTAGGACCTGATAGATATATCGGTTTTTCAATATTATCAGCTTACATTGGCCTATAGCAGACACATCCTAATGGCCTATATGTTCTTCGATATATGCCAATATTAAAACAGTTTTTGGTTTTTTTTTTATGCTGAGAAAAAATGCTTCCGCTAGTGATTTCAGATGGTGTAATTATGTAGTTTGTCCAGCAGATAGCAGTCTGTTATTTAATACCTAATAAGTAAAGTGTTTACTGTTCAGTGCACTGATGTGTGGAATAAAGTCTGTTAAAATGTAAGATATTCTGCCTCCATTACATATCTTTATCACCAGTTACTTGATAATCACATACAGTGGATATTACATAGGTTTAATATCGTCCAATATATTGGGTATCAGAATTTCCTTGCTCCCTGTTATTGGAAAACACCAGTTGGGCTCTTCATTTAGCTCTTATTTCAAATGTTTCTCCATTACTTTCAGCTGTGATTTAGGAATCAGAAACAAAATACTTTATTGATCCCAGGAGGGGACATTAGGCCACATGAGAGTTCAGCAGAGATGGTCGCTGTCCCGATCGCTACAATGGCCCGCTTCGGCACAACCAGCTTATTTCTGGAGAAAAAATGCAGAGTTGCTGAATGCAATAGAGTTGCAGTCCAAAATAAGTAAATCCACTGCTTTGCAATGGACAGTGAAGTTTTTCTAATTCTGATTCTGATTCTGATGCTTGTGATTGATCAATACTGACATAAACATCTCTTTCTACACAGTTATGGTTCTGCTAATTGTGACAATGCGTCGGAGGAGGAAGGAGCCTCTGATTCTCGAGGAGGAGCGGGACATCAGAGAGAACATTGTCCGCTATGACGATGAGGGCGGTGGAGAGGAGGACACGGAGGCCTTTGACATGGTTACCCTGCGCAATCTAAACGTCATCAGAGACCCCAACGTGCGGCGAGACGTCACACCAGATACTCCCACCTTCTTTCATTACCCATCAACCACCCGCCCGTCCTACAAATCCCTGCCGGACAACGTGGTGTTTCGAGAGTTTATTTGGGAGCGGCTTAAGGATGCCGACGTGGACCCGTCAGCTCCTCCGTATGACTCTCTGCAGACATATGCGTTTGAAGGCAGTGGCTCCGTAGCAGAGTCGCTAAGCTCTCTGGAGTCACTAAGTACAGACTCTGATCAGAACTATGACTATCTCAGCAACTGGGGGCCACGCTTCAAAAAGCTGGCCGACCTGTATGGCAACAGTGATGGCACCAGTGTCTTTTCATAGCCCCTAAATATCTCTCTTAACATTTGTTGGACTTGGGGAAAATAAATATGAGTAAATTATTGTCAGAGAAAATAATTTTGTCTGCCTTAGTGCATTGGAGGAAAAGATTCAAAGACAACGCAAGAGAGAATGAAAGAAAAACACTTTGGCTTCAAAGGTTTTTGGTTTGTTTACCTCCTTGTATGGATTTTCAAAAGCGTGCCACGGTGAGTTTTGACACGCACTTCAAAAGTGGCTTGACTGAGGAAGAAACATTGTGTGCAAAAGACATGAAAGGTTTCAGATTTTGGGCTCCAGTCCAACTATTGACTGCAGAATGCATACATGTTGGAGCGTTTTTACGGGGAGGCACCTGTCCTTTCATTCCGGCGATGGGCACAGGCCCAGCACTCTTTGCTTTGATGCATTCCTGTGCTATCTTTGTGCTAAAAAAGAAGAAAAAAAAAAACTTAACGTTTTTTCATGAAATGCTGTGTCCCTGGCGGCTAATCAGTAGTCACTTGACTGTTCATATCAAATTTGAAAACATTTTCCATGGGTTTATTTTCTGTTTTGGGGGCTGGTTTGGGAGGAGGAGGATGAGAAGCTTGTTTTTCATAAACATTTAAAAGGCAAAGCCACATTATTCATGGACTCTGTCATAAATCTGAACACTATAGTGCAACTGAACACATACAGTATAAGCAAGTAGTTGATGTGTTGAGGAAGTGAATGTGAAGACATAAGTTGTGCAAATAATGAACAGAATGACACTCTTGTCAGTTTGATGTCTCCTCCGGGTAAAAGAAGAAAGCGTATAATTTTTCTTTTTCTCCTAACGATACATTTTGCAGATGTTGCAATGTAGTGTTTGTCTGAGTCTGTTCTTTCTTCCGTCTTTCTATTTCCGAGTCCAATGTATAATTTCTTAGCTATGAAATTCTGTTGTTCTGCTTTTGTACAAGGTTTTTTTGGGGGGGAGAGGGGAAATGTCTGCTATGTGAGAGAGTTTTGCTAAAGGACCAGTCCCCGTGTTTGATAGTGAGATCATGCAACCTAGACTCTAGAAAAAGAATTTTATTCTGAAGGGACAGTCCTTAACTGGGTGAAGCTGCAGTTTGTAAGTAAATGAATTTTGCGTCCGTAGTTTGCAGAGTCCTGCATATATTGACATTCAGAAATGAAATCAATAATGTCCAAGGTTTGTTTATTGATGGTGAAAGGACACACTGTATGATAATAATCATGTGCCGCATCGTGCCGATTTTGTTTTTCCAGCTTAAACAAATTATGTTACAATTGGGTGTCAACATGTAAAACCGATATGTATTATTATTTATTTTGAAGAGGCAGAATTGTGCAAATGATGTTTTTATCTTTTTGCTGAAAATAAAATTGACATTCAGGTCCTTAACAGGCTGAAGGCATTTTATTCAGTCCACGTGAACATAGAGAAGTGAGAGAATAAATAAGTGGTTGTAATAATAAACTACCTGCATCAAACACAGGTCTAATCAATGATGATGAAAAAAATGGGCCCCCGCTCTGTATATGAGGCGCTTAAGCAACCAGAGAGGGGGCTCAGGGGAGAGGAGGAGGAGAGATGATATTTTTTTTTTTTCATATCTCTTTTTGATAAGGCTTTTGTAGTTGAAAGCCCTGATTGACACAGAGCGCAGACGCTCCACAGAGGCGTGTGTGATGACTTCGAGGCTCACCATCAGCCATCTGAGGAGTCTTTTGCACGTTAGCCTGGCCAGGGTCCTGCAGTCAAAAGCAGCTCCATTAAAAGCGTGTTCAAATACTCATGCCTCAAAAAGAAACATGAAGCATTTATGTGTGGTGCAAGTAATACTGTCTTTAGTTGATGAAATCTATTTTTGACTCTTTTGGTGTGCACCTCCTTTCACCCCTAAAACAGGCTATAAAAATGTCTTAAGATAGATTTTCTCCTTTTCATAAATTTATTTAACAATTAAATTGTATTTTCTGGAAATTCATTTCCACCATGTGATGCTAAATGTTAATTCAAAGGATCTTTTTGGCCTATAGACAAAAGTATTGTTTGTAAAATTATCTGAATAAGCCTAAGATTTTCAATGTTTTATTACAAACATTTAACTTAACATTTCACTCTTGGTGCAGACGGAAGAAGGAGACATCCAATGGGTTCATAAAAAGTAGATGCGTTGCACACAGGAAGGCAGGAAAACCTGAACCTGATGAAGCCTGTGTGCGAAATGCGTAGTTCATGTGTAAGCTTCTTATCAAGATGAATTAAAGAGCAAGTTTTTCAGTCTTCTTGTGTGCGACACATCTACTTTTTGTGAACCCATATGTGTGGAAATGTTACACATATGTTATCCATTTCAGTTATCGTGTGTAGGTGCAACAATAATGCTAACAAAGGCAGCTGATATACTGCCATCATTTGGCCAAACCAGTGTTTTAATTAACCGGAGCCAGAGCAAGAATTTCTTCAGTGCAGCATTCAACCCCTTAGTGGTTTGACAGGGCTTACAGAACAAAAGAATCAGTACCTTTTCATACTTACTTTATTTTTATTTAGTTTACCTTTTGGAGATGCTATTACCATCTGAAAATGTACTTGTGGACTTTATTTGTCTGTATTTTAGCTGCAAAACAGTTCAAACAAATCCTACTTTGTCATTTTTAAGACTCAAGATTAACTGTAGTGGAGTGCACAACTCTAACTCAGTTGATGACCCACAACAATGCAGATTTGCGTTTAAAAGTAGTGTCTCTCAGCTGTCTCTCGACAGCACTCAGAGGTTCATGAATACAGCTGACAGCATAATTCACTGTGATGCAAGAGATTGCAATGAAATTGTTATGAATCTCTGCTCGGTAAATATGTCGTTTCCTTACAGGTATTGACATACTTTGCGAAGCTTTGAACCTGGCAAAAACAAAACAAATTAGATTTAATTTTTAAGTGTGAGTCAGGAGTAACCAAGGTCACCGTGTGTGCTCATTATGATGCAGTTCACACAAACCTACAGGACGAGATGTGCAGAGTGTTCTCTCTTACATATTCACGGTTTACCGTGCATGATAGCCTCTTGCATGGTGCATTCAAAGTCACAGAGATCACTTGTAAAGCCAGACATAACAAATGAAAGGGTTCTTTTGGAAATCAAAGGATGGAAAACTTTTGAAGTGGAATTGGGTGACATTTATAATCAGTTGAAGTTAGAACATGTAATCATTTCTTATTAACACTTTCCAAAAAAATCAAAAGAAAAAAAAGAGAATGAAAAATGTTTTTACACTTAAATGCCAGAATATATCAGGTTTAAGAAAAGAAAAAAATGCATTAAATATCTTACAAAACAAAAAGCAGTAAAATGCACTTACACTGACATATACCTCAGGGTTTTGTTGTTATAACTTTATTCAATTTGATATGACCTTTTTTTGTGGTGGAGATGAAGCATTTTCCAAAGACAGTTGGTGCTTAACATTTTGAGGGATGCGGGTTATTGTTGCAAAAAATAATAAAAGACATGAAATTATAAAATGACAATAACAATTAAAAGATTACAGTATAAAAGAGCTCAAGTCAAGGATATCAGTCAAATACAAAATAAGTGCAATAAGGACAATAAAATAAAATACTGAAAAAAAGTCAGAAATTTGTAGTTAAAAGATTTTTTTTTTAATTCCTTGGTAAAAAAAACAAAAAAACAAAAACAAACCTGCTTTGAGGAGCTCAAACATTGTAAAGAGCATATAATGTATTCAGGGACTACATAATGAGTTAAGCTACTTTTAGATAGGATGCGCAAACTCAACCCGCCGAATCGATCCTATCTACAAAGGTCCTTATACGGAGTTGAAATTATTTCAAAATACAACAACCTGGTAAATAATGTACTGAAGCTAAAATCGGAGTTAACTGACTAAAAAATTAAATAAGTCTGAAAATTTAACCAGTTGATCATGAAGGCAGGGATGACTTTTCTTACTGTTAGAATTCTAACCCTAAATTTTCAATGTTATTGTTATCGCTAACCAAAAAAAAGAACAATCAACACCAGTTTTGCTTAAATGTTTTTACAACGGAAGCGGAAGCTGAATTATACGTCAGTTTTGTCACCAAGTGTTTCCATTGAGTGTTGGTTCATCCAACAGAATAGTTGTGAGAATCAATGATTTATTAAGTTCACTAGGATTGAAGCAAATATACAACAGTATATCATCTGCATAAAAAATGTATCACATGAAGCTGCTGATAAGCAAAGTTGCACAGTCAAATTTTAAACTTTTGAACTCAGGAAAAGTTGTACTGTACACCACTTTTACAATGCAACAATACTTTAATATTTGAGCAAATTTCGCTTAGCCAGACTTTTCTCTGCATTCGGTCAGTGCCCATGAAAGGCACGGCTGCGCCGTTTAATTCTGGTTTGGAGGAAAATGTGCTGGCTTGTTTGTTTGTGACAGGATATCACAAAGCTGATGTTGCAGTGCAGCTGCACAGACAGTTCTGGAATTTTTAAAAAAAATTTTATTTATTTATTTATTTTTTGGTGAAACATTTGCATATGGGGTGGTAAGCACTGATATAAAAAAAAAAAAGCGAAATCCCTGCAAAAGAAAAGGTAAACGCTAATTACCATAGGACTCTGGTAATTTGCCATTGTTAGTGTATCGGTTGCTAGCTCAGAGTTTTTTATTTGGTTGTTGTTGTTGGGGATTTTGAAAAACACAGCCTGAAATAGGTGGCCAGTGGCAGACTGTTAAATACAGACTATGCTTTGTTACTACAACTTAGCTTAATGTTGAACAGTTGATTAACATGCAGCATAATTATATACCTATCACTTGCAGCCACAGTGCCTGTTATATGAAATTCTCCTCCACAGCCGCTTGTTTTCTGAGTAGCAGACCCTGTACATGTTTGAGTGATAATACCACAAAATACAGCTGGTAGATCACATTTGGATTTCATGAGATTTCTTTCATCTCAGCAGACAGGCAGCCGCACGAACACAGACATCTGATGTAAAACTCCAGCACAGATAATGTCTGCGACCAGATGTTGCTTTTGATTGACCAGCTGTCAGTCAAAATCAGCAGAAAGTGTCTTAAATTCCTGCTACCTGGGGGTACTTATGAGCAATCAGGGACCCTCTGCTATCAAGGGCTCAATCTGGACCTGGGCTGATTAGCCGTGTTTGCCCCGGCGCCTTGGCTCTGGAGGCCCTGGGCAGCTGCAGACACTTCACTCAATTCTTATCATAACCATGCATCATCAACAAATTGCCCTGACAAAGAGGTGCCCATTTTCAGGGGCTCTCAACGAGATGAGGAACATGCTTTTCCTCAGATTGTCTGCTGGAACACCGCTAATAGAGTTCGACCCCTTGGCCGCCTGTGAAAGAAATCATTCTCTGCTGTAGTCGTCTGGCTTCACGTGCAACATGGGTTCCTGAGAACATCAGTAACACTCCAACTCTTATCTACTTAAAGTACTCTGTGACTGTTTGTACTTTGAAGTAACTGAAAGAGCATAATTTCTTTAATTATGTACTTTTGTGGCTTTTAAACTTTAAAACAAGAATAACAGGATGTGTGATGTTTGTTTTCATGCCAGAATATAATGTTATAATGAATATAATAACTGTACACAAAAGCATTTTCAAGTGTGGGAAGTTGATCATGAGAATAACTCATTAAAGGTGAGAAAATATGCTTTAGGAAAGTATCTTCCTGCAAGGGTTTATGGCAT
This sequence comes from Naso thynnoides, assembly GCA_029783665.1. Taxonomy (NCBI): domain Eukaryota; kingdom Metazoa; phylum Chordata; class Actinopteri; order Acanthuriformes; family Acanthuridae; genus Naso; species Naso thynnoides. The sequence continues at coordinate 6,026,209 of JAQLOL010000013.1, forward strand.
ATACCTCAAGTATAAGTTCCCCTCCTCTTTAGCACAGATGTTGAGAAATGAGTTGAAATTTAAACTTAACTCTAAGCCAACTGGGGACTAAGTCCTCGCATATTCATGCATGCGGGTGAATTCTTTCATTTCTGTGATTACCCAGCATGAAACAAAACTCCAAAGAAAGTCTGTTTCCGTTTTCTGGCTCTCACACCCAACAAAAATAAAAATAAATAATCCGCCGGCCCATCCATCCTGGGGTGCCTGTTGGTGGCTGAGAAACAGGGCCTCTGCTCGGGCGTCAGCAGGACGACTCCTCACTGGTCCTTTGAAAAAGTGAAAAGGGGGGAAAGAAAGATCAAAGGCAGTTGCAGCACCATGTTTTATTCTCTGTCTTTCTCAGCAGCGCTCACAGTTCGCCTCGCCTTTAGCAAGAGAAATGTCAGACCTGAGGTTTGTGTACTCTATAGTTGCACACAAATTAGACCAGTCCCAGACCTGGGCAATATAAATAATTCTCTTGAGAGGTGTGTGCGTAAGTAGGAGTGCAACAGCTTTCACCCATGAGTGCCTGGGGACCGCGAGGAGCGGAGAAGTAGGTCGAAGTAGCAAGATTACGGTAATAAGGTGTAAAAGAAGGGAAATTTAGGATAATAAGTGGAAAATGACTCAAGATGGATCTATCATTGATGCATCGATGTCTGACAGAATTGGCCAGGGTTACAAAGTCAGTGGAGGAAATATGAGCTGCAGTCATCAGGATGAGCAACCTGCTCAGCTTTCAAAGGCTGCCATTTCTGCTTGTCTGCAAAAGGTCAAAACCAACCAGATAGTTGTGAAAACATTTCAAGTCTCAATCAAATGCTGTCATGTCAAAGGTAAAGTTATGAACTTCCTCGTACAGATTTATCTGGCCATCTAAAGGCTTGACACTGCTATGTAAGTGATGTGTTGTGCTATCTCTTTGGTTTGGAAATTTGACTGTATTTGATTCTTGAAAAACAATTTTTAGTTTAATGTTTTCTAACATTTTCCCACTTTTTGCTAATTTGTTCTCTTTTTACATTCTGTGCTTTGAAATCTTACCCTTAAAGAAACCTCATTACATCATCCAATTTCTTTGCCTTTTAAAGATGTAAGAAAATCTTTTTAAAGCAATGTATCTTACAAAAAGAAAACAACTAGAGCGCGTGGACGGTCCACTTTCTGCAAAAACAACTTGTTGTCATTCATTTTGTGTAATTTTTCCTAATTTTCATTCAAACATGTGACCGCAGAGCCAACAGCAACACACTCAGAGCATCAGTACAATGATGAATTAAAGTAATTAGAAAATGATGCACTGGAGCCCTCTCCAGCGATGATTGGCAAAAACATGTCAGGGCAACATCAGCATTAATGAGCCATAATCGACATAGGCCTAATTAGCAACACTTTGTACTTTTACATAGGTTTATCATCATTAGCCAAGCCTGGCTTGATATAGCGCTGAATGTGTGGGTGGCATAAGTGTTTGTTTATCATGTAGACATGGAAAATAGTTACATGCTACAACAGCCCCGGTGGCAGAGAGTGTTTCTGAAGGCCTACATCTGCCCTCAGGAGGGGCTGTGGGGCTAATTAGATCTCGAAAGACTTTGGAAGCTTCGGAAGGAAACATGCATATTTAAACAAACAGCGAGATTCACCGCAGGTGTTTGGGGGGTTTTCTTGGTCATATTTATACATTCAAATCAGGATGGCTAATAAATCATCTATTATAAGGGCTTTTACAACACATCATTAACAGTTTAGCACCTTTTTTGTGCTGCATTGTGTTTGACTCACTTCTGCGAGTTAATGTTTGTGAATCCAAAACAGGAAAAGTTTAAATCCACTGTGGGAAGATTTCTCCGTCTGCTGATCTTACGGTGTTTGTCGCGCATAATTAATGAAAATATTCATCGATCATGTCTTGTGCCGTCCGCTAATTTACATATTTTACACAAAGCAAAGGAGCATGCAGTTGACTCCCTGTTTAATAATTCACTCGTTGTTTTCCCCTTGCTATTGTCATTTCAAGGTGTGAGCATGCCGGGTTTATTTTCCTAATAAAACCGAATGGCACAATGAGAGGATGGAATTATCCTGGTTGTATTTAATTGAGTTTGACCAGGTCCCTGCTCAGTGTCGGTCTAATCTCCCCGCAGCACCGTAGTCTCTCTCCCAGGGAGACAGGGGAGGCCGATAAACTTTGAAGCTTGCGCTGAGAACCTGCTCACTGCACCCTCTGCATTATTCATGATGCAGGGACTAGAGCATCTTCAAATGGCCTGTCATTTCCTTTTACCCTCCATCACAATGGCCATATGCTGTACGCACTAGAGGAGGGGATGGGGGAAGCAATATCCAGCTAAGCCTAGCCAAACAGGAACACATACATACTAACAGATGCATTCACAGGTAAAACCCACACAAAGGGGATATGTATGAGTGGGAAAGCTTAGGAGTTCAAAAAAAAGAATCTGCCGTGGCATATTTCAATCTTGTGCCATTCAAAACTAACCTCCTCCCACTGCTTCCGCCCCACGCAGCTCCTGCTGCTGGAGTAAACATGATGATTCCTGTATTCCTGCCAAACTGGAGTCAGCGGCAGAAAAGTTGTGGAAGGGCAAAACAAAAGGAACAATCAAAAGTTTTCAGCAACTCTATCCAAGTTTTGTGACACTCCTGGAAAGGTAGGAGCCCGACGATATAATTGTTCTCATCAGAAAAGAAATCTCTCCCTTATTTTTTTACCGAGCTAAACAAAGCGTGGAGGCGTAATCATTGTCGGAGTATAACTTGCACGGTCTCCAGTTCCTGCGTTCTTCTCTCATATGCCTGACATTTTGGCAGCCACCCCTGAGTCCCTTCAGCCGACGTTCCGCACCTTATTTGTATTTACAGAGTTTGTTTTTGCGTGACATAACCACACAAGGCACGTCCCTCTGAGGTAATTGGGATTGCTTCCCTAATGTCTGCCATTCAGCATTAACATATCATTAGCTCTTTCTGGGACCGTTCACTCAGAAAATTAGAGGTCTCCATGGACCCCCAGCTCCATCAATATGGCAAAACCAGTTGACACCTTCTTTTTGTAGTTCACAGGAGACAGACGCAGAGTGAAGAGGGGCGTGGGCGGAAGAATGGTATTTCAGGTGATTCTTGAATATTCTAATAAACTTTGCATTGCAGCTGATAGAATATAATCTTCTTTTCATGAGGAATATAATTAACACTTTCTTCCTGACCTTCACCTTGAAATGAATAGACGGTGCCGACAGATTGTGGAACGTGATAAAACTGAACGTATGGCTCCCGAGGGCTGACACGAATTCTCCTAAAATAACATCAGCCTTCGAGTGGATTGTTAAATGCTATTGTAAAAGCACTGTCCTTGTTGAATGGTGGAGATGAACTGTGCTGCCTGGATACCTAATGACAAAACATCTGGCAGATTGTTGCGATGCTGTGATGGAATTGCTGCAGCTCCAGCATTTAGTCTTAGTAAATACCTTGTTTTGACACCTAGAATGGCACGAAGTCTTACTTGTTTTTGTTGTGCAAAGTGAAGCTGTTCTTCTCCGGGGTAATTAGAGGTTAAAATTAATTCAAAATAGAAATAAAATTTGAAGTGCCACTATTAACTCAATATCTGTCTAATAGTAGAGCAGTGGCTTCGGCTGTGTGTTTTAACCTGCAGGGTCAATGTGGCTTAGTTCATTTTCATTCCTCTTTTTCTCTCATTTCTCCTACACACATTCATGCATGTCAGAAATTGAATAACTGGTATTAGTGAAAGTAGGAATAATGGCAAATTAATATGTGAATGACTCTTACAACATGCAGTTTTTTGTTTTTTCATACAGAGAGCAACACAAAAAGATCCGAATGGACTGAATGTAAGACTGTTCTTGTGATTTTTTTTTTTTTTGGTCCAAAACACAGCTGTTATTTGAAATATATCAGATAAGTATAACCTGTCATAGGAACAAAATCCTAATTTTATGGTGTAAATACTGTTTTGTTGTTATATGTCTTACTACACATATTGAGAAATATGAGACAAATAAAGCATTGAATTTAATTATCAACACTGGAAACTGTCAACACTCAAATTTAGATTTTTGTCAGAGAGGTTCCTGGTTGTCTATTGTACTGTACATCAAATAGTTAATAGTTGGGTAAATAGTTAAAAGTTTTACCAAAAATTCTCCTCTTTCATCATTTCTTCTTAGCTAGTTTCCTACTCTGGATTAGGAAAGAATTAAAGGAAAACGTAAAAACGATGATTAAAAAAAAGAAAGAAAAGTCATCCATAGATTTTTTTTAAGGGGGTGAGAGACTTCAGCTCTGTGTTTGTTGTTGATATGTCAAAAAAAAAAAAAAAAACAATTGTAACAATGTTATTCATTATCGAAACATAAGTATTTGCTGCTTTTTCATATACCGTCATTTGAAAAAAGTTGTTTTTCCAGGATAAACTTTATTTGAAGTATTTTCTGCTTTTTCCTTGTTTATTCTTTTAACTAAAGTAATGATCAGTATTGTGTTTTGTGCAGGCTGGCTTTACTTCAGCACTGCTTGGGTCTCACAGGTTACACCACTTTATGTGTGAATTAATAACTGACAAAACCAACCATATACCCCAAAAGAAGAAGAAGAAGAAGAAGAAGAAGAAGAAGATCTTTTGAAATGACCTTAAATAAATAAATACATGCATTTTG
>JAQLOL010000013.1:6045361-6060704 GCA_029783665.1 Naso thynnoides
CGAATAACCCAATAATAGTTATTTTAGCTTGATGCAATGTCAGCAAGTGACCAAAAAATAAATAAATGCAGCCTTGAGTTAGGGAACACTGGTTATGGTTGACTTTGGTAGAAGAAAGGATGCAAACTGCAATCTCTTTAGATTAAGTCACATGCTTTGTACTCTCATCTTGTTGACCAAAGTCATGCTTATCCCATCTGTGCTACTTAGAGAGGACATTTTTAGCCCAAGCACAAGTTGTCTCTTCACTCGCTTGTCAGGAAAAACAAGTTGCTTTAAGTGTTCATACAAAAATCTACATATAATATCAGCATCTTTTAAACTATATTGTTGACATCCAAAGGATGATATTTGTTTGTTGCGTAAGAGTACAAGAAGAACCTCTGTTCTTTGATTTTAAGGCAAATGTGAGTCTAACATAACCATTTAAATATCAGACATATGTAGATATAAATGCTGTCAAAATCACAAATACAGCAGTTAACAACAGATATATGGAATTACAATAGGGTGGATGTTGCGTTTAAAGGGAAAGTTTGACATTTTGTGAAAGACATTTCAATTTCTTGCTAAGAGCTACATCAATACCACTTTCCTTCAAGTGTGACAGAATTTACAGCCAGTTAGCTTAGCTTAGCATAAAGACTGGAAACGGGTGGAAAAAGCTAGACAGACAGAGTAAGAAATGTATTCCTCAGTCATCCCTTAAGTTACACCGAAAAGACGGAGTCCAGCCAGCTGTGTCCACCTGTTTCCAGTCTATACAACAAGCTAAACTTAGCTAGCTAACAGGCAGCTGACCACAGCTTTTTTATTTACCTTACAAACAGGAAAGGAAATAAATAAATGTTTCTTACAAAATGTCAAACCTTTGTTGAAATGCAACTCTTGAGGCAACACTTGACACAAAATATTTGTTCCCATCTTCATGCCAATGAAGAGTTTTCATTAGAAATTCACTGAACGGGTCCATTATGCAGTGATTAGTAGAACAGCCATTTAAGAAAAGAAGAGCCCTTCAGAAGACGGTGTCCTCCTGTCTTACCCCATACCAGGGGGTGAGTCTGACCAGGGGTCTGGGATTACAGACAGGTTTTTCAGGTCCAAGCTCTAAATCTGACGAATCCAGTGAGCTCAGGGAGCCTGTGGGGGAGCCTGAACCTTCATACGCATAGGTCCTGAGGCAGTCGAATGGGGGAACGTGAGGATCCTGATCAGCCTCTGCCAGCCTGTCCAAAATAAACTGCCTGAAGACCTCGTCCTCAGGTCCGATGAGGTGGGACTCTCGGAAGGACATTCGTATGCTGGCCCTGACATCCTCCCTCCGCAGCCTCCTCTCCCTCCTCCTCGGGTGGGGGCGCAGAGGGACAGCAGGCCGGGACAAGTTCACGTCTGCTCCCAAACCCCCCAGTTCTCCGTAATATAACACCTTCTGCGACACTGTCTCGGGCAGCTCTAGCTCCTTTGCCTCCACCTCCAGTCCCTCCTGCTGCTTCCGCCTGTGTCTCCTCACCATTAGCATTAGAACTGACAGCACTGCAGACACAACACCATAGGAGATCATTACAGCTAAACACCGGGGCACGAGCTCCCTGAGAACAAAGCATCAAGGGTGCCTGATGGAGCAGGCTCATAAAATGTACAACTGCACCAAAAATAATAGCAGCCAGATTTGTTTTTCCTGGTAATTGTTGTGGATGCAAAAAAATGAGAAAGAGGGCAAATCAGGCTATAAATATAAATATATATATATATATATATATTAATTTTAGCTCATCCATAAAGAAAAAGTATTTTATTTGCTCCATATGGCACAGAATGCAAAATGAGTGTTTATTTCTTCTGCTGTGTTTTCACTAGGTATTGTGCTCATCCGGCAGAATGTTAGCATAGCAGGTATTGTCATTAATCTTTCATGTGATGGGCACAGGGAGGACACGAAGCAGCCGAGGTCATAATAAAGCTCTTCACTATGCAAACCCATCAGTGTCCCAGGATGGCATTGCTATTGATGTATTGCAACCAATACGCTCATTACCTGACATCATTGCTCTGCAAGCTTTCAGCATTTTAAAAGTGTTAAAGGCACGCAGGTGAGTTTTTAAAAAGGGGGATTCAAATGAAAGTGGAAATTTGTTAATGAAACATCCTGCTGCTTGACACAGGTTTATATACTTGCCAAAATGATGTGAGCTGGAGCTGTTTTAGCTCAACATTTCTGCTGAAAAAGAATGATTTTTTTTTGTAATTATATCAGTGAGATTGTCATTGTTTCATTATGTTCTGTAATTACCAATTTCCTAAAGGGATATACTGATTTTTTTAGGAGTTTGATCCTTGGTCACCTCACAGCTAATGACTATGAGTTAAGTAATTATAGATGTCTTTCAAGTCTTCTGAAAATCTCAGTCTGCATCATTAGTTAAACCCTTAGTAAAGCCGCAGTGTGAAAATCCGCTCCCTGGTTCACTTGACTCTGCTTGTGTAAACAAAACAAACTGCATTTGTAACATGCCTCCCAGATGGAGTGATCATGTTTAGCAGATGTCCGCCTTGTCAATCTCACCAAGCTCTAGAGAAACTAGAAAAAAAAACTGACAAAAAAGGATCTTTGGTGATCCTGTGGTATTGGCTGTTTGAAAGATGTGGAAGAAGCCAAACTCAGAAACAGCGATGCTGGATGACTTCCTGTAAAAAAAAAAAAGTTACTGTAATTCTTCTCCCTATTGTAACTTTATCTGCTGTAAGTATTTTATAGGCTTGAAACAGAAGGTAGTTGGGTATTTTTCCAGAGGGCTTCACAACCATCCATTGAGAATCAGGTGAGATACATCTTTTAAAGGTGCTAGAAGTACTATTTTAGCACCATTTACAGTAGGTTACAATTCCTTTATACAGATAAAGTTAGTACTGTGTACTGTATGTAAAGGGTTGATGTCTCTTTTAAACTATGCTATGGAAGTCTAAGAGTGTTTAGCGGTGTTGGACATGAAACCTTTCCCAAGGGTGAACCCAGGCAGTTTAAATGAAAACTAGAAAACTTTTTGGCAAACCTCGGAAAAGTCAAGAAAGTTTTAAATAATTGTACTGAAGTTTGTGCTTAAATGTTACAGTACAGAACCTTTAAAACATTTTTTTAACCAGCGAGCTTAGCTAAAAATGTAAACTTACTTATGCTACTTCAGCTCAAACTCATAGATCTATCTTCATCTTCATCATGAACAAAATGTTAAGTAAATGTGAGACTTTAAGTTAAATCCTTGACATTTTGAAAACATGTCTGCTTCTTTTCTCATGTCAAAAAAGATCAACTAAGAGCAACAGCAAATATGTTAGCATTCCTTCAGCAAACTGGCACAAGAGTTTGTACAGTGCACACAAAGCTACAGCGGGGTGAATTACAATGTATCTCCGAGTATTGATTATGATGCTTAGCTGACTGAAACTGGCTGGTGTTTTTCTATGAAAAAAATTAGGAAACGTGGAGTGGGAAAATAAAATATTGTGTGGGCAACGGATAAATGAGTAACAGGCCCAATGAAAATCTTTGAGTTAAAAAGTCGAATAAGTTAGGGAGGAAAAGAGTGAAGCAAATGAAGTTTTGACTTACTTTTCACTTTACTGGAGATTTAAGGAAAAACATAATGCTTTTGCTTGTTTTTACTTACTATTTATTTAACTAACAATATTATTTATCAATGTATTTTGCTTTATTTTTGACTTGTCTAATAATGTTTTATTACAATTTGTCACTTTTGCTATTCCGTACATAAACATCTTTCATTTTAAAGAACTAACTGATGAAAGATAAAAAATTACAAAAGATCAAACTCCAAAAAAAGAGTATATTCCTTCATATAAATCTGTTTGATCTCAAAGATTGAAGTTTTGGACTTAGATGGGAAGTAAACACAAGCTGAGACCATCATCTCTTACCTGTGAGTGTGACCAGGCAGACAACAAGCCCTAACAAGGTCTGCAGGCTGACCCCCATAGACAGGGCGAGGGCCTTTACCCCCCCTCGGGGACAATGGCCGGCAGGTTGGCAGCTGCACACGCTGATGGTCAAAGTGCTGGTGCTGGAGAGAGCAGGAGAGCCGCTATCTGTCACCACGACAGGCAGGAGATACTGGGTTTGATCTTTGCGGGTGAAAGTGCTCCTGCGCGCCATGATGCCGGCTGTATTGTCTGAAAGTGGAGTCGAGAGAGGTGCACTTTTCAGTACTCTTCAGAAACACAGTGAGTGCTGATGTTTTGGGGGATTTCTAACCTGAGTAACAAATGAACTGGCACAGATGATGCAATTTAAAACACAATCAAAGCTCCCAGAAAGGCCCAAACACTTTGGCAAACCAAATTCTCAGTGTTTACAAAAGTAAATTTAGAAAGTCTCCTTCAGTTTTTGGCTCATGCCTAAGACTTAATCAAGGCATTTAAACAGTAACTTTATGTAATTCAAATAAGCTCTGTGGCAAACAGGAACGGGTTTTGTTAAATGTACTCCTTCTCAATCCATTATTCATTTTCTGGTTGCTGACTTGACGGCTGAGCCTACCTGGTTGCCACTTTTACACAACACCTCCATACATTTCATCCTAACGAATTCCACACATTCAAACATTCCTCCACTGCTCACTTTAATTTCACTGTTTGTTGGATTTTTAAGGCCCATTTTCATTATAAACTTGGGGGGGTTGACTGCCCATTGACTGCAAGTCAAACTTTCAATTTACGTACCTGAGAGGCTGTCAGCCACAAAAACTACAGCCTTCTGAAGGACTTCTTTGCAAGACGTGGAAAAGGGTTGCAGGTACATTAAGTTCATCTCAAATTCTTATTATCATAAACATTTTTTTTTTCTCTTGTGTTATCTGGTTGTGTTACTGTTCAGACAGGTTGTGGTTTGGCAGTATCTCACCATCATGATTCCAATCACCTATTTGGACTTTAAGAATGACTTAACCTGGTTTCATGCCTTTATTTCTGACCCACAGCTTAAAGTCAGCAATTCAAAAGAGGAGACTTCTTTGGGGGAAAGGCGTAATAATGGAAATTTAGTTCATGCTGAGGGTCTAATTGCAATATCACAGAATCATTTGGCACCTGTTTTTTGCACTTCAAGGGAAATTCTATCTACCAAAACCTGAATGTATTTAATTCTCGTAATATTTTCATAGATTTAGAACAAAAAACAGCACCAACCTTTTGACATTCTGTCAATCTGTGACTGACTCTTTTTTTTTTAGAGGGATCAAAATCAGTCAAATCAGCATGATTGCCTTTGTAGCTTCCAGTCCCTTTATTATCCACTGTCTATGGAGCATCTCTACAGTTTCATCAGCACTCTGCAATGTTTAATCAAAGTCGCAACCAGAGGTGACATATGCAGTAATATTGTCCGCCAGTTTTATCAGTACCCCTTTATGAGTGTATGCTAAATATGTAGCTTGCAGCCAGAAGCCTGTTAGCTTAGTTTAGCACACAGACAACAGCTCAAAGGTCAAAGAAATCTGCCCGCAGCATATCTTAAGCCTTCCAATCGACATGTTGGATCTTGATTATATTCAGCTCTCACAAGTGAAAAAACAAGCTGTGAGGTCTAGTTGTCACCAACAGGTTGCTATGCAACCATGCAGTGGAGAAATGCTGCACCCTTCCAAACAAATTAAACCAATCCTATGTTTTTTTTGTTTTTTCTGAAATGTACTTATGAGTGATCTTTAAAGGTAATGTTAGGTCAACTTTGAGATGAGTTACAGATTTTAGTGTGTCCCCTAACGGCAGAAAAAAGATTCAGAGCAGCAGAGGTATCATGCGAGCTTGACTGAAACCTTGATTATCTCTGATAGTGAAGTTCGGATTGATGCGCTTCTCGGGAATCATAGAGAAGTAGAAGTGGTGTCCTTCCACAGGCTCGTCCGGATCAACAGCACTGAGCAGCTGAATGAGCTGAGAGACACAGAGACACATTACTGAGCAACTGTGAGCCTCATGCACACAAAAGATCTCCTAGAAAGTGAAAGCAATCAAATGCACCTACATGTCTTTTCTCAGAAATATCATACTCAGAATCTTTTTCAGCAGCTGATAATGTTATGAATGTAATATGATAAAGTGCTGTACAATAGAATTGTCATTGTAAGTCCTAGAACAAGTGCAGAATAGAAGATTTTTTTCAATACAATACAATATATGCTGTTCATTTTTATGGAAATTGTCATTGTCAAACTGTTAGTAGTGAATCATGAAAATCAGAGCATCATATTATACATACATCTCCCGCCTGTGTTCCCTCACAGATATATGGCTGGTAATCTCTCGCAAGCCTTGGCACATTGTCGTTTATGTCCAGCACTTTGATGAACACCATCACAGAGGAGGATAAATGGTTCTGCGCTGCAGTGATGAACAGAGACATTTGCTGGAGTCCACTGGGTTCATGTATCAAAAATGCTTTGTAAAAGCACTGACAAAATAATACTTATAAATACTGACTGATAAATCTGTCTCCTTTATGAAACAAGACTGGGGAGCAAAATAATGGGCATCAACATTTCACTACTTTCTTCAAACCAGGACTGACCAAACAATAAAAAACATAAAAAAGTAAATTGTATGAAAGTTTATTTCAGGCTAAAACAAGGCATCCCAACTTTTTGTGTCCAACATACTGCCGAATATTACATTTTTTTAAAATCTAATTTTATTTTGCACTTTTAATAATATAAAAGGAGCATTATTAGCATATTATTATATTTTCATACACTTGAAGCATCAATCTTTCAGTGGTTTGGTCAAATATGTATTCATAGGCTGTGACTAGCACTTGAATTGGCTAAAGTTTAACCATTTATACATTTCTTTTAGATATTAATACTGTTTGTAAATAGAGAACTGAAGTGCCACCCCTTTCAGCAGACCTTATTTTGTAAAAAAAAACAACAACAAAACAAATAAGTACAAGTGTCAGTACAGAGAGACAATTTTTGGATCCTGTTTGCAATTTGCCCCCAGTTATGTGTCAGACAATATAAAACATATTTTGCAAGTCAGTAAAAGATAAAAGATAAAAGTTTTTGGAAATAAATATTTAGAAAACTTAGGCGACATCATAGAAAAATACTGCTTATTCATAAATTAAAATTTCAACCATTTATTAAATGCCTTTGTCTAACTACCTAACACTATTTTTCAAAGTAACCATTTCATTTAGATTTTTACTATTTATCACAAACTTTCAGCTCACTGGTTACAGCTGGTTTCTTGGGGTTAGGGTTAGAGTCACTTTCACCCAACAATTACATAAGAGTTTACTGAGTGCTTTTAAAAAAAAACTATTACAACAAACAGGCTTTAAGCTTCCTACAGCAACCAGTCTGATACTTGTAGCTGCTATGATTATTTTTACCATTTAGTCATTGAATTACTTTTAGATATTTCAGCCCTCTATTAGTTTCTTTAAAGCAACTGTATACATCTTAGTTTGCTTGCTTGCTTACTTGTACACACTTTTAGTAGCAACATGTATTATTCAGATATTACAGCCAACTCAATATATGGTTTTATTTTTTCAAATTTATTATTATTATTATTATTATTATTATTATTATTATTATTATTATTATTATTATTATTATTATTAAGTTACTGCACAGTTTTTCACATAAGCTTGCAACTGTCTGATTGGGACTCATTGCTCTTGACAAAGATTTGTCATTAACACTGTCTTGAACCCACAGTATGTTCCACAACATTCATTCATTCATTCATTCATTCATTCATTCATTCATTCATCAGGAGCCAATCCCAGCTGACACTGGACGAGGGAAGGGTTCACCCTGGACAAGTTGCCGGTTTCTTACAGGGCTGACATATAGAGACAAACACTACCGTGCCCGAGTACACATGAATAATACCCGAGACGACGTTCTCAAGTCAACTCAGTCACGGTTTGTAAAAGGTATCTGAGCATGAACGTTTGTGTTCACACTAATCAAATGAACTGGACTTTGGGGTCAAGCGTGCTCGGATTCGGGCCCGGGCTCCTAGTGTGAAACCACCCTTAGAGTCACCAAGATTGCCAGATTTTTTTTTTTTTTGTATGATGCATGAAATTCTCCTTACTTTTTTCTTTAGCTTCAACCGTCAAATTGTGCCAGCTTGAAGTCTCTCGATCCAAAGGCTTAGCCACAGTTATGGTCCCATTGTTTGGGTCTATTTTGAAAGCTTTTGTGGCATCACTCCTTTTGTCGATTGAATATCTGGAAGAAAAATCACGGAGACAAACACTCAGAAAGCAAGGTTGTTTTCTGGGCAAACAAAACATTCTGACACCATAGGGAGATTAATTAGGCAAACTGCTCAAGTTTTTAATCTGTTGACAGATATCCAACAAAGAGACAGCAACATCATGAAAACAAAGCACCTCACGCAGATAGTATAGGCACAGTTTGGTGTTTTGTTTTGTTTGTTTGTGTTTTTTTTTTTTTTCTAACTGAACATTATTTCTAATCTGACCACAGGCTTCCTTGATTTGGCTCTTTATTTACATGGAGAAACCGTTCCCTCTTTTAAGGATGAAGCAAAAAAAAATTGTCTTAACTATGATACTGGTGGTGCAGCTGTGTTGACATAACACACATCTGTGTTTTCCGAGTTTTTGAAAAGTTTATGCATCATTATAATATAAGAAAACAACCTTTTTTGGTGCACAGACCAAGCAAGAAGAACTGATTTTTGCAACATACCTAACTTTACTTTCACATTAGGGTGTTTTCACATTGGGCAAGCCCCCCCTCCCCCGGTCCTGAGTCCCACGCTTGTGTTCACATAAAATGAACCGGATTTTAGGGTCAAGTGCACTTGGATCAGGGCGCGGGTCCCTAATGTAAAACCACCCTAACTCTCAATAATCCAGTCAATTGCAACACCGTGGGGAATTAGAGTAACCAGAACTGAAAAAACAACTTGCTATGAAACGTTTGTGTGAGCTACTTAGAAGCTAAAATAAGCTAATCTGACCAAAAGCAAACTTAATCATATTGAGTAGAACTGTGGAAACCCCTAAAATGTCAGCGTGAATCTATTAATCAATGAGCGACTGTCACCAAAGGGACAGTAATAGACGCTAGGCTGAGGATGATATGCAGCACCTGCCACTCTTAAGCTCTGTCGAGATGGACTACAGGCACCAGTACTGCTGCTGTCTCCTCTGCAACGTGCCCCACTTGCAAATGACTGCAAATCTCAATTCCATATGCCACCTCGTATGGTGCTTTATTACATTCCCACGTCGCTTTGTGATAATACCACGGCAATAGATAGAAAAGCCTGTGAGCTATGAAAAAAAAAATCGTCATGATTTATTCAGCACGGCTCATTTCCTACTAAAGTAATATGAGATAAATATGACCATGTACAGGGTATCCAGAGATCAAGGGTAAAAATGGATGCACCGAGCCAGTAACATTATTGAAATGGAATGATTTTTCACCCTGTGGAAGAAGCTGTCTGGGGGATGTTACGCCCCCACCAGCCTGGGTACCTGCCTTGTCATTATCATACTGGCAGTAGGGTGGCAGATGTCATTCTTTCTGGTTTCAACAGTTCACGTTACCTGACGGGTTTGTTGACTATGTCAGTGTCTTTGGCACTGACGCTGCCAACCACAGTTCCCACAGCTACATTCTCCGGAACTTTCCACTCGTAGGCTGGTGAGAGGAAGACAGGTGGCTCGTCCACGTCCTCCACAACAATCTTTAGCGTCGTCCTGTCCCTGAACTCATCCAAAGCCAGAAAACGAGTGTCCACGTGATCGTTGACGGCCTCTGCAGCCATGACGAAACGTCTTTTAGTTTCAAAATCCAAAGGCTGTGAAAGAAAGAAATACATTTTACAATTAAAATGAATAACGTGACTGTTAGGAGCAGAAAACCTCTTGTTCATCACCACTGTGCAAGCTTAAAGATCCCTTACCCTTACAGCTTTAAAAATATGTTGGCCATTCTCGATATTATATGTTTTGTGTGCCTTGTAAGCCCATATAGGCTGGGCATCATTTGATGCATGACATGTTGATAATAAATATCAATTAAAAAAAACAATCAATGTACTTTAGACCAATGACTACTCTAGTGAGAGTAGGATGACTCACGCTGAATATTCAAATCATTTAGTCAGTGTCAGTAAACTACCAGCTGTGAGCATGCACCCAAATAAAGCTGTGTGTTCAATTAATATTATGAAGCTATCATAAGAAAACAGCATGCAAACCATTACAGCATCCCCAAAATGATGAAGAGACAAAGTCAATAATAACTTTTATTTTATTGTCTAACATTTAAATTTCCTGTGCTAATGAAGAAGC
Organism: Naso thynnoides; assembly: GCA_029783665.1. NCBI lineage: Eukaryota > Metazoa > Chordata > Actinopteri > Acanthuriformes > Acanthuridae > Naso > Naso thynnoides. The sequence continues at coordinate 6,055,728 of JAQLOL010000013.1, forward strand.
TTTCTGTGTGTGAAACAAAGTATGGAGCATGAATCCAGGAGTGATTCTAACTTTGCCACTTTATGTGTAAATGTCTTATCTCATGTGTTGTAATGTTTATATGTTATATGTGGGCCCCAGGAAGAGTAGCTGATGTTATGCATCAACTAATGGGAATCCCAATAAAATCAGTAATACCTGAATGTTTTTAGGACTGTCGACCTTTTAAATTCTTGCCGATGACAAAGTTCCACCTGATTGATCTCTGCGGATGTTTTTCCCATTTTCAGCGGTGACTGAATATGAAAATCTGCGGAATTCTGCAGATTTTTTTTTTCCCCATTGAATGTGATGGACAATATTGGTCTAAGATAACAAAGATTGTTTTTGAGTGTAAATAAGCACAATTATTTCATTAAAACAAACTAAAATGACCTCAAGCAAGCTGAAATAAACGTTTAAAAGATTTCCGTGCAACCTTTTAAATCCGTACATGGAACAATTCAGTGAGGTTGGCAGGACCACATTATGGAAGAAATAAAATTCTTTTCTCTCATAGTCTCTCTTTGCAGTTAATTTTGGTAACTGGTGTAACCGCTGCGTTTACAGAGTTACACCAGAGCATCTCTCTCTGCACAGCATATTTGATTGACAGTAGACGAGAGGGGAAGAGCGACGGCATATTGTCAACACTGCGACTGTCACACACATGCATCCGACGGTGGAGGTGTATGTGCGTGTGTCTGTTAATGTTCATTGTTCTACAAGCAGCACGTCTGTTTGTTTAAAATCTGCAGGAATTCGCAGATGTCGTCGGAATTCTGCAGTCGCAGATTCGGTGTGTGCCTGCAAGTAAGTAACTTTTCAAGCTTTTGTTAGATTTTGTAGCTATTTGAAAAAAAACAAAAAAAAAACATTTTTGTCCGTTTGGGTCTGAAAGGGCGCAGCTAATTGGTCCATTATCCTCCCTCCGTGTCTCTCAGTGTTCAGCCATGGAATTTGAGCCTCTAACTATAGCTGCCTTTCATGTGCCTCAGGTTGACATTGAAGTAATTTTTCAGGGAATTACATTTCTTTTGTTTTCTTCAAAGTGATTGTGTCAATTTTAGCCAATTAGCAGAGACATTAAGAAGTCACTGCCCCCAGCTCAGAAATAGTCCTGCACATAATTCACTGTGAAACTTTTTTTTTGTTGTTGCACTTGGTTCCTTCCTTGTGACAGACAAACTGTGTTAATGGGTGAACTTTAGAGGTGCGGGTAGTTTGATTCTCTTATCTTCAGATAGAGGCGAGCTAGCTATCTCTGCTGACGGCAGCTCTCTATTTACAGACATGAGAGAGGTTTCAGTTTTCTCATCTAACACTTTGAATTTATCTCAAAAGATCCAACCACTGCTTTGAGTTCGTCATACAAAACATCGTTATTTAAGCAGGTTGTGTCGACTAATTGAGCCCTAATTTTAGGCTTTATCACAGTTTAGTAATAAGATAAAAACAGTCCCTTCCTCTGGTGTTTCAGTTGGATAAAAACTGGCAAATTTCTTTGCTGATGTGCAATCATTAAATTAAAGCGTTAAAAAAAATCTCTGTTCTGCTTTTGTAGCTGAGCTCAGAGTTGTCCTTGTTGTGCATATTGGCCCAGACGTTGCTCATATATGTCTGTGACCCGGAAAGGAGTGGATATTGTTGTCTCTGCCAGGTGTGTGACTGTGTGAGATTACTGGGTCGCAGCACCAGGCTGTTACACTGTTGCGTCTGTTAGGCTCATTAATTTTTTAAAGAGTTATTTAATTTTTTTGTCTGCGTGTGTATCTGTGTGGTTTAATGTTGATGCTGCAGCGGTCTGCCAGCTGTCTGTCTGAGAGCGGGCTTGCATGATTGTTGGGGAGTGCCAGGACATGCTGCCGTGCCCTCAATCAGGTGCAACGATGTTGTGTTTATTTTTTAATTTTTTTTTTATTTAATTCATGCTGGTGTCTGTAATTTTAATTAAAGCTTGAAACCTGCAGATTTAACAAAGATGGGAAATAACTGCCTTAATATTTTGCAAAAATAACCCTCCTTTTCTGTTCATTTCAGCTTAATTATCCTAATGTTTCTGGTCAAAAATGACGGATATTTTACATGATCACATGTCCATAAAAATACATATGTCATCACCTGATCTTGTCGCATATCTTTTTACCAACTCATTTTTTTTGTGAAAATTGCAAGTTTTGAACTTCCTTTTGGTATTTATGGCCTTGAGGCCTCACTGACTGAGTACTTCATTTCAACATTTAACAAGGACATTGTTTCGAAATCATTTCAATTCCCCAAAATAGTGGGACAGAATAACATTTTCTCTTGGAGACAGGTCCTGTGGGGGTTTCAATGGAAGCCAAAAAGGGGGGTATAAGGTGTATGTATGTGCATGTGTGTGTGTGTGGGTGTGTGTCTGCTCAAAGACACCTGCGTGTTGGGGTGTGGGAAAGGAGTATGGAAATGTGCTTGGACTCTAATTCACACACACTAATAATAGTCTTACCAATTTGTTTTTAATGGCAAGTCATTTTTGACCAGGAACACAACAGGTGTATGCAAATTCAATAAAACACACAAAATTTAATAAAAACTCTCAAAATTTATCTTGTGCTGTCAGATGCCATGTGTGAACAAAGTCACAGGACCTTATGACAAACAGATGAAATTAACTGCATTTTTTTTTTAGAGACAAATGTTGTAAATCAATCAGATTTAACTGAACATAATAGGAAGGTTAAACATCCGTTAAAAATTAAAAATAAAATTAAATGCATGAATGCAAAATTCGTGTATTAGACTCAGAAGGATATGTGCTGTACATGCATTTACCTTGGCAAGCAGAAGCACTCCTTCCTGCGTCACGGGGTCAGTTCTGATGATAAAAGTTGAGCTTTCCTCGAGGTCATCCTCCAGGCTGTAGGTCATTCTGGCATTGATGCCGACGTCTCCATCCATCGCCATAATCCTGCCCACTGTGGTTCCCACAGCTGCATTTTCAGGGACGGCGAAGGTGTATAGGTCTGAAAAAGAAGAAGAAGGAAAGAGAGACGCTTTGAAAATGATTCATGTCGACAGCATTAGCCTGAGACGCCGAATGTTGGAATATTATATCAAAAGGAATACAAAATCTGGATGAAAACCAAATTGGCTTTTTTGCAGCGTGTTAACGCTAACTCACGTTTAGAGAACAACAAATAAGAGTGGTTCTGTATGAAAACATGGCCTACAGAAGTTGACAGTAAGTTCAGTTAATAACTAGTCAAGGGAGTCTGCTGGTGTGTAAAGCGATAAGCAGTGAGGACGCGCAGTGGAGGGTCAATTTGTGTGACACACAGATAAATTGTGGCAACTCCACGTAATCCCAGCCTAACTCTAATAAGAAGATGAGAAAATGCGATTGTGTCTTTGAGGGGACTCGATTTGGATGGCTGCCATGACTGCAAGGAACTCAACAGCAACCAGCTGCTCCTGAAAAGAAAAAAAAAATCCCTGCTGATAATAATTTGCAATTATGTGACAAAACAGAGGGCACAGTTCAAAGTGAAGTGTGGTTATACAATATTTATAAGGCCTTTCGACTGAACATAGAATCCACTGGATACAGTAGAACCAGCAGTGAATCTGAATGTGACATTAATAGTTAAAAATATCACCCTCGCCGTCTCGTTTCTGCAGAATTGATTTCTTCCCTGGGCATTCGTTTAGTGAGGTTTATCACTGAGCAGGCTAGGTTTGTTTCCAAAGGTCATGACAAATGTCCTTTCATGTGTGAATGATTAAATTCATCCAGTGGGCGACACATGTACGTGTGCACATGCAGACGACAAGAACATCCACACCTACTTTCTCATCGCTTTCGCTCCCTCTCTCTCTCTCTCTCTCTCTCTCTCTCATTCTCCGACCTTCTCCTTTTAATTTTGGCTGCCGTTCTGAATAACAAGACGTGTACGGTCGAACGCAGCGCTGGCAGCAAAACCACCCAGCCCGACCAGAGAAGTGTGATCAAATAAATACCTCTTAGGTATAATATCAAACATCTTCTCACAGTCTGCAACGCTTTGTACTTTTCATTGATTCCCTGAGTGGGTATGGCCCGCCGTTTGCATCACTCTGACTCATACTGTCGAAGTGACTCACGGTGCTGGAATGTGGGTCCATTGTCATTGACATCAGTCAGCGTGACGGTGACCGTGGTGGAGGAGGAGTAGCCGCCGCTGAGGCCCAGCATATCCTTCACCTGCACCACCACCAGGTACTGCTCCCTGGCCTCGCGGTCCATGTTCGGCCAGGATGTGACGACGATCCCTGCAGGAGGAGGAGGAGGAGGAGGAGGAGGAGGAGGAGGAGGTATATGAACAAGAGACAGGCTGAATTCATCAAGACAGCATCAAGCGTATCAATGGGTGTTTTTTAACCTTTTCTTTTTTTTTAAACAAAATGTAAGTAAACAAACTTTGTCTCAAGAATTCTTATAGGGCCCTGTCCACTAAAAATTCAAGTCTGCAGATTTGATCAATACACAGAAAAATGTCAAGAGGGCATTCAGAAAACAGAAGAACAATTTGAATAAGGAGAAATACATGAAATATACACGCTATTTTTGTCTCTCAGGGCATCATTCCAAACACTGAATTACCCTAATTTTGTCGACACATCACTTTCAAGCATACAATTAAGTCGTGAGCTGGAGTTATTGATTATTTAAGACATGGAGTATTTATAGTTTTACCCTTTATTTGAGCAGTTAATAGAAATAGATCTACTTTTTCTAATTAAAAAACAATGAAGAAAATGAGACAAGTCTAAAAAGTTCAAATGAACAGCTAAGTTGGTTTAATTTCCAGAAAAATTAGCATCTTATTTTTTTTCTTTTTTTTCAGTTTTTCTCAACTTTTTATTTATTTATTTATTTATTTATTAAATAATATAGAAATTTAAAACACATAAATAAATAAGATTAATGACTTTTTCTGC
>JAQLOL010000013.1:6061037-6074215 GCA_029783665.1 Naso thynnoides
CTTTTTCTGCAGGGACAACACATTCATTGCTTGTTGTGGTTTTTTTCATGGGGTTTTCAAACACCTCCAGATTTCGTCTCATAGGTTAACTGAAGCCATGAGCTAAACTAGAGCACAGCTACATACAACTCGGAGTCAACTGCTGCCCACTCATCAGTAAGAACTAACATTTGACTTCCAAAAAGTCAGATTTGCCCTTGTGCTGCACATTACACAATCTTTTACATTTATTTGTATATTTACTTATTTATTAATCCCCCTACTCTTTACAGTTCAAGTCAACAAAATGTGTGGGAGGTGTTGTGACTGACCTCTGCATCACATAGTGTAAGTGTACACATACTGGCATCAGTTGAACCAGAAAACCCTCACATTTGCCCCAGTGGTCTGAAAGACCTGCTAAGTATGTAAATTTTATTGATTTATTTATTAAGAAATAAAGGTGGTGGGGGAGTTTATTATCAAATTGTAAATAGTTTCTGACTTGTGAAAAAAATGACTTTGACCAGAGGGGACTCTGCCTAAAGACAGGAAAGTTTTGCATGTCAACTGGCTGGATTTAGCCACATTTTTTTGCCCTTGTGCCTTTTTAAAATCTTACTTGTTGTAATGTTACACATTATTTCTGCACAGCCAAATCTCTTTTGCACCTCCCCGACAGCTCAAACTGTAGTTACTGTACGACTGAAGGACTTAAAGTCTCTGTGGGTGTCAGTCATACCCGTCTTAGGCTCCACAGAGAAGTAGGGCTCCCCCTGCAGGATGGAGTAGATGAGCTTGGCGTTGTTCCCGAACATGGGATCATCAGCATCTGTGGCTGTCACCTGGGCCACTGTGGTCCCTGTGGGGGGGGGAGGATCACACAGTCAGAGTTAGCTCAGGCAGCAGTTCCAGTCGACGGGGAAATAAAGTGATTATGCCACAGTCCCGCAGGGTCTGTCTGTCTGGCTCCGGGGGAGGCGGAGGAAATGGAGGAGAGGAGGGGGTGAGGCAGGGTTGGAGGAGGGGTGTTGACAAAGGGGTGAGGGTTGGGAGAGTGGGGATGGGGAACAGTGTTGGCCTTTCACAACTCAGTAACGCTGTGCAGGTGTGTGTGACAGCCTCGCCTGCCCTACAGCCACATCTCTCTCACCATGCAGCTCCTCTTCTCTTCTTCGCACTTGATTCAGTTTCACCTCTCCATCTTTCACACTTCTTCCCCTTTTCTGACCATATTCTTCTCCTCACTTTCCTTCATACAGTGTCTTTCTCCCATTCTTTGTTTCCCAGAGAGCACTCTGTTTTTCTCTCACATGCAGGGACTTAACCATAGCATTTCTTATTTGCAGTCACCCACACTCCAACGTTCCCCTCTCACTTCCCCTTCCCGAGTCAAATGCATTATGATTTATTGCAAGTGAGATATTATGCAGCAAAAGCAGATTACATATAAATTGAAATGGTAATGTTTGTGGTATGAAAGGGCAGTGGTGATAATGGTATTATTTAAGAAATTTAAGGCATCAGAACGCAATACTTTTAACTTCCTGAGTGGGGACAGATGACAGACATTCATATCAGCTTTTTGTTCATTTTCTTCAGTCAAGATAAAATTCAAGTTCAAATTCAGTCAAATGAAACAATAATGCCAATAACAAGTGTTTATCTGTTCAATAAAAAAGTGACTTTTATGGGCAAAACAAAACTCATCACTTGTATGTATATATATTATTTTGAACGTAATACTCTGAAACATACAAGAAAGACAGTTCTGAATCTTGAATAGTCCGAATCATTTCAAATTTGCACTAACTTTTATTTCTGATGTCATTTTTAACTGTTACCATACAATTTATGCACAATATAGAAAGCAAAACAAGGTGGTTCAACCTCGCCACTTATTAAATGCACTATGATGTTTTACTGGCATCTTTAATAAACTAAATATAGCCAACAGCTTCATCTCACTGCTCTTCAGACTAACAGCTAGTTTTGGATAAAGTCAAGCTGTCATTTTAATTAGTCTGTGTCCTATCAGGTGAAATAGGTCTCCAAGCTAACGTTACTGAAAGTGTTGTTTTGATGAGCTATTAATGATGTTATTTTATGCCAAAGTTATTATAAAAAGACATTGTGATTGCTTTTATATTGCCACTGTTTTACCTATTCCAAGTATTATTTCCATTCCAAAAAGTAACAAAAAGTCTGTTCATTACCCAAAAGACAGATTGTTCATAAAAAAACAAAAATGTGTCAGCAAATGTTAAAGCATTCAAGTTCCAATAAAGATGAAATTAATGTTAAAGTGCATTTATCACATTTTTCCTGCACCGTTTACACTAGTTTCTGGCCAAAAATGACAAAATATTATTATCTAGGAATTTGTAATAGTATAATGAAGTTTTTCATTTCCTGGAAATGAAAAAAATTAAAAATGTTGATGGCTCATTCTGCACCTGTGTACTAATGCGATGTGCAATTAAACTCTTTCTCAATTTGTTGAGATGCCAGCGGATAGGCCTTTACAAATGGTGCATTCCATTTGTTCTCAGAAACCAGAGTTTCCAAGTTCAGAGTCAGATACATCATTGGGAAGGCTCCTTGAAGTCAGAATTGCAACTTGCAAACTCTGAGAAACTTTGAAAAGCACCAGGATCAAAATCAAACATGGTAGCTATGTCCATTAACAACAATAAAAGCTGTATTACACTTTATTAGCCAACAAGTATTGTTTTCGAATCGTTATATCAGTCAAACTGACAGTAGCCTATTCTTTAACTTCTATCTGTGGACATGTTATTTTGTCGCTTTAGTGCACAAAAACTATTACATAGTGTGTTGTTATTGTTTCGTAGCTAACAGTGCTAACAACAACAATAGCTAACAATAGCACCTTGTAACTGGAACGGGTCAACTCCGATAGCAAGTAATGGCAATCAGTGTTTTTACAAAGATTTTACTAGAAATACAAATTGGAACTTACAGGGATTGTTTCAATAGGAATTTTTGGAAAAATCCCATTCTTATTAATAGAAATGAACTCACACCTCTACAGTGAATTTGCAGATGGAGCTAATGATCATTTAGCTTAGCTCAGCACAGCACACAAACTGTAAATGGGAAAGCAGCTAAACTGGCTTAATATGGAAAACCAGCCTACCTGAATCTCTAAAACTCACATTTGAACATGTTATTTGGTTAGTGTAATCGATACAGAGGTAAAAACAATAAATCCAGTTAGCAGAAACTCCCTTGATTCTCCACTGTTTGCCTGCCACCATGTGTCAGTGAAGCTATTTCCTCTCAGATTAATTAGTGCAGTTTCGATGCCACTGGTTGCAGTTATACATGTACGGTGAGAGTGGTGTCAATCTTTTGGTCTGAGCATATTTCCAAAAATGCTGATTTGTCCCTTCAGTGTGCTGATGTTTAGCAGTTTAGGGTCTTTAGTGTGTTAGCATTTTCTAATTACCACAAATCACAGAGTACAGCAGAGGTTGATGGGCATGTAATGAGTTTTGCAGTTTTGACCAAAGTATTGGACAAATTGGTGCTAGACGACAAGTCATCGAAAGGTCAGGAAAGTAATTACAGTTGAACCTGAGGGGAATTTACAGTCATTTCTGCATAAAACTGCCTGACAACAACATTTCTTATTACTATATTTCATTGTAAAAACCATACTAACCACACAGCTATACTGCTTCAAATAAGTGACTCAATATGTATATTACCTTTTAGAGGGTTGAGGTGGATTTTGGTAAACAAACTCTTACTGGTAAATGATTGCTGTCACCTTATCTATTTAAACATACCCACTGGAGACATCTCAGGGATGCTGGACACATATGGTTCGTTCTGGAACTGGGGGATGTTGTCATTGATGTCCTGCACTGTGATGATGAACTCTGACTCTGGTTCCTCTGGTTCATTGGACCTCCTGTTGATAGCCTGGGCCTGAAGGACATAGAAAGCCTTTTCCTCACGGTCGAGCTTCTTCAGTGTCCGGATCTCACCGGAATACTCATCTATCTCAAACACGTCTCCGGCGCCTTCTCCTGATAATATGTACTTGATAGAAAACTCGCCCCGGTCATTGTCAGATTTGAGCTGCAAAGGAAGGAAGGAGTGTATGAGAGCTTGATTTTTAAAACAATTTTTCCAGAGGTAAACAGAAGACTTGCATTTTCAAAGATAAGAACCGCATCAAGGACATGGAGGACATTCAATCTGAAGCAGTACCTGGCCAATAACATGAGGAGTCGGATCTTCCTCAGGGACAAAAATCTGATTCCAGATCCAGCCTCGCTTCAGGCGGCGGTGCAGATGAGTGGACCCCTGGGCCATTTGTTGGGTTTCCAGGCCATGAGTACCTCTTATATCGCTCAGCGTCCCGCCAGGAATCATGGAAAAGACCGTTGCCATGGCCAAAACAGTCTGCATGCTCATTTTTACCATCCACCCACACATTTCCTCTGCACTTCCCATGGTTAGTGGACAGAAGATGGGTGTATCACTCTTCCAGTGTTACAAGTTCTTCACTGGACTGCACAGTAAGTCATGATCCCGCCGGAGCTGTATCCCATCGTGCTTTGATGTAATTTGTATGCATGCCCATGTCTCTGAAATAAAAGTTAACATTTTAATAAATGGCTGCATTGAAAAAATCTAGCAGTGCACAGACATTGCAAAATGAGGAAACTGAAATGTCTGGCAGAATGCTGTGCAAAATCCATTTTTCTACCAAAACTTTTAAATGCATTATATTTTAATTGTTTAATTTGTGTAATTGCAAAGCCCCAATTAAATGCTGTAAATCTATCTGAAATTAGAAGTAAATTTAAAGGACTTGGCATAGCTTGGCCAAACCATCCTGATCACAAGAGCTCAACATTTCTGTTTTCGCTCTGATGTTGTTGATGTTTGTATGCTGTAAATAAAAAGTACCCTTCTTATCAACCATTATCAACCAGGTATACATTTATCTTGGGTGGTATTTCTAATGACTTTAATTTATTGGTAAAGACAATAAAGTATTGGTAACACATAATGTATTATGAACATATTTATAATGTGTTATAATGCACCTATAGTGCTGTATAATCATAGTTATGAGCAAGGTTAGGATAACCTCAACCCTAACAATGACCCTAATCATAACCATAATCACATGTAATGCATTGTAAGTGTGTTCATAATGTTTTTTAATGCACTGTAGAGACAGGCTTCATGGAAAGTGTTACCAAAATATATAAAGAAATTGTAAAACTTGAAAGGAAGCCACAGAAAGATCAAATAACAACAATCTAAAGTTGTGTATTAATGTAACATTTTTTTTTCTTACAGAAAAGTCCTGGCAGGGTGCTGAATGAAGTGTTTGTGCAGTAAGAGAGATAAACAGTACTTGGACAGTAGTCCTTTCACTGCTGTTTTAAAATCAAAATATAGAATTATTGATCAGAACTCTCTCATAACAAAGTAACACTAGTGAGTGCAAAATAATTTTGTAATGTATGAACAATTGTTCATCAGATAAATATATTTATTTACTGGTTAGTAAGCAAATCTGGAATGCAGATAGCAAGAGGTCGTGAATAAGGCTGAAAACAATGATCACACAGTTACTGCTGTTTGCAGAAAGGATTAAACAATTATATAAGTTAGCTGAAAATAAATGACCTACTCCCTATTGTCCATTATTTAAAGCCTTTGTTAACTATTCCAACTATTTAAGATAAGAGGTGATATTAATGGTAACATTAGCAAACAGATAGATGGTTGCACTTCAAGTCAAGTGGTAATAATGCAAAAGCCAACATTAAACCCCTTAAACATTAAAGAAAATCCAGGTTAAAATCTATTTAAACTGACAGGTGGTGTTGATGAAATGGACTTGAGTTCATCTGACATGTATGAGCTATGATGACGTGATGTTTCTCTGTCCGTCTGACGAGTCATGTCAAATCTATTGCACAACAACAACTCAGATGCATACCAACAAGAGAGCCAGACTGCATTTCACAGAGAAATACAAACCCTTTGTCTGAACTCTACTTTTTTTTCCATCTTGCATCCTGCCGTCCGGCACGGGGGCCTGAAAACAGCTCTCTGTTTTGAATTCAGACAAGATCGTGCATTGTGTTTCATGGGGGGCAGCAGGGCCCGAGCATCATTCCTAAAGCATGACACTGCACTCTGCAGCTGACTAATGAAGACTTCTAATTAGATCAATGTCTCCCCAGACATGGAAAACAGAGACACACATGCCTCTGACAAACTATGAGTCAAATCAATGCACCAATTATAATGTGCATCAAGCTCAGGGTCAAGAGTGTAAGGACAAAGAAAAGTCAGACAAGACAGCAAATTAGTGAGTGCAACACAAATAAAATATCTTGAACTGACAACCTTGCTGAAGTTAACAGATTTAACTTCATACTGGTGGATTCACAAGTGTTATTTCTTGGTACGAGATGCAATAATCATCTTCTGTCAACTCAACAACTGTCAGAAACCAACAAAATATGACATAACAGCTTTTTAATCCCAGTTACCAGCAGTGATTACAGATATCTGTGCTTTCAAGCTGAGGTAGGAACCATCTGGAAATCAAGCTAGCTGCAGCATGAGACTCCTAAGGAAGCAACTCTGCAGCTTCCTTCCCTCCCTGTTTTCCTCCCTGTTTTTGCTCCGTAGCGCCACCCTTCATCTGGCTCTTATATTATTCTGTTGCTCCTTATTTCTACCTGTTTTGGGGTTGCTTTTCCATGTAAGCAGTTGTTGCGGAAGCTATAAGAAAAACTTTTCCTCCCGGGTTGTCCACCATAGGATCAGGCTTTCGCTAGCTGAGGCGCAGCACTGCACATATACTTTTGTAGCAGCCAATAGAAATATGCACTCTATGGAATAACCCATGATTATCAATTATCAGTCAATCAATCAATCAATTACTTTATTTGTCCCCAATGGGGCAATTGGTTGTGATTGGTCAGAAAGTGTTTGTTAGTGTCTTCATTCTCTAAAGCCTGAATACAGAGCCAAGGAGAGTTGCAGAAGTCCAGTGTTCCTTCAGATCACCTGAATTACAAAATGCTTAAAGGTTATTATGTAATTTTTTCCCAATGACACCAAAAATAAACTGCCTACCCCAGCTTTAAGTTAGCCTCTTTCGTTCAATAAAAGATCAGCGTCTGTCTTCTTGTCCGAGAAAAGTTTTGCATTGCTCGATACTATTGATGTTCTCCTGTTTTCCTTTAACTTTTAACGGTTACTTTAGAAATAAACAATTCATTCGCCTTGACATGAAACCCTGAACCCAACTGTATGGCTCTCTAGACTTTTTGCAAACCTAACAGCACTCAGTGGGAAGGGCAGCCATAATTCTAAACCATTTAAATGAGAAGTTTTTGCAACTGTAATATAGGCACATAGCAAACATAGTCCTACAATGTGCTTTAATCCGAGCATAAGTGTATGTGTTTTTACATTGTTAGTGCTGCTGAAGATTTAAAATCTTGAGTATACTACTGGAAGTTGTCTCATCCGTTTGAGTAGCTGCAGTATTAACGCTTTAACAGCTCATAATGTTCATGTTTCATCTTGTAAAAGTAAATTAGCCGTCAAGACCCATTTGTAATGAACTGGTAAAATCAATTACTCATGTGGGCTCTCGTTTCTGAAATTTAATTCAGATCAAGAACATGAATGAAAGTATCTGTTTGTGCTCATGTGTGTCTTCGCCGTCCATATTCACATCTCCGAGCATTGCGGAGTGACATTCCAATTAGTGGCCAGTGATTCGTGAGCTGCTATGGTCTTTCACACGGCTGCCGAGCACGCGCCCAAACCGAAAGCCTTGAGCCAAGACGAGACAACAGCCCTCAATGTTGTTAGTCTGAGCAACTGTTTGGCTGCCAACATGCCAAGGAGTCCGCTTAAAAATCATCCTGGGGGTATCAGCCTTTACTGATGTGGCTGGAATAGTGCACAGGTCAACAGATGTTGAGGTGCCAATTTAACAAGATCGACCTTTCCGGAAATAGGTGATGAAATTCTGGGAAAATAATGGGTATGCCCAAAAATTCGCCACCATTGTTCTGCAAATAGCAAAGGCATTAGTGAGCAAATACTGTAAAACACATCTACGAGTGACAGCATCAAATACAGTTATAGTTCCACTCTATAAGGCCTTTCAAAACACAAATCCATCAGTTAATCGTTAACAGAATAAGAGTTTTAAGAAAAATCAAGAACAACTAAAAGCTAAAGGAAAGAATTAACCATTGAACTTCCTGGTCAACTTTCTCCTTTTGATAGAAATTGTCATTTCTACATGACATGCAGTACATGCAGAGTGCCCAGAGGTTGACAACCATTCATTACCTCTAATAGGCCTTCCTCCCATTTCCAGCAGACTTCCTGTAGCCTGTATGTACAGCGCGCTGTTCCACCACATGACAGAATGACAATGAGCTGCAGTCTCACAATGTTAAGCACTAGATGCGCTGAGACCGTCACATTATTTTCCTATATGGTGATGTGCTCTAGCTAATAAAATGTCGCTCTGTTGTAGAAATGGCTCTGGGATGATGTTAAAACGTGTCTAATGTGCCAGCACCGATGTTAAAGCGCTGCAATAAAGAAGCAGGAGCTGCTACTTGACATTGTGGACGACACAATCAGGATCAGCATGCACTGTCACGCTAACTGCTAAGTGATGCTAGCTACTTTTGTGCATTAAATGTGCTAATTTATATATATATGACTTGGGCTTATGCAGGATAATGAAAACAGATTTTGAAAAATGAGAAAAATATGAAAATGTGCAAAGCTGAAATGTAATAATCTATCTAAATATAGACTCAAATCTCTAATTTAACTGTAGCTATTCACAATCTTGGAGAAAAATCCATCTGCTCAGCTTCACGTCATTAAGATCACCCTTCCAAGACAAAATGTCCTTAATTGGTCATTTGGGAGCTTATCATGGGACTTGTTGTTTTCTGTTCAGCTCCATAAAACAATAACACTGACATGTAGTTTGTTTTCCTAAATCAGGACCTCAAATGAGTCCAGAGACTGAGTGAGAACAGCAGGGGAACATCAAGCTATCGTGTTCTTGCTATTAAGTACTTTGTGTGATTTTATTATGTGCATAAGTGGAAATCATTTCTGCTTAGAAAGTGTCACAGTATTCCACTGACATTAATTAGTCATCTTTGTCATTGAAAACAATTAACTCATACTCCCTAATAATGAAAAAGATCAGTGGATTATAACTACAGGCAGTTATCTATAAAGATTCAGTTATGGCGTTAAAGTTTGTGACAAAGGTTCAAAGTACTTCAAAGCTGAGGTGAAATGAAAAATACATTTCATACATTTATACATACATACATACATACATAAATACATACATTTTTAACCTTCTTGGATAATATCCCTGTTCATAGTGTGTACATATTTAACAATGTATGCCAAAATTTGTTCACAAAAATTAAATTTCTTCATATTCTTATTTCAAACCCTATCTTTTTTTTAATCCATGTTAAACAGAATCTGACAAATAAGTACATAAGGAGAATCAGCCAATTTTCAATCAATCATATCATGACATCTACCTGTCAGTTGTAATTCATATTTCAGAGAGAGTGGGACAGATTCAGTTGGAGACAAATAGAAAAAAATTATACATCCTGTTTTTAAGCCATTTCACTCAAAAATATGTCACCACACAGTAATTATGTACTAATGAATTACCACTTCAGAGTGTGTCTAAGATAAATCAGACATGTACACCATGCTGAGCCTTACGTTAGTGCGGGAATTGAATAGAGTTTTTTGACTAGGGTCTGAGTTAACTACATCTTATGAGAGGCCTTGCAGCTGAATGAACTTTAACATATGATGTGTAAAGTGTTGAAACACCTCGTTTTCTGAACTCTGAAATGTCTTGTCTTGTTTTTCTGTGTTTCTGAGGGTAATTTTTGCAGGAGTGAGGTAATCAAGATAAGATAAAATGATTGGATGAGTTGTTCAGCAACAGTAGCCTATATAACACCCAGAAAACCTGACATTCAGCAGAGAACACTTGTAGAGGTCCTCTCTCCATGCTGCATGATTAAAGGATCTGGTTCATCACACTGTGTTGTTCTCCTTCTAAGACATAGTAACAGACTAGTTTCAACAGGTAAAATTTCCCTGACATTAGGCTGAAAAAAACTTGAGTATTCACATTGTTGTCATGGTTACTCCCCTGAGCTTTTCAGACATGTTCTCTGTGGGATTGTGACATGGAAAAAACTAAAAGGCCACATCACACTAACAGTCATCATACATGTCATTGTTTTGTCAAGGTCCTGATACATGCTTTGTGGTTACGGACCTTTGTGTGTCATTGTTTACAGTCCTTGAAAATGCGCACACAAAAAAAGAAAAAATTAAGAGACGAGCTCATTCACTGAAAAAAGCACACACAAAAAGCAACAATAAGAATTTTGATGTCCTTTAAAAAAAAAAAAGCCAAATTTAAATGGCATTTTTACAATCCATTTTCTAAGGTGGAATGCATTGAATGACATTGTTGTTGCTACTAGTTATATGCCAGTAAAAGGAGGTCAGGAACTCAGGTTATAAAGTGTTTATTGGCATAACTTTTTTATTCGTCTATACATGTGTAAGTGAAAACAACAACAACAGTGTTTCACTTTGCTATACTTAATTTAATCCACTTGAAAACAAGTGTTAAACAATGAAAAACACTGTCTGTTATTTCCAGCCAGCAGCCATCTTAAAATATGCAAGAAATTTACTGATTTCTTGCTGTGACAAACACAAAGAACCCCTGGACTCATGTGAAATTGATTATTTTCCGTTAGTTTGAATTCCAGCCTTTATGCTATTGCTTTTATGTTGAAATCCTCTTTACTCTTTGTATTCCTCTATACGTCCCTTCCTGGATAGTACATAAAATTGCATCTTATTATTCTCTGACAAAAGCACATCTCTTATGGGATGTATAGCGCTCACTCACACACCCACCTGTTTGTGTGATGCTGTTGTTCCCCAAGCCACTTGTCACCAACCGCCGTCAAGAGCGATCATCACGGGGCGTAAAGAAACACAATCTGCTTGACTAAATACCCTGGTACTGGAAAGCAATTCAGTCGACACAATGGCAGAAGCGAATGCCCATGGTCCTTACAATGTGTAATCCCTTCCACTGACGACCTCCCCTTTTTTTCTCCTTCTTCTTCTCTCCCCTTTTCAGCCGTTCTCAAACTTCCTGGAGAAGAACAAACACAGGCTCTATTGTCTAGGACTCACATCTGAACACTACAGAACACTTGGGGCCTTCATTGCCATGCAAATAGTCACAGCCCGGAGTCACAAATGGATTTCTATCTGTTCACCCTCTCTGTTTTTTGTGAACAATCCAGTGCTTATTAGAGTTTAGCCAGAGCTTGGAGGGGATGGTAATTCATCCACTGTATGACCACTATTTCTGCAAGTGATAGGAAGGCGACAGTCTGTTTTTTGACATTCACGCAGAGGGAGCATGTTGTTCCTGCGCGCCTCATCTTGATACGGCCACATTTAAAAATTGACCTGTCATGACACCCAGTATGCAAAATCACTTGAGATGCTGTTTGTCCTCCACATTCTCCTGCTTGTTTACATGTACTTGTTTACTCAGAGCTACAGTTGTAAATAAAGGGTGGTTCAACTCTAAATGACATTAGCTACACTTTTAGAGGCCTGTGAGGGCTGAGTTGGTCGAAAAGATGAATCTTTTGGTCTCTGAAACAAAAAGGAATCTTGATTCAGACACAATTTATATGGCCTTTATAATCATTTATAATCAATAATAAGATCAGTGTTTTGAGAATACTAGCATAGAGATGACAACACAGATTTGGAATTGTTGAGGACAAAACAGTCATTTAAAAACATATGTAAAGTATTATTTCTTATACGTAAATATTTATCAGATCTTTTCTTGCAGAATCCCAGGAACCACAAGTTCAACTGGATTTGGCTAATGCTCTGAAACAAAAAGTTTTACAGATTTTATTTTTTGGTCTCACAGAATTTGTCTCTTCATTAACTGACTGCCATGTTGGCTCTGTTTTAGTTTAGCTCTCTTTTCTTTCATCATCATCTTTTTGAATCCTAAATTAGTTACACCGTCTTTACTTTCACAGACTCTTTTTCACAGTCTCTAATATTCCTTCCTGTGTTTCTCTCGTACTTCTGTCTCCTCTCTTTTTAACCTTCCATCCACTCAATGGAAATACACTTTTCACTTAAACAGCTAACAATCTAGAGGTGTGGGTCAAGCAACAGTATGTTAACTGGACAGGCTGGCTAATGTTATGTTTCCACCTCGAGAAAATTTCTGAAAGTTTGTGAATATTTACTGTATTCATTACAGTTATTCTCTTTTACTGCTCCTCTTGATCTAATAATGTAAATGAACGATTTGGGTGAAATATGTAGAACTCTACATGATAATTCTCTGCAACTCCCAGTCCCACATTATTTACTAAAACCCCACCAACTTCTTGCACAAATTTTAAAGGTTTCTATTTTCATTCTACCCATTTCACCTGAATCTATGTCATATAGACAAAGATGAAAATGTCATAAAGCTCGAAGCGCTCCGACTTCTCTTCGACTGTGAGTTTAAACTGTTACGCATTGTGAGCTAATTACTTTGTCTTCTGTCATCTGCAAAAATGACTGAGGAATGCAGCAGGTTTCAGATAATGTGATGTCCATCCTCAGTTAACATGGGGGTACAATGTTTCAGATGAGCACAGAAATGCCATGCATTGTAGGGTAAAATATGTCAAAGTAACAATCAAACAGTCTGAAAAAACATGTTTTAAGAATAAGCAGTGTTTACATGCATTAAGCCTCCAGTACAGCCCTGCTGGTAACCGTAGTCCCTCCAATTACCACAAGTTAAAAGTTTCCCATTCTTTAGTCATTTTTTATTTAATGACCAAATAACCTTTTGGATGAAATACCCAAAGAGCCTTCATTACACATGTCTCGTAAACACGCTAACCTCCGTGGGCTAATTACAAACTGAACCAATGCTAACGCAGTGAATAATTAGAGAGCTCCAAGAGGGGCGAGCTAGCATTGTTGGGTGTAAATGTCTCCAAAGTGGCTGCACCAGCCCTCGCCGCTTT
>JAQLOL010000013.1:6077650-6099306 GCA_029783665.1 Naso thynnoides
AAGTTATATTTGATATTCAATTTTGATTTGAAGTTAATGCTTCAAACACACACCATGCGGTTATCAAATAACTTTAAACAATAGCCAAGGGTTAAAAGGAAAACTAAACAATTGCTTAACTTTTTACTTGGTTGGTGGTGAATGTGCAATATTATAATGAACAAAAATAAATGTAACAAAAAATCATATGCTTATGCTTTTTTCTCTTCAAAGACTGCATGGAGTCTTGAATGACAGATTAGGGCTTATGTAAAAAGAGGTTGATGAGTGGCAAGTCTGACTTGTTAGCCATGGATACAGAACACCTGGAGGATGCAAGGAGAGCAATATCGGAATGAAAGTTTGTTGGAAAGGTAGGCCAGGATCACAAATCTCAGATAAATGTGCCTTTAAACTTCATTGCATAACATATGGCAACATCATGTGATTGGAATCTGTCCTAAATGTCATAATGTTATTTAAACTGTTTAAAATTTTAGATTCACTTTCATTAGTTTCATCTGTAGTCTATTTACACAGTTTCTGGGGCTTGTCTTCATGCTGTAATGTACTCACATTGACTAAATGTAAAACCCTCAGTCATACGTTGGTGAGAAAGTTATATCACTGTTTTTCTATTTCATGTCAGCAAAGTTCCATCTTCTGAGAGTGAGAACTGACAGCATTTCTCGAAGGATTAGCAGAAGGAATGAGCCGACTCCTCTCTGTTCTCTGGGGAAATATAGTTTTGAGTTGAACGTGCGGTATCCATCATGCTGATGAAATGCATAATTAATTCTCATCATTCCTGTAATCCTTCTTTAGACTTGACCGCAAAGATGAAAATTACAAGCCGGGCCCATGTCAGCCGAATGGGTGATGTCTATTGTAGTCTTCTCACACAGAAGCAAAGAAATGCAGATGATAAATCGGCAAGGTTACAAAGTATTTACACAAATAAGTTGAAAACAATCGATCGGGTGCACCTCACTGTCATACCCTTAGGGATGTAGTTCCCCTGGAAGAATGCACAATCCCCCTGGCCTGGGTTCATTTGAGACGCAGATTGTGTCTGATTGATCAATGAGAACCACTGCTGAGCCATCAATCTAACAGGAGTGGAATGGGAAAAAGGGAACATTAACATGTATAAGCTGCCGTGTCCCGACAATGTCCTCTACCTTGAGTTGGTGGGAAAGCAGCCACCTCAAGGGACAAAAACAAAAGTGGTAAGTCTAAGACCTGTGACAGCAATGCGTTATATAAGGACAACAGGGAGGATGTCAACATCTCAGCGCTTTTGTGATCTCATCTCTGTCATGGCAGAGGCTCCTTATCTCTGGATCTTACCAAATATATATATATCATGGAGCTGCTGCTACTACACAGCTGTCTCTTACACAGGTTAGAGAGTTAATAATCTCGAAATTGCATCAAACTTGAATATCACCTTCAAATGCTGTACAGTTAATCATCACCGTAAGCCGCTAATGAAAGCATAAAATTGCTGGCACCTTTTTGGCCACTTCCGCGCCGCAGTATTTAAGACAAACAGGTGATTAATGAGTGATTTGTGCCGGTATTGCTGCTAGACAGATGTTCCATATTGCAGCAATCATTTGGCAGAGCAGTTAAGAAATGTTCGTCAAGGTCTTTCTGTAGGAGTGCAATGCTTCTAAGATCCATTTACTAGTGTCAGTTTTTATATAAAATCACAGTACAGCAACAACTCCAAAAATGCACAATAAGGCATGCAGCTAATGTCCTTGTGTGCGCTGATATTTGAATTTTTCAGATTTTTCTGTAATCAGAAATATAGGGTTACTGCAGCTATTGTGCAAAGTTTTCCTAAAAGCATCAACTTCCATCAGGTCCAACTGGCACTAATGCCTAGTCAGTGTCTTACCGACTACCATAGAAAATAATCAGCACGCTCTCTGTATGGAGAAGCAGCACAATGCACTGGCAGGAAACAGAGCATGTATTGTTGAAACGGTACCAACAGCAACATGTCTTTTAGGCACCAACGAGACCACCCACCTAAAGTATATAGCCTTTGTCCCCTATATGCTACACTTCTAGCGCAAATTTTACCACCTTACATTTCCATCAAACCGTTGTTTTCTTTGGGACTACATTCCTTTAACTGCACAATGGTTCACAAATATGAACATTTGTCCTGGAGTCCTGAATCCTGTTCTATTTGTCCTGAAAATTAGATTAAACCCGAGTGTGATAATAGTCGAATGCACATACTGTAATCCTGCTTGTTGTGAACCACTACATTTATTTGTGGTAAGCGCCACACTAGCAGTAACATTGACCATCCCAGACTTTCTGTTGTTTTTTGTTTTTTTAATCATTCAAAATTGGTAAAATGTTCTTTTATTATAAAGCATTGATTCTCTCGGGTCCTTGCTTTTATGGATGAACAAACTTTTTCACTACACCAAGTATAGAAATTTATTTACCTGCAGAATCAGCTAATTTAGTAATTGATCACAATTCAGAGGGTGTTACCTACTGGGCAAACAGCATTTTTCCTCAGACTGGTTTACTGATCATGCAGCTGCTGGAACCAAACTGGAGTCACAAACTTCTTTTACTGCCTGGTCACACAATGCAACAGGCAAATTACCTGTACAGACATGGTCAGTCTGTATAAAAAATTAATGTTGCCTGCAATACTGTAGGCATCATGGCGGAAAAAAATAAAACAACTTTATTCTTTGCAGTTATTACAATTTTGAAAAAGCATAGAAGGATGTTTATCAAAACAGAGGGCAGGGAAATATACATCGCTGTCTTTGAATTCATTTTTGACTTAAGGTATTCCTGTAAGCGGAGGACATTACCCATAACACGAACCCTACACCATTCAAACCCAGGATACAGGTACAGAGGGAAGAACGAGTGCAAACTAAACTGCATATTAGAGCCACAAGAAGTTCAACTGAGGATATTGAAGGTTCTTGTCAAAGGGCATCTTGACACAACTTGACAAGTGGTGAGAACAGCATGTCTTGTTAACTTTTGCCACCCTGATCTTTTCTCCTTATCTCGGAGGTTGAGTATGTGACATTCCAGTTGCCTTCTCAACCATCCTGCTATTTCTGAAAAGCCAGCATTTCATTTCACAGTGTACTTTCCAAAACAATATCAGCACATAATGTGTTGATATGTTGGTATCCCGAGAAGTTTATCTCTCTGGCTGGTCTATGATAAATAATAGATGAGTTTACAAATTACCCCAGATTCTGACAACATTGCTATAAGCTGCAAAATATCTACGGGGTGAACAAATGTCAGTTGTGGGGAAATACAGTATAAGCTTAAATATTGACATTCAGATTGCTGCGAAATCAGTCCTCATGGTAGCCAGTCACAGTAATACTCAGCTTGTGGCAGAATTCATTCAGTCCTGCAGTCATGCTCCGGCACAGTAGCTAATCTCTGCCCCCAAGACACTTCAGCAGTAATGCACCTGTTAGAAAATCCCCATCCATGTCATCCTGAATTGTAAAAAGATTAGCTAATATTTTATAATAGTTTGGGGGATTTATTGGACACTTGTGTGTTTCTCTCTCTGTCTGGAAGGCTACCCTGTCACTCAGTTTTTCAGGAAAACGACAAACCCCCAAAACTGATTTTAAAATGATAGTCTGTCCTGTTTTATGCTCTGAAACTACCAAATGCGATCTCTATTCTGAAATGTTTATAAAATATCCAGATTTTAATTTGAAATGGTAATGATAGTGCAAAAAAGACTCAAAGGAGTGCAGGGAAATATTTCAAAAGCCATCATGTGGCTGTATTTTGTGGCATGCTTCTGTTCAGTTCAAACTGTGGAACTGGTGCCAAGTATAGTATTTTTGGTAAGGCATATATTAGATGGATGGATGGATGGATGGATGGATGAATAGATAGACAGACAGGCATGTATTAGTCCTTAAGGAAATTCATTTTGTGCCCTACAGCAATCGTCAGAAACAAAAACAACAGACAGCTACCATGACAACACAAACACCAACACACTCAACATAGTAGTAAGACAAACATGACGTACGAAGATTCCAAAATAGAATAAAGTGCCTGTTATAAAGTGCTCTATACACTGGCCTGTTGTAAAGTGCTCTACATGTAATAAGGTGCCCTATGTGCCCTACATATTATACATATTGTACAGTGCATCATCTATACATAGAGTTCAGTTAGGTTAGGCTGTTTATGTTTACAGTTTATTTATCAGTGACACTTGTGGGTATGAATGATCTGCGAGCCTGGTAGGAGCACCTTAAACAAACTGTAGCCAAAGTTCTTTTATATTACATGAAAATTGCAGGAAAAAAAACAATGTGCTGGCTCTAAAAGGTTTTGAGATACCTTAAATGTGAATCTTAAAGCAGGAGACCAAATGAAAAATAGAAAATGATTTCACACAACATTACATTTTCCCTTAAAGGACCACTCCAGTGTTTTTTTTCCCTCCTTACCATTTACAGAGACCACCTCATCTTCTACAATTGTTGTTGCTCTTGCTTATGTATACTTCAGGACTGTCTTTTTAAACCCCATTCACTGCCGTTCTTGTTGAAACAGGGTGTAGAAACACTATAGGACACATGAAAGTTGCAAGGTATTGGTAATTCAACCTTCCGAAGAAAACATCTGCATTTGGAGTGAGAGTTAGACGGGAGCTGGAAGCTGTTGAGACAAAAGTTATTACACCTGGAAAAATAGTTCCTCACAAGTGCTGCCATCCTTGCTCGCATATTATCGTGAAGAAGGATTTTCACATAGACATTCTTTGAACATTGTGTCTCATTCACAGGTGTTTTCTGTAACGTTTATTGAATATGGACAAAATGTAAACAAACGCAATATTTCATGGATAAAGCTGTTTTGGGAAAAAATGGCTGGGATTTATACCTGTGTGGCTGATGCTGACAGCAGACAATAGCATGTAGTAACACTGGTGTGTCCTTTCAAAAGTTTTGTTTCCATGAATGTAAGTTATAGAAGTTGGCTTTGTGTGAGTAGGTAAGCAGCAAATTTGCACCTTCAATTTATTAGCAGTAAAACACTTGTATCTGTTTCTCTGTTTGAAGCCAACTAATCTTTCCATCACAAACCTGCTTTCCCTCGGGCCTTTGTTGCTTTAATGTTTTTAGAGGAGTTATACTCTGCAAGCATCGAAATAAATCATTCCAGATTGAACTGAGTCAAATTGAATCATGGGCAGAATGTCAGATTTTATGATGCACTGCATCTATTCTGTGAGAGGAAATTGAATCGAAAATGCTGTCATTAAATCTTTACACCTCTAATACTTACAGATCAGCCACTGCTTCCATTTTGACAAATGTGGTGATTTGTTCACCCCAAAAAATTCTGAACAAAAAGAATTAATTTTTTTGTTGCTTAATCAGTATTAAATTTAGGTGGAGCAGTCAGACAAATATCCTAAAGCATCACAGATGTGGACAAAAATCCCATCAAAATACAAATTAGTTGGTCTACTTGTAACATTACTACAATCAAAACCAATAATTTGGGTTGCTGACAGTATTCTCAGAATCACTAAGAAAGGGTTCGGTAAGAGACACACAAAAAATAAATCAAAACTACATCAAACCCCAAAATATCACTTTGTTAGGAAACCAGACAAAAACAATAAAGTTACCTTTAGAATTATTTTCTTTAATCAATTACTGTTTGTATTTCCACAGAGACATGTTTCTTATAGAACTGCAAGCAATTAAAATCTTAGTAATACTTCTTGATATTCCACCCTGCACTGTACAACAGGTGGTGAATTAAATCTGAGTAATCTTTTTTGAAACATTCCTCTTTGACGTCAACTGTCTTTCCTTGAAAAAGTTCACTAAGGAACATATTAACACCTCATTTTTACATAACAATGAGGAGACATTTTTTTTCTGCTTTTTACATCACAAGACAAGAATGAAAGAATAAAACAATGTCTTATAATCACAAGTCAAACTATAGAAGCTGTTAGAGGCAAAGTCATTCACAAAAGGATACCTTGGCACATGGTAACAAGTGAAGGAAAAAGCGAGTTGTGTTAACATTTTTCACTTTACCAGGTAGCAGATCTGTAGATAAATGTGAAATGGAGTCCGAGCAATGACACAGTGAAATGACCACAGCAGGAGCACTCGAAGTGGAGACATGAGATTTTGTTTTGGAAAGTGCCGCCACGCAACATTTCACAAAAGTCAATGAAAACTTTAGAAAAAAACATGTTTAGCAACATCAGGACTGATTTTTACCACCATTTTAACTTCCAGTAAAACAAAACCAATAAAAAAGGACACAACTTCACCGAATGGTCTCCTCCCCAAATGGGTTTCTCCTATGTTTGATTTATGAGATGAGACGGACACATTAAACCTCCTAGTTCAAACCTATCAGCACTATTATTGTGAAAGCTCATTTAGGCACGATAGCTCAAACAAATGTTCAGTAGAGACTCAGCCTCCGGTGAATTGCAGTTAATTACTAGGAAGACAGCTCCAGAATTTGGCTCTGTACGGCACCAGGATCTTTGAAGTATTGTTGTAAGCAAGACACTTGCAATGTTGGTATGTTGCTTGGTCGACCACTTAAGTCCAAAATGAAATATTTCAACAATTACTGGATGAACTGGATGATATTTTCAGCACTTGTTCATCCACTTTTATTTATGAGTGTTTACCTTTTACTGATACTTCATCTATTTTTACCAACCACTTTGCTGTAGTGACACTGTAAATGTCTTAATAAAGGGGTTATCGTATCATATCATATTGTATCGTATCCTGTGATAAACAGTCATGGTCCCCAGAGGATGAATGTTTAATAATGTTGCTATAGAGACATCATCGATAAAGAAGGGGATGCTGCCAAAGTGAAGTATTTAGGGGGTTACCTTGAATGGTCGAAGTATCATCAAAATCATTCATCCTCTAGGGAATGTGAATGTCTGTACGAAATGATGAAGTAGATAAGATACGATTAGATTACTTTGACCGTTTAAGGTAGCCCCTAGGAACTTTGGCATTATTCTTCTCTTTATATGTGCTATAGACTTTCCTCTGCGTTCTTAATGGAGTCATTAACTAATATTGTCAATGAAAGAAAGTGTTCCATTGGATACAAAATTCAAAAATATCATTAAAAAGAACTTTTGGGGTCATTGTTGGGCCAGATGCTTTGTTACAGATGATGTACGTAGCAGTCATTTGCGCTAACACTAAAACTAACACTAAAACATTTATTCTGGGAACTTTAAGAGTTATTTGTTCGGAGGGAATTTTTCCTCGGCCTTGACAATGCTGCCAGGCCTAACGGTGAATGTCAGTCCGGACAATTGATACGATAAACCCAATTGAAACTTTCAATCTCTCCCCCACTGATAAGAACAGAGGGAGTCTGCGAGGGGAAAGTATAAGAGGGGGACTTTCTTTCCTTGACGGCAGAGTGTCAGTAACAGCAAAATCTCCATTAGGTTGCAGAGGAAAACAACATTTGGGAGCAAATCTCCTGCAGTTCAGCTCAGTACACTTTCCACGGCAATATTGGTTCAGCTTTTAGAGGAAGATGAGAGGAGGAAGCCTTTGTGATTTAATGTGTTTTTATAAAGATGCTATGTATGGAATCAGAAGGTGCAGGAAAAATAACAGTGCTCCTTAGGATAAATGAACTCTGAAATCATTAGGGTAATAAATAATGAGATCTCAGTGGTGGAAAAAGTATTCAAATCTTTGACTTAAAGAAGCACTCAACCAATTCAACAACAATTACAAATTCTGGGGAGCTTTACTCAGCCTGTGAAAATTACTCAATTGACATCACCTTGCTTTCTTAGCTTGGGCTTACAGACGACAATTTTATATCAGGAAGTCTCCGCTCCAAACTGCTGGAATGGATTTTGAAAGCTAGAGGAAATTGTCAGGCTGGGCGGCTATTGAGGTTTCTATTTTCTTTTCTTTTCTGTCTGTCTTTCTTTTTTTTCTTGCAGAATGAACCTTACTAAGGACAAACCATCAGGGTATCTCGGCTTCAGCAATTTGGATCATTCTTCATTTTTTCTTTTTCCTTTTGTAATCCCTCCTCCAAACTTAAACAAAATGTAATGCTAAATCTCTGACATCAAATTAAGACAAACTCAAACTGGATTTCAAGAATGTCTTTTATGGACACAAGTCAATTCAATTTTCGAACTCCTACAATGATAAAACATCTTCTTATAAACACAATCGTAAAACATTTAAAAGATACAGGTTCCGCCTGAATGATCCCTGTCTGTCACACATATATTTCCCTCATGATTCTCCTCTCCAGGCTGTGATCAGGCTCAAACTTACTTTGCTTTTTCTACAGTTCTTGTTAGATTGTTTGTACTGGTCCCATGGTATGGGAAGTAAGAGGTTGGAGTCAGACACAGAGATTAGAGTCAGACACAGTGGTAGAGAAGTTGTTAGGGTTAGGCACTGTGAAGAGATGCAGTTAAGGCAAGAGTAATTTATATGGGATTGGTTCGAAAAGGCGAGGTCAAAGGGGAGGAAGAAGGGGAGGCCTGGGAAATGCAAGCCTCCTAAGTCCTGGAGACCAAGGTTGCCAGAAAGGGGAATGCTCTCCACTTAGTTAATCTGAATAGATAGAAGAAATATTAAACAAAATACAATATATTGCAAATACATTTAATTCCCATTTCATGACACCCAATTCTCGAGGGTTTAGTTTAGGTTTGGGGTTAAATCTCTCTAACTCAAAGCTTTCTTTCTGGCATAAATGCTCTCATGAATTAATACTATAATTCAAAGATAGTTTTTACAAGTAAAACTACTGCAAGAACAGAATTGATATCAGTAAGATGTATTTAAAGAAGACGCATTATACTCATTTTGGGGTCTTTGACTTCGGTTTTAGATTCCTGTAGAGCAGCTAAACAGAAACAACTAAACAGTAAAGTCTGCAGCTCTTCAGAAAACTTTGACTCGCTCCCTTGCAACTTTTATTTTCTGCATTCTCTCAAAATGTTCTGCATAGCCTCTTCCTCCCACTTTCCATCATCCTGACACAAAATAAACACAGCTAGGACACTGACAAAATGCTACTTACAGCTGCACTTCTCTTCAACATGACAAAGCAAATGTGGGAACAGCAGTCCCTTAGCAGCAGTTTAGCTGTTCATTGACCTTTCGCAAAGCTCCACCCTCTAACACGAACAGGCCAATCAGAGTGTAGCATCTGCAAGCTCTTCCCAAGGGTCTGACAACTACACGGCTGTGCTCCATTGAAACTCACACAGTCTTCTCAGATTTTCGTCATTTTTCAGGTTGGTTCTGCGAATTTCAAAGTCGTTGTGGTTAAACATTGTGTCTTGGGCACTTCTAAAACTAACATTAGTCGGTTAATTTGAGTTACTTAGGCAATAGCTTTTACGAGCGCTAGCAAGCCTAGCCAGCTAAGTCTGTGGCTGCAGTCTGGACACTGGCTGCTCTCACTAGGCTGCAGTGTTTAACCCCAACATAAAAGCCAAACTTTACTTTTAATGTTAAAATACAAAGAGACGTGTCCTCCCCTTGTTTTAAATGGCATGTCCTAAATAGTTACG
Source organism: Naso thynnoides (assembly GCA_029783665.1). Classification (NCBI taxonomy): domain Eukaryota; kingdom Metazoa; phylum Chordata; class Actinopteri; order Acanthuriformes; family Acanthuridae; genus Naso; species Naso thynnoides. Next base: position 6,087,252 of record JAQLOL010000013.1, read on the forward strand.
AGTCATTAACGTTACTGTGATCGGTAGGCTATAGCTTTCCTTGCTGAGTCACTCTGATAGCCTGAATATATCCTTCAACTGCATACTGTAAACCTTTCTGTCTGCTTCTGTCTGAAATCACTTTTTTGTTTTTCCGAAAATTACGCAAATTTCTTCAGGGGATTCAGTTAAAGACACGCTGACTCCGACAGCTTGTCAGACTTAGCAACAGTAACTAAGGGGGCGTGGCTTTGCGATAGGTTAATTACTGCCGACTGTTTACTGTTTATAGTTTAGGTTCATGTAGTTTAATAGATTAAAGTTGCTTTTTTCTTCACTTGTTTGGAGTCAAATAGTAAATAGGAACTGAAATGTATGAGTCAAATATTGGCTAAGGTCTTGCTAACAGTATTTTTTTCATTTTTTAAAGACAATGCTCTACTGTTAAGAAAAAACAGACCATAACACTGATGTACCTTCTTACTTTTGCAGCAGATGCTTACAGTGTGTTTGAATGCTTAATTAAAGATGAATAATCAATATTGCTAGTTGGACTAGAGTATGGTGTGACAGAGCGATGAATCTGCGACAAGTGATAATCCTAATAAACTCATATGTTAAATTCAATCTAGAAATGTCTGTAAATTATAAGAAAAGGATAATAATGAATGTTTATAATGATAATGATAACTGAATTTTAACAAAAGAGGAGATAATGGTAAAAGTAGTAAGATTGAAACAGGTTATGCCCTTTACTGAAATGTTCCCATAACACTTGACTGTTAGCTATTTTATCCCTGAAAATGTCCTGTAAAATGATCCCTAGAACGGAGGCGGAACCCTGGATTAATCCTTTCATCAATTAAGAAGTGAGCAGAGAAAAAGGGTAGAGAGGAGACACAAGTGTGTGAGAGAGGGTGGGACATCAAGAGAGCACATGCAATTAGAGAGAAGAGCTTGAGGGTGAGGTTAAAACAAGAAGTGTTCGTGAAAAACAAACAGAGAACAGCAGAGACGCTCCCTCATCATCCCGAAGGGCATATTGAGGTAGAGCAGAAACACAGACTGCGCTGATGAATACGTTTCGTAAGGCTCTCAGGGGCTGTCCAATCAGGCAGCGCCATTGATGAATAGTCATGAGTCACCTTATCAGCATCTCCATGGTTACGCAGATGTGACTGTGGCCCTGTGAATGTGATGAGGGAATAGAAATGGGCCAAACGCTGCTCCGTCTTCATCCCGCGCACATCTTGATCACCAATTACAGCCCAGCAGGGGAGCATCCAGGCCATGTGTTTGGGCCTCTCTGGCCTCGAGGATAAGGTGAATACAGTGCGGGATATGTTGAAGGAGATGGTTAGAGATATAATACGGAGGAGGAGGGCAAAGGGGGGGGGGGTTCGAATTCAGCATGATCTGTTTGTTGACTTAAAACCACAGTAATCGCCGGTAAAGCCAGTTGACACACAGCACACGCAGGTGAGGGCCGGCAGGATGAGGAGAGGGGAAAGGGATGACAAGATATTGAATTTAAAGAGCAAGGAAATTAGATTGAACAGGATCGGGGAGGGGAATATTATCAGAAAAGCGTGAAAATGACTGACGGATGTGCAGGACTAGAGAAAGCTGCAGGAGATCAAAAAAAAAAACGAAAAGTGGCATGGGATGATGGAATAACGGGCTAGGACAACAAGTGATGGTTTATATAATCGCCTAAGCTCTTACACAGACATTTTACAAAGAGCGACAACACTCTGAAGTGCAGTTTTCTGATAATCAATTCCCAAAAAGCCACTGCTCCGCTCTAGCTCTTAACACTTGTTGGAATCCTGTTAAGGATTTGAGAGACCCATTAAAGATGGGTACCACTTATCTAAAACAATAATGCCTACAAATAATAATTAATATCTCAGTTCAAGGATGAGAGGGTCTTTGTCTTTTCCATCTTAAATCACACTTTACTGCTTTATACACAGAAGAGGTCACTGCTCTTGATATACCCTGATAATTGCAACCTTCTTATCAGTGATATGACAAGCCCAGAGCAAACAGTGTTAATTGTTTTTGAGCCACTGCTTATCTACCTGCTTATTTATTTATGAGAGAGTGGAGCAATCTACTGCATATTTGAAACATTTAATTAGATTAGAAGGCAGCTCCTGCGAAGAGGACATACTCAAGCACTCAGGGAAATTATATGTGTTTTTCCTGTAAAGCCTGCCAAAACTCTATCCATTCATCCATTATCTGTAACCGCTTATCCTTGGCAGGATTCCAGAGAGGGCCTTTGGCCAATCCCAGCTGGCATTGGTCGGGGGCGGGGTACACCCTTGCTCACTAGTATATCATGGGGCTGACGTAAAAAGGCAAACAATCATTCAAGCTCAAATTCCCACCTATTGGTAATTTAGAGCAACCAACTAACTGAACTTGCAGCAGGAGCACCTGGAGAGATCCCACACAGGCAGTGGGAGAACATGCAAACTCCATGCAGGGAAATTTGTTTTATCAGTCTGGTCCTCTTGTACTTACGTGTATCTCCAGTCAGTACCCTTGACCAAGGTACTGGCTCTGAATCTGGTCCCTGGATGCTGCACTGTGGCTGCCCACTGCTCCTCAGGGACGGTTAAATGCAGAGAACACATTTCACTGTACACTGTATATATGACCAATGAAGTACCTTTACCTTTACCTTTTTACTTGTCAGGGTCTGGTTGTGTGGAGCCTGCACTGGAAGGCAACCACGTGAACAGTCATGCATACACGTAGGTAAAGAGGTAGGCAGCCTCGATAATTGTTTATTCTTCTACACCCCGTGTAAAGAAACATTACCACCTGCTCGCTGTTCTCATTTCACAGCCTGTTGACTGCGTTTAAAGTGTGATTAATCTTGCAGAAGGTATTTGGCAGTGTATCTCAGCACCGATGTGGGTTTGATGCATGAAGAATGTGTGAACTCTGCCTGGAAAGGTCGATGTGGGAGATTCATGGAGCCATTAATCTACCACCCTGTTTGAGTCACACTTTACCCAGATTCGATTCATTGATGGCACATGTAGTATCCTTTCTTCTAAACCTCCTATTTTAAAAAACAGTCCAATCAGTATGCTTCATCTTAGGGGCAGCTCTGTCTGTAGACAGAAAACACTGCAAGTGGACTCCGCTTTATCTCTATATATCACAGCACAATGACCCGAACCCTTCGCACAGATGAGGAAAATACCGAAAATGTGCTCCGAGGGTTAAGTACGATAACTTCAACCTATAATCCATCTGTTGTTATCCAGCATTTTCTTTTGCATGAGCTGCAGAGGTTTTCCCATCCCCATAGATTTGAGGCACTTGCTGAGTATTTCATCTCATTTCATCGTGCATAGACCAATACATCACAGAGCCATGCCTGAGGCAGAGAAGTCTCTGGGTCATGTCCTTAGCCGACTTTTCTTCACTCAAGGGGAGCTCTTTGAAACAAACTGGTTCATCTCCCTCACCACCTCTAGGATGACACTTCTGTATACGATTGTTACTTCTTTATCATCTGCCAGTTTTCTCACTCTTAACCTTGTCTCACGTCTCGTTGTTCTCACTTTTACAGCTGAAATAAATAGGAAACGAGGATATGTGCGAGGATATAGTGGATATAGTATACGAGGATATAGTGTCCTCTGAGTGTGTTTTGCCGCGACAACCTACTATATCCTTAACACTTTTTGCAACCTTCCTAAAAGTGTAAAAATTCTATCGTAGACATACTGTTGGAATAAAAATAAATATGTTCATTCAAATTGTATGGCCCAAGGGGAATGCAAATTTGAGTGGAAATTATATACACTGTTAGTTGAAGGCCAGCAATGCCATGAACGTCTGAGAATAGAAAGGCAATTTGCATATAATAGTAGCAGCCGGTACTCAGCAGAGGTAGTGAGTTGTTTGATATTTCACGCAACTAAAGGTAAATAACAGGAAGAATGTTTTGATTTGCCATTACTGCCACATGTGGACTAGAGAAGAATATTTCATACAGTGCGTGATGAAACTGAGGTATTCTAATGATTGATAGAGAATTAAGACCTTTAGAAAACCAATAAAGGTCTAAACAACTTACCGCCGCTTACAGCAAAGGAATCTCCCAGTGTGCAATAATGTGTAATATTTTCTTTATATGGTACATTGTACTTTCTGTCTTCAATGCAAAACAGCTTTCCCATGTATGGACACAATGAACAACATAAGACCATGCCTGTAGAATTATTCATTATGTGGATCAAAGATGTAAAAGAGGAGTGAAACAATAGAATATTACCAGTCCCAACTTACCACCCCTCTGTTCTTCATACTTTGCTACATGTAAAATGTGCAAAGAAGCTGTGAGCGTTGTGTGCTATAGGAGATGAACTGAGCTAATTTTTATTTCCCTGTAGGATACTGTGTTTTACAACTACGTGATCCACCAGACCAAGCAGTAAAACACACAGTCTGGTTGTAAATACCAGAAACTCTCACCATGAGGCAACAGATAAACCTGTGTTGTTGAGGCAACCCGTTCACTGAGACAGCATGCGCCGAGCAAACCCCTGACTGCTCGAGACGTTCAGATCAGAGAGTAAGATGAGCCACGGTGATCCAGTTTGCCTAAATAAATCAGGTTACATACACTATTCTTTCCCTTCCAAGCCAAGGAAGCTATCAATAAAGGCTCGTAGATTAAACCTCTTTCCCTGTCCTTTGTTTCAAATGCAGTATTGGTTTCCAGAAAGCTGGGAGCTGCCTATGTACTGGCAGAGAAATGGAGGGACCAAATTGTTTTTCAACCTGGTGATTTACTGCATCGCCTCCAATAGCAATCTTTCTTTTTCATCTCCTCTGTCTTTCCCACCCTCTCCTCTTCTCTTTGTCTGTCTTCTTTCCCAGCCACTTCTCTCTTTGCTCCCAGGCTTTACGCAGAATCCATTTAGGATTCATTCTGTGATAAAATCAATCGCTAAATTCAGAGTGCTGAGATGAATGAGTGACGAAGGGTTGCACATATTGAGTATGGCACAGGTTGCCCCCTGGCTTGAAATGACAATAGAGCATTTTTTTTTTTTTGTATTTGAATCTAAGCCTTGAAGCATTTCATAATCACAGCTGTGTTGTTTAGCAGTTGTTAGTAGGCAAATCTGCAAAAATGAAAAAAAAGAAGCTTCAAGGAAGAAAGATTATTCAGGCATGGACACGTGTAATGTACACAGATAATTTCATACTGTTGTTTTCCAATGAAATTATTTTTAAATTATCATAATTATCATATAACAAAGAGAGCAAAAAGGGCTGAGGTCTTGTCCAGACGCTGTTTTCACTGTGAACTCAGACAAAAATGGAAAGGCCAAGTGATGCTTGGTGCCATCTTAATCTCTCCAAAGGTCAACAGGAAAAAAAAAAGGGGATGATGAAAAATTCAGTGAATGAAAAAGGGATGACATCCTGTTCCTGTTTGCTGACAAAATGGTCTAATTGATATGAATTAATAATTAATTAATAATTAATTAATAATTAATTCATATCAATTAAGAACTAACTTTAAACACCTTTAATAGCAGGTCCAGTGTCACACAGTTTGATCCCCAGTGACCTGGCTCGGCAGTGGAGACGGATGGTAAACAGAGATGTTTGATGTGCAGCAGGGCTATTAGAAGGAGTCCAGATTACTTGGCTTAATCGCAGAGTCAGAGAAGACAAAATGAGGAATGAAAAGGGATAAGGGGAATGTAATTAAATGAAAGATTTTGTGGCATAATCTGAGTGTCTCCATGAATAAATGAGATTTGGATATAGGAAAAATGCCTTAACGGTATATATAATATATGTATATATAATAATATTTACCTGTCTCATATACTGGCTGGCCTTCAAGACTGCAAAATATCTATTTTATAATGGGTGCAGAGATTTCACTGGGTAATAAATACTGGTGTTATTTCATGGTCAAAGTATCCTGGGGTTGTTTAAACAAACTTCTAAACTGTTTTTTCAGATTTTCTCTCAGGGTTGTGCAAACATGTAATCTTAGGGCTCCAATCAGGACAGGAACCGTTTTGCATTGATTTATTCACTCACCCATAAAGCCCTGTAAACCCCACCATTTAAAACCATTTAAACCTCTTACTTTTTAAGTGAATGTAGTTCTTCATGACAGAAAAGATTGTGTTTTAGACTTAAATAGTTGCTTAATCCAGGGACTTAAAAAAATGACCCTTGAGATTTTTACTCAGACCAGCCAACCACAACCAGCCCAAGGTTTCCCCACGAGCCCTGCCCCATCACTGAACATACAAACACCATTGTTTCAAGAGCATGGTGCAGATTGGAGACCCTAGTCACTCAATGTGTGGGAAAATAATGTGGGAACTAGATTTTCATAATAATATGCTTATATATACCCTGCAGTGACTTTTGGGGTTGGTTTTTGTTTTTGTGCTTTTATTTTGTAATCTTGGAGCCAAAGCTGTGACGCAGAGAAAGGGCGTCGCTCTAGAGATACACATCTGTCAATACCAAGGAAATACGGAGGCTAACACTAGTTTTGAGGAGGAAGTTGTAAATCATGCAAATGCAAGTTATGTAAATCATGATGTATGGCAGCCTTATGATTTACTACAGCACTGCAAAAGTTGCATTTCCAGCTCTAAAACAAAAATAATAGCTAATTAAGTCAAGCCACAGCAATGCGCGGACAGCATAAAAGGAGCAGTATTAGACACACACACACCTGTACCTAAATTTACCTGAACACTCATAGCCCACAGCACAATAAAGTCATTTACCTGTATCTCAACAACACAGGATTTACAGCGCCTGCTAAATTTAAGCCAACCGGTCATTAACCCAATACGCCATGTATACATGACACCACTCTCAACCACAAATGCCACCTCTAATATTAACAAATACCCCAAAACAGATGACAACGATGGTGCCACGTGTAATAAACACAGGTAGCTAGACATTTCTCAGTTCGTTTTAATCCTGCTTCAGTGTCGCTGTAGAAAAGGCTCAGGCAGCGCACCAGTTAACAAGTCAATAAAGCAGCCCGGCCGTTCCAGACAGTTGGGCTCCAGAACTACTCTTGCCTAAACAGATCAGTAAAGTTTGTCAAAGCCAGAGTTCGTCTCCCTGTCCTGCTACAGCACGCCCATAGTGGTGAAAACTGCCTATACAGCTAAGTTAGCTAAGCCTCCAGTACAGTTGTGCTAGAAACTGATCATCTGTATCAACCAGTATACAGTTTCATACCACCACCACCAACACCCAAATGCAACGTTAATGAGTTAGCCGTGTTGGTGTGGCTAACGTTAGCAGCACACTACCTAACTAACTAACTGCTACCACCAAATAACAGCTACTCACTATGACTGACTACTGACTAATGTGAATATACTGATTAACCGACTACCTACCAAAACTACTCATCTGATGAACTTCCAACCCACTCTGCGCAGTGCACTGCAGAGGGGAGGCAATTTAGGTATCCCTTCATTGACGTGTCATGTGTTTGTTAACAAAATAAAAGTCGCAATTTTTTTTTAAAAAGGAAACGTTTTTCCTCTGCATTTTTAGCCCATGTGTTTTTAAAAATGTTAAATCCTGCATTAACTTTTCAAATGGTTATATGGACAGGGTAAAATATAAATTTCATGAAAAATTAACTTGCACCATGCTCTTTAAGTGCTCCCATTCCCTTATTGCTGGGACTACATTTGGGTGGGTGGGAGTCTGAGAAGAAAGATGAGCTTAATCAAAGTGGGCCAATGACACATTTCCTTTAGTCTTGTTTTTCAATAATAATAATAATAATAACAACAATAATACATTTTATTTGTATTGCTCTTTTCAGAATACTCAAAGAAACCTTGTAGAATATTAAAACAATAGAGCAAATCAAAGACAAAAGAAACATCATCACATATTAAGAACAATAATGAAAAACACAGGCAGTGTAGTGGTTAACACTGTTGCCTCACAGCAAGAGTGTCCTGGGTTCAAATCCAAGTCTTTTGGTGTAACATCAAGAGGGTCCTGGGTTCGATACCCAACTGGGAGGACCTTTCTATGTGGAGTTTGCACGTTCTCCTCGTGTTCAAGGGTTCTCTATGGGTACTTAGGCTTCCTCCCACAGTCCAAAGACATGGAGGTTAACTGGTGACTCTTCATTGCCCATAGGCGTCAATCGTCTCTATGTCAGCCCTGAGAGGAACTGGGAACTTGTCTACAGTGTACCGTGCCCTTGCCAAGGGTCAACTGTGATTGGGTCCAGCCCCCCAGCGACCCTGCAATGGATAAGCAGTGACAGATAATGAATGAATGAATGAATGAATCAGTAAATAAAAAAATATCACGAGAGATAAAAAGCAATTCTGGTGGGTTATGATCAGTGATATGAATGAGTTCAGGTCAGAACAGTCTCGGATGTGGTGGCAGAGAATTCCAGAAGGAGGGTCAACAATTGAGAAAGCTCTCTCACCCCAGGTTCAGTGCTTGGTCCTGAGTGGTGGAGAGACAAGGTTTGTATCAGAGAAGCGGATGCTGTGGCAGGGAGTGTGGTGGATGAGCGGGTCAGTGATTTAGGAATGGATCTGGTTGTGGAGATATTTGTAGATGAGGGGAAGGACTTCATACTGGAGGCATTGGGAAACAGGGAGCCAATGAAGGGGCTGCTCTAGCAACCCACAAAGTGACAGGCCCACTGGGATTTCTCCTAGTGCTCCAGATGGCCAGTTTATCTATGCCATAAATACATGTGAATCCAGAAACTCCAAATCGAGTTTGGTCTTATGCTTATTGCTGTGTCCCCTCTAAAATGAAACAAACTGTTTGAAAATACAATCAATAAATCATAAGCAAAACCAACTCAGAGACTGAATGTTACTTAGCAAGCTAGTAGCTACAGCTCATAAAATCTGCAAGAGAGAGCTAACTGTCATTGCTCGGTATAAATGAGAAGCAGCTTTTGTCAATCTTGGTCTGAAATTCTTCAAAAGTATGTGAATGACGTTGCAAATCTCCTGTCACCAAGGCTCTCTGCTGATTTGATGAAATCGGACTCATGGCCCTCCCTGCCCAAACAGTTTGACCAGACAACTAAAGGATTGGCACATCAAGTGCACAGAGAGCACAGAAGAGTCACAGCAGACCAATTAACCTTTTACTGATCCCACTTATCATGAAGGACCACTTTAGGCATTAGGAGAGACAGCACAAGTGAGAGAAAATGAAGGACTGTGTGTAAAATCTGCATGTGCGCATACACAGCTTGATGTCCTAACCCAGGAGTCAGCAACCTTTACTGTCAAAAGAAACATTTTGTTCCCCTTCTTTGCCATAAAAATCTTTCTGGAGCCACAAAGCATGTTTGAGCCTCATAATGACAGTACACTACTTCAGACGTCTAAATTAGCTGATCACAATTTTCAATAGGCTTAAGTGACCATTTATAAATTTTTTCACAGTGGGTTTTTTGTGCTTAGTAGGTACATGAACCTTGAATAAACCTATTTAAAGGTGCAGTGTGTAGAAATCAGCTTCATCTAACAGTTAGGTTCTAGAATGCAATCAACTGAAAGACACTTCACTCCCAGCTCACTCACCCCTCTCTCTTCAAACACTAGAACTACCGTGGCCTTCCTCTACCAAAATGTCGACGACAGCATCTAACAATCTCAAGAGTAATTAGTTTACCTGTCCAGTAGAAAACAAGCAACTTCAGCGTCGCTCTGAAGGCCTTTATTTCTCATTAGAGATTTCCATCGGGGAAAGGCAACACTAATGTTGACCCTCGATTTCTGTTGTCGCCTGTCCTGATTCTGTTTAACTTCGTCGCGTTTTCGCTTCTTCGACGACGGCGGTACACGCCCCCCAGTTTTACCAGGTACTAACGGATATGTGTGGTCCTCCATTTAAGGTTACTTCGGTTAAAAAACGATTATCAGACGGTTAACAATCTTCAAACAACTCTAATCAAACTTCCAGTAGACTTCTCACAAACTCCCAACAAATGACTCCTCGTATTCCCTCTTCTTCACTGTTATATTAGGGGGGTGGTTCTTCTTCGTTGGTTGTATTCAAGCTGCTGGTATGAAAACGCGTAAGGCCCTCTTGAGCCGGTTTGTCTGTTCTGGGCTACTGTAACAAGAATGGTGCTGCAAGATGGCGCACTCCCTAAAGCAGTTCTCAAGAAGTGGTGCTGTGCTCCCACTAGCAACTTCTGTTTTTAAGAGCAGTGAAGAAGAGCGGAAAGAGCCGACAGAGCCAGCAAAATGCCTGCATTCAGCAATATTTTACACTGGAGAGTCAAAGGAAATGTGTAAGGGATTGTTTTATATGCACTGTTATCAGATACTCGATATCGGCCAGTCTCCAGTTATAGGTATCAGTATCGATACTCTGTGCAGCGGTAGAGAAGATGAAACACCGGAAAAGCTTGATTCACGGAACTACACAGTCACTCGGTGCACGGCCTCTATTCCATCTGTGTGGAACGTAAACGCAGACCGAAAATCTCTCGTTCTCCTGGTGCTTCCTGCCACGGTCCAACATTATCTAAAGCCACGCTGCTGATGAAATGTGCATGCTGGAGTACTGTTTACAACTGTGTACCATTACATGTGCGAAAAATACATCCAGATAAGTCTGACATACTGAATACAAGGCTCAAATCTAAGCAGTGACAGTCTCTTTTGCTCTGAAAAACGATTACAGATCCATATAGTCACACTAGAAAGACGACTCGCCGTTAATCTGTCCATGTAGTTTGATTGTAGAAACATAAATGGATATCTCGCTGTATCGTCGCGCCCCAAGTTTCTCTTTTTATTTCTGTTTTATTATGCTTACTGTCTAAAAATAGGTTGCCTTTTTTGCTTCAGTTACTACTGTAGTAGCTTTTATACTGTTACTCATTATTCAGACCAAGTTTCCAATGTGTGAACACTGCAGCTGTCACACTGCGACCAGGTGTCCAGTGGATGAAACTGTAGGTACCAACAGACTCAAATCCAAGTTGTCAAGCTGCGAAGCCTCCAGGAACACGGAGGTGGTAGCTGTGATGTTTCTGCTGGGGGGGGAGGTTGTGAGATGTTTTGTGGAAGACAGTGTTGATGTTTTGCTAGGGCAAGGCATCAACGCGCGACAAACAGGCCGAGGAAAGGACGCTGTCGCACCGCCAGGATGAGAACAGACACGCCACAAGGAACCAGGTAACACACGAGCGCACAAACAGAGATATAAACATGCATGAAAGCATCAGACAAGCGTAACACGAGGTGACACAAACTCACACCTAAAACAGATTCATGTACACGTAAGCATGTACATGTACTGTCTTCCTGTAAGGGGCACAGAATGTCCTGCATACAGATTCTCTTTATCAGCCGAATAAGGGAACCCGGTTGAAGGCTGTGAGCCGTCTCTCGATTTCACCTGTCATATTCTCTACATCAGAAAATGAAGGTGTGTGTGTGTGCAGGAGAATTCCTGCCCACAGCAGCTTCTTTCTAAAAGCAGTGTTGTTGAAGTCAGAGATCGCACTGATTCCTCGGTGTAGCGGGGTCAGAGGTAAAGTGATGAAGCTGCAGACTCAAACTGAGTGTGCTAGGACTCTTGCATTGATGTAATTATTCAGGTTTTTTTTGACAGGGGTGGCTTTTCCTAAACAGAATGAAACTATAAATCTTAAATTGAGTTCATATACACAAGATTATGAACATTTTACAACAGGTCACATCCTGAGAAAGTAATGGCAGTTTGCTGGAAGCAAACACAGAATATGTCATTTTTGCTGCTAGATGTTTCTCAATCAAAGCAATTAAAACATCAGACCTATTTTTCTGACCCTTTGTGTTAATATTTTAAAGGGATATTCTAGAGATAGTTTTCAGCTCAATGCATGCAGTACAGAGTTTGAAAAGCCTGATGATTTGTTGCTAACGCTAATGCTAATGCTAGCTCTGACAGTAGTCACTACCAAACTCCGATTGAACACTCCACAATGCGCCCAAAGCAAGTCAAATGTGACGACAGTCTGTTGAGGTGAATTTGTGTG
>JAQLOL010000013.1:6102075-6138269 GCA_029783665.1 Naso thynnoides
TATTGTTTTGGAGTCTCCGGTTGCTATGGATACGGTACATCTTCTGTGGGTACGTTATGGCCTCTTTGTGTGTGTGTGCCTTCGTGTTTGTGTGTATGTGTGTGTGTCTGTGTGTGTGTGGGGTGCTTGGCAGAGGTTCATAAAGGGATTTGCCGGTGTATTGTGTTGAAATTTCAGATCAAGTCGCGAGTACTTTCACTTTCGCCAAGTTACCCACTGGAGCTTTAAACAGACAGCATGTAGTTTTAAAAAGCCTTTATTACACCAACAATTAACACAATCTAACTGAACATGTACTATCAGTGGCGCCGGCAGGTTTATATTTTATAGTACAAACATGAATCAGCCGCCTGCTAGTAAGGTACACTGTTACTGTCACTGCCTCGGTTCCCACTGGGAACACTGTTACTATCAGTAACAGTGTTCCCGTTTGTTTTACATGCTGGTGTGGCTTAACTTACACTGATTATATTAATGTTACTTGCCCGCCAGATCCCCAACATCATTTTGCCTTTTTTAAAATCGATAACATAACTGAGGCTTTCACATCTGTGCAGCAGCAGCCATGAGACCAGCAGCTGAGGCTGCATAGAGATGCTGCAGATACGCCGTGACATTTCACTAATAACATGACAAGAGTACAGAGAGTTGACCAGCTGGACCATACAACGGTAGAAGATTAATGTTAGCTGTTAAAACCAAATGCAAAAACACCTACTTCATAACATTTTGGATGCTAAGAGAGAAGCTGAAAACCTGAGTGAAAGAGAAATAATGTTAATGTTAGTTTGTTACCTGCCACTTGAAGCCATTCATCCAACGGTTCTGCTCTTATTCTATTGCTGTTACTTTTACAGATGGTCTAAAACTAGTCCCAGTCATATTTAAAATTGATCTGGTGTCAAAAAATGCTGAAAATGCCCGCTATTTTGCTCTACAAACACATTTAGCGATTAGCTGACCGAGCTAACTGAACACATTGTTGTATTTCCTGTAAAAAACCAAATATTCATTTCAAAATAAAAGTTAATTCGCATTTTGCTAGTGAAATGCTTTTTATGTGAAGCTGCAGCTGTGGGAAAAAATCCCTTTGCATTGGTGGTAACATATCTGACTGGCCAAATATATTGACATGCAGCATCTGAATGCACGTAAAATTACATCATTTACTGCAGTTGAAGCAGTCTTTTATGTCGCAAAACACCAAAAAATGTATGCAGTGTGCGTACAGGATTACGGCTGCTGGCGCCACAGTGTGTGACTGTGTTTGTAATATTGTGACTGTATTTCTTAATTGCATTTTAAAGTCCTATTAGGCAATGAGGCAATAAATTTGCAATTATTTCCTCTGAAATATCTCAGATTACAATGACAACACCTTCTTTACAGGCCAGGTATGTAACATGTGTGGCAACGGGGGGGTAGCAAAGGTCAGTAAACTGTCATTCAAGTCTACTGCATGTTTGCCTCAGACATGCAGAATTAACTAAGTATTTTAGATTGATATTATGAATGCATGTTTCAACTGCATATCTATTACGATCCTTTTATAGGTTTCTTCTTAAAAATAAGTTAACAGGAGATAATAAAAGTTCAGCTTAGGATAGAGTCTTTGCATAAGCCTACACTAGCAAGTAACAGCTAATAAAAACTGCAAGCCTCTAGTCATAATTTAAGAAGGATAAATTCAATGACTGTCAGCTCGAATAAAAAGACTGCTCTTGTTTACTTCTTTGCAAATCAGGGGAGATCGTTTTTGAAAAGCCAAGAATTCTAAATCGTAAATCAGCAACATTACCAATGTAAAATGCAGGCGTTATGCTAGTTTAAATACCTTGAAAGAATCAGAATTTAGTGAACAGTCAATTTACATGATTTTTTTAGTAGGTTTAGTTAACATTACAATGTTGTTAACAAATTGAAACTTCACTACCATCATCTACAGTAGTATCATACTGATTATTACACATAAGTTTAGAGCATAAGCATCACATCTGAAACCATTCAAGTTAACCCCACAGCAATCCGTCTAACCTGAATCTGTTCAAAGATTATGTTTACATATACATACTGTTCCTTCTAACACTAGAGGTATTACCTCCTCAGACTGAGTCATACTGTTGCTTTTTCATACACAAGAAAGGAAATGATGATTCCAGTGTTAGCTGTGTAATCCTCTTGGCACTGAGACAAACAGACAGGAGCGGTAAAAGTGAATTTTTTCTCAGAACCTGAAGTATGTTGATGGCTTGTGGTGAGATTTTTGGAATGCTTTGCTTCTCTGTATTTAGCTCCAGGAAAGAGCGAATGCTTAGTTTTGGGGTTTCTCCCTAAACGCTCTCTAGTGTTCAGTGTTCTGTGCGGGAGTTTTCTTTGAGGAGCTTGTTTTAAGCTGTGCATTGCTACAATATGCATATTGCATTATAAGGGAATTAAGAGCTTTGTATGCTGGAAAAAACACAGATTTAGGTCTGATGCTCTCTGACTGACTGCTATTTATATGTCAGTTTGAGAATTAAATGTTCAATTTGCACAGGATCAAATATGAGAATTATGGATTTAATGAATTTTATCAAACAGCAATATTATCATTTGTTATAAGGTGTGTCTTTGATGCTACGGATGACCTCTTATTAAATACCTGTAACAGGACACTGCAATGATTTTTGGTTGCTATGTTGGTTAGGTTTTGTAATTATGATTCTGGTTATTGGGTGTATGACAGGCAAACTGTATTACAAACAGGAAATTAAGGCAGATTTGTCAAGTATAATGAGGGAGGATGAGAGCAAATGCAAGCATAATGTTTTGGCCCATGCATTTATGCACAGATTGATAATTAGTTGCATTTCGTGAGTTGCTGTTGACACAAGACACAGTCAATTAGGCTTGTTTACTTAACAATATTTGCATGTAATAAAGGAAACGCAAGTTTGGCATTATAGCTCAGTACAGATAAAATAAAATAGGTCTTTGCATGTAATGGTGGGTCCTAGGATTTATTATCTTTTTAGTTTTTTGTTTCAGCACATTTTTCTTGCTTGTCCAAAGACCTTTAATAAAAGCATGTGTTTTAATCAGTTCAAGGTATCAGGTAATTTTAGGAAATCATTAAAAAAATTCTTTAATTGCTTTATCTAAAATATTCTTATTAAAAATCTGTATCCTTTTCATAATCCTTTTTCCTTTTTTGGCTTTTATGAAAAGTTTCCAATGTCTACAAAGAAGTGAAAAACTTTCAATGCAGAGTATTTTTACAGCATGGTGTTAGTAGTTAAAAGTAAACATTCTGAATACTTCCTCCACCGCTGGCTGCAGACAAACATCTCAAAGTCATAAATGGATTCTGTAAATGCTCCTGGGAAGAGTTGCCCACATTAATCCACGAGAGCGATTCAAGGTCAAGGTCAGTGATCTCACAGTTGTGTAGCTGAGCAGGGAACGCTTCGACACAATGTATCAAACCTGTCCAGTGTTCACGGGATGGAGTTCATAAAGTGCGAGCTTTACATTGATCTCTTCATGTCAGCTGAAATGTGAGGCTGGAGTCCAGCCTTGCCTGTTCTTTTACTGTTCTTAAGAACATCTTGTTTCGCAAAGGTCTGATTACACAACCAGAGTTATCTATATTTCTATCTAAGAAAAAGATCAGTGGATGCTGAAAATATTTTCTTAGTTTCAGCTTTAAAGTAAATCTACAGTGAGCATTTTCTTTGCCTGCACCTCTAACAGTAAGAAGACTAAGATTGTCTAACTGTCATATTATGATTGTCCTCCAAAGGCTGCAAAAATAGTCCAGGGTTGGTTAGTTTTTTGTTACTAGGTCTTCCTAGTTGAGGTCAGTGGTGAACGAAGCATTCAGATCATTTTCTCAAAGGCTTAACAAGCAGCAGTTTGCAAACAGAACATTCAAACTTGGTCCCTCCTCCCTGACTCAAGACTGAAAGAGCAGCGATGGTCGAGCAAACTAGACAGTGACTGAAGCGTTCAAACGTCAGTGAAGAAAGGAAATCAAAACATTTTTTATATACATTTTCACAGCAGTCAAGTTCTGCAGTACAAATGAACACGTCCACACCTCTGCACAACCCTTCAGAAAAAAAGTCGTATTGCTGAATTCAGTGATTTTAGCAAAAGTGAACTCTTCCTCTTGATTGTTTGCCTCTCTGCTGTGTGTGTGTGTGTGTGTGTTAGATATGCAGACCTGCAGCTCCAGGCTCCAGAAAATGTCAAGAAAAAAGAAGAAAGATGAAAATAGGAAAATATGGGTAGAAGACGGACACAGACACCATCACAGACACTTCTACTTCTACTTCTACTGCATATGCTCACACGGTACGTCTGGTCGCCCTCTGTGAACCATTCTGGCAAGAAGAAGAAGACAAAGAAGAAAAGAAGATGTTTGTTTGTTGGTTATGCTAATGACAAAGCAGAGACATGCTGCCATGATAATCTGTGCCTTCCTGTGCACCGAAACATGAAAAAAGGATCTTCGGCATTGATCACTTCACGCAACCGCAGTGAGGAAAAGGCACTGATCTCGGCGAATTGACTTGTGGTCCTGCTTCAACTGTGAGAGCCGACCAAAATTTCTAACTTGTTAGAAATTCATCCGATCATCTGATGATGGGTTGGGAGAAGTTTATTGGCCCCCACTCCCGCCTGTAACACCACACGGCAAACAGTGCGACAAAGCACAATTTTGGTCCAACTCCAAAATGAATCGTATGCCTTGAAAATCAGGTCAGAAATGGGCTCAAATCATACAGTGTATGCCAGGCTTAACTTAACCTAAAACTGTCAAAGTCAAGACAAATGTATTGCAATCAAAAGTGCAATATTTGCCTCTGAGATGTTGCGTAATAGAGCTATAATGTTACATAAAATGGAAATATTCAAAGAAAGTAGATGTACCTGGAATTAGATGTACTTGGTTACATTACAACATTTTGTTAAGGTAAAGATTTTTGTCATAACTGATCAAAACATCAAACAAAAACAAGGCTTTTGGTCGCAGATGGGACGCAAACAGTGATGCTCGAGTCAAAGTAACACACTCTGCAGAAGGATGAAGATGTTTTTTGGTCATTTTGTCCTTCACCTTTCTACCAGCAAGTTGCTGTCAGTTGAATATCAACAGTTTTCACAACATATGAGCTGTGTAGTGTGGTTCACATGCAGCCTGAACTCACCAGTTATCATGTTAAGTTAAAACTGTTCACATGCTGAAGTTTGGGTCTTTTCTGAATAAAATCGATACATTTTGGTGACATTTGGCTTCGGTCTCCACTTCTGCCGAGCTGCTCTCTCTCACCTCCACTTTAGCCTCTGCTCTTTCTCAGTAAGCACTTGAATGCTCCTTTTTCTCCCTCTTAATCTGCTCAGTCTCCATCTCTCTGAGTACAGCTGCCTTATGACAGGGTCAGCTTCCCTCAGAGCACCGCTCTGTCTCTGCCTCTCTGCTCCTCCGATTGGTACCATTAAAATCCACAAATTAATATTAAAGCTGGTCTTTTAAATCAAATACATTTTCAAACCTCTAAAACTACTTGATTAAATCATGAGCAAAGGCTACTCTGCATTTGTACAAACTGTGTTAAGGAGGACATGACAAGGATTCACAAACAGCTAAATACGATAATCCACACACTTTACCTACTTTATGTACATCTATTTTCACAACTTAAAGTTAAAATGTATTTTTCACTGATATTTAATCTTGGAGATGCATTTTGAAGTTTTATAAAATTTGGTGCTTTTAACTTTATCAGAAACTGTCGGTGCAAAAACCTGGCCTTTCAGCTTAAGAGCACGGCATTTTGTAAATATTAAACAACATGTAGATCTACTGAGTTTCCGGTGGTTCAATGTACAAAGAACATTTGCCAAAGTGCTGTTTCGTCAGTACAGTTTCAATCAACTTGTACTTTTCTTCAGTATATTCATCTTATGCTCCTAATTTCTACTCTAACATGTTCTAACAGCTAGTTTTTTATTTCACTACACATTTCTTTACAGGACCACATCAGTCCTTTGCTAACATCAGCCACATAGGTTACATAAACCCCACTCAGTTTTCCCCAAATAGCTTTACCTATGAGAAATCGTGCTTGTTTACATTTTGCCCATATTCAATAAACGTTACACAAAGAAGCTGAAAATGTTTGATAGCGTTAGTTAAAAAGAACGTCTGTGTCAAAATCCTTCTTCGGGCTAATATTCAAAATAGGAAGGCAGCACTTGTACGGAACCATTTTTCTAGGCATAATAACTCTCCTCTGCAGGCTCCCCTCTTCTTCTCTTTTGTTCAGTGATTTTTGATCAAATAAATGCAAACGTTCTCTTCGGGGTGAATAACCTATAGCAACTTTCACATGTCCTTTAGTGTTTCTATATCCTGTTTCAACACGAATGGCAGTGAATGGGGTTTAAAAATGCAGTCTGAGATCTACTGAAGTATAACATGGCTGAATTTTAACAACAACATTTATAGAAGACAGGGGCGATCCTTGTTAATGTTAAGAAGTCAGAAATAGACTGGTATGGTCCGTTAATTTGCAGATTTAGATTTTTTATCTGCAAATAAATTAAGATGTATTTCTATAGATTAAGCAACACTGCAGCACAGGTAAAATGAACTCTCCCTTTACCAGCTGCAAGTAGAATATTTGAATATTTGCAAATCCACACTGTGCAGTACTTCAGAACATCATCATCATCAGCACACAGAACCAGACTGATCAAAGCACAGGGTATTAGACTCAGTGCAAACTAAGGGTTTAAACAGCTGAAATCCCTCAGATTGTTTACAGTGCTGCAGAGAAAATAAATCATGCATAGAAAACGAAACCTATTGTGTTTTTGCACAAACAAAATTGTTATATGATTCATAAATCAGTTTTGCCTACTGTGGCCATTAGAAGTGAAAAAGTACAGGATGTCAGAGGATCGATTTCCAGCTCTGTTTTGAGAATCTCCTCCATGAGCTCGTCTTTGGATTGCTGAGCTGTGCTGAGAACGCAGAAGAATTCAACATTACAGTCTTCACGCTTAGCATTAGCATACAGCATGATGCCTCCATACTGTTTCGACTGCATCGGTGCGTTTGTAGATTATTAGACATTTGCATAAAAATAAGTGTGACTGCAAATGCAAAGCCTGCTATTTTCCCCTCACATAAGGGATCATCCCGCAGCCGCGGCAAAATCCTGAGTTCTGTTCATTGACCCCGTGGGGTCAATTACGTCTGCTGCGAGGAGACACAGAGAGCGCCTCAGGTTCACAAGACCGTAGTGTTGGCACGTTGATCGATGGCTGGGATGCTTATCAGCCACAGTGTGTTACAGACACCTAATTGCAATTGATCCACTTTGCTGTACCATTAATTGTAAATCCGTGCTCACCTACACATGTTGTACTCTAAAACTAAAACTTCATTCATCAGTGGGCTCTAGATTGGTGTTCAATACAGAAGTGCCATGGCAGACAGAACCAGCTAACAGACACACTGTGTTGCTCAGAGAGGGGAGCGAACACTCTGCTGTGCGCAGACCCTGGATGGTTTAAAGGTCAAGGTTAATAGTTAACAGCTGAGTGCTCTCATCAAGATGTCAGCACACTGACTCGTGGTGTCAAAACACGAATAAGAAAATTGAATCAGATATAATAAAATAACTGGTGCTTTTGCTCTTCATGGCCTTGCTGGCAGCATGGCTCTAAGGTTGCCAGTCAGTCAGTCAGTCGACCCTCCACTTTGGTCCACACTAATATATCTCAACCAGTATTTGATGGATTGCCTTGAAATTTGCACAGACATTAATGTTATTGTCAGAGGAGGACTGATCTTATGACTTTAGTGATTCAATGATTTTTTCATCCAGTACTTCCATGAGTTTGACATTTATGGTTTTGAGTTAAATGTCTCAATAGGTAATGGATGGATTGTCATGATATTTGGTACAAACATTCATGTTCTTGCAGGGGAAAAATATGACTTTTCATCCATTATCAGGGTGAAAGTCTATATAAACTATATAACTCCAAGCATCATGCCTGGGAATGAATTAAAATCTATATACTGCAACAGTTTTTTTTGCCTTTCCCCTGATTTTCTGAATAAATAGTTCATTTTCAGGACTATATTTGCTAACAGGGTCTGAAAAGTCGCTAAGTTGGCAACACTGTTGAGGCTATATTTGTATAAGTGCTTGCATTTTCATTGTAATCAAGCAATGACGATGACATTAGCATGTAGCTCCAATTAGCACTGTATCACAGTGCAGCCCAACCAAGCCACTAGCATGGCTGTATACTCTTGGTGTCTTGTAGAGGTCACCAAACAGACTCGATACACATATTTTTTGGATTCAATATAACTATCCCCCCCCTGTAGATATCATTTTGTATAACTATAAATATAAGTCCGCAAATTTCTTCAGAAATCAACAAAAAAGATCCTTTTTTCAATCATTAGATTTTAAAATTTTCTTCACCATAATCTACCAATAGCTGTCAATGCATTCATGGTCACACTGCAAACAGGAAATGCTAATAGCTAACTCAGCATAGAGTGTCTCAAATGGAGCCAAGTAACCAAAGTATGTACAAATATAGGCTTAAAGAAAAGAACTCAAGCTGTCGCCCACAGCTTACCAATTGAACTTCATGTTTTAATTTGCCTTAGCCCCCAAATTATGGAACTGTAATTCCAAAACTTGGAGCATGTTGCATATCAAAGGAAGACAAATGCTGATTAACATAATAACTTGTCTGTGCGTGCATTTAGTGCTCGACAGAGGGTAGATAAGAAATGTCTGATAGCATTGTTATATTTGCATTTTATGAGAATTTTAACATGTTTAAGTTAGTTAGCCAAAATAGCTCTTGTAAACATGACAATGCTATGAATTAGGCATAATCTGTGTAACTGTGAACATGTTTATATGCTGATGTTAAAACTGAACACTGTGCTTATGTGCAGCCTTACAGAACCACTATAGCATAAACTCTTGTGCTGTTTACTCTTTGCTAAAAAGACAAACATTAGCCATTAGCTATAAAACATAATATAAGTTCTAAAAATATGTTCAGTGGGTGGAATAAAAGAAACAGAACATGATCTGAATTATGGTAAATCATTTAACAAATTCTCCTGCTCTCAAAAACAATTCATATGCAACATTATGTAAACATTTTTCATGAAAAGGTCTTTTCTTTCACCCGAGGCTCGGTGTCCTTTATTATAAACACCTTTACCTAATGAAACACTTCCCCAGAGCTTTATTGGGATAATACAATAACACCAGACTGGGCGACAGGCGGTGTATGACTATAAGGCTAACAGCTATGAAGCCCTGTCTTCCTTCTGGCAACTTGGTGTACATAGCTAAACAGCAGATTCTCAGCAGCAAAGAGAGCAGCTTGCCCAAAGGATAAACTCCTCCAGGAAGCCTTGAAAGAAATTGGTTATTAAATAAGGTAGACCGGAGATAAAGATGTCAGCAGTAATAATGCTTTTCATTTTGACTCTGATCTTATTTGTTCAGAGGGGAGGGTGAGCCGAGCAGCCTCGCGGAGTTGACATAAGGGTTTCTCCTACAGCTGAGAGACTGATCTGTCAGCAGATATATGGCAGTGCCGTCTTTGTCGCCCTGCCCTGGTGAGGACAAACTAATATAGCAGAACTGCAGAGGTGGCAATTTCTCACTAACACACTTAATACTCCATACATACACACAGACGGGCCTGAACGCAGACAGTAACAGTCACTGCTGATGTATACAGGCTGTGCTGGTGACACTGAGTGCAGCTAAGGTGCTCCGCTGTTATACGTTGGCTGACAGAAATGATGGCACAACTGTGCAGTAGACTCAAACCATTTGGTCATCCCTCTGCAAACAACCCAAAGCTCATCTTGTGCTCACTGTATTCCTTTTCTGTTAGTGCCAGGAATGTTTCTGTTCCCACAAAAGCAGCGACTGTGAGCTGAGGAAATGGTGCGCTTAAATAAACACATAATCATAAATACCATAAACTGATTAAACTTAATACTGTGTGTAAAATAAACATACAACTTAAAAGGACACATAATGGTAATAACCTGGAGAAACAATTACTCGGGGAAGAAGCTAATTAATGAGATGAAGTTAATGAAGAAAATTTACATAATTGTTAAAGTTGATTGGGTGAGTGCATGAACAGAACAACACATGAGGAGAGGAACAAACTACAACACCCTCACCTTCTCAAGAATACAGAATAGCTACAATAATCTGCGAAACACAAACTGGTTAAAGCTGAGGTAGGCAATGTCTGAAAATCAAGCTAGCTGTAGCATGAGACTCCTAAAGAGGCACTTCTGTTGCCCCCTCCCTTCCTTGTTTTCCTTCTCAGTAGCTCCACCCTTCATCTGGCTCACGTTTTAGTTCATTTGTTGTCGCATTCTCTTTTAAATGATCGCCCTAATACATCGGTCCTCCCTTTTTTTGGGGTTGCTTTGCCGTGTTTGCAGTTGTTGTTTGGTTGTCAGGTTTTCACTAGCTGAGGGGATGTTAACACGCATCTACCTTTGCAGAGCAGCCAATAGGAACACACACTCACTGAAATGTCCCACGATTTGCCAAAAAGTGCCCATCATGGTCTTCATTTACTACAGCCTGAATACAGAGTCATGGAGGGGTGCAGAACTGTTCTTTCAGACTACTTGAATCATAATGTGCTGTGAACTTATTATGCTATTTTTGCCCAAGGACACCAAAAATAAACTGCCTACCCCAGCTTTAAGCTGATTTTACAAGAAGACTAACCAGTACGTTAGCTAAATAATTAATTAGGTGCATCTACAGCCGTGTTTATACCTCGCAATTATATGCATCTCGAGTAATGCTTGTATTCAGCACTGACCACTTGTGATCCAATCTCCTGAGATGCATTTGAAGTATAAACAGGGACATATGGACACTCTTTTAGTGTGTACTAGAATGTGTCCCAGGCCTCAGTGAAAGAACGCTGACTCAACCGGCATACTCTGTGCAAAACAACAAGAAGACTCTAAAATGAGAGATCAAGCAATAGGCAAAATAATTCAGGCGACTGGATTACACACAAAACTTGGTGTCTGATTTAAATTTTGGACAAAGGGTAAACAAAAATGTAAATAATGAGCATGTTTATTTGCACGTAGATCAGAGAATTGGCCAATGTTCAATTTTTCCATAGTAAAGTGTCACTCACACTTCATGGTCATTTTAAAGGCTGGATTTGGAGGTGCTGATGAACGGCATTGTGTTACAGTGAAAGGAATTTCTAATCGTCAGGGCTAAGAGCCACAGCGATAACAGCCTCCTGCCTTTCATTCCTCCTTTGAGGATTTCAAGAGCCGACCTAAAACACACTTGAACTCAAAACTGTCACTGTGCCAAAAATAAAAAAAAACATACCTGCTGCCATGTTGAATACAGCTCCCCCATTTGAAACATGACTTTTTTTTAATATTAAAAAAATATTTGTTTACTAGTTTTCCTGCATTATCATGACATACTGTGATTGAAATCAGTTATAATTCTGTAATTATTCATTTGATTTGCTAAAAGTTTGTGTACATCTTAAAGCTTTGGTGTAGTTTGCTGTTTATCTTTCTTTATGTTTTGTTCAGTACATTTTTACAATGTCAGGGTATTACACAAAATACAATTTTACTAACTGTACTTTACTTGTAATCTATATAATAACTGAAAGCCTAAGACATAAATGGGAAATGCTCAAAATAGGCCAGACATTTTCTCTGCAGCAGGAGAAGAAGTTCTCATTGGACAATTGATTGCAAACCACCAACAGGGAGCGCTCGTTAGTCGTCAGTCAATGACATGCAGGCTGGCTGGACATCACTAAATGGACTCTGTTACTGGCAGCCTCTCAACCTGTCTACTCCCAAATTTCTGCAATGGACCACAGCACAAAAAGCCATATGGCTTGAAAACTACCAGAAGGGAAGACGTTATTCACTACAGATCAAGCCAATACTAAGTGTTTTAAGTTTTTACTTTAGTAACCTTGCTGAAAGTGTTTCAAGTGCAATGAAAAAAACGGAGATTTAATCCCACTCTTTTTAAGAGGTTTGTGGTGAGTCTGTAGCCACCTTCACCTTTCATTCTCCCTGCATTAGGAGTGCAGTGATAGGATGATCCGTGTTGTGCATGAACAGGCTTCATTTTCTGTGTTCACGTTTTTGATAAATGCAGAGAGGAAAGGATCAGTTTGCAACAGTAATATAAAGATGGACACACATTTTCACTCCTTCCTCCTTCACAAAAATGAAGGCAAATATCCCCAATAAAGGTGCTGCCATCTTGGATGGGTGATGACATCAGGAGCCCAAGTCTGCGTAGAAGTGACAGGCCGATGACATCGAGGCCACGCCCATACGACCTCAAATTTAGTCAGCTGTCAATCATTATGCTACACTCTATCCAAGGAATTGAGTGACTGAACATAAATGAACTCTAACCAGCATGATGAGAATGACTGAATATGACAAAAAAATATCTTTAAGGAAAATTAGGAAAAAATTAAGGAAAATTGAAGTAGTTACTTTTTAATTTCTTTAAAGAAACTTTGAACTAGCTCTTTGTTAACTTGCACCACGCTGAGGGGATAGTAGCTATTGTATCTTTTCAGTTGTCTGTGATGTATTGCGGCTGGGTCAATTTGCTTAAAAATAGACTGTCCTCACAGAAAGCTTCTCCTGATTCTCTCTGTCATGTAACCAGGATTGTGCAAGTGATTAAAAATTACACAAGGGCAAACTGAGCCCTGGGCAGCAGCTAACTTTGAAAACTCTCAGCAGTATTTCAACGGATATGTGAGGATTTTACAGACTTTACACAAACCAAAAACATCCATACAGTGGGTGTTCCAAATGCTGATTTCTGTACATTTAGACATAACATTTCATGGGACAACATACTTGCAGGCAGCAGATTATTAATGTTATTTCAGAGTAAATTAAAATGGAACTGTCTGTTGTCTAGTTAAGTTCTCTCTGCAAGCTGTTGTTTGTTCTTTGTACAGAAATCATTGCTGCAGGAAAAACCTCCTCTCTGTAACATTGTTACAGAGCGAGGAGACTGATGCTTTAGTTTCAACAAATCCAACAAAGCGATGCATCTTCTCCCTAAGTGATTGCTTCACATCTAATTCAGTCAGAGTCAAACTGTGTTTCATCTGCAAATAATTTTGTCTTACAAATGTAATGAACTTGAACCAGGACCTTCAGCTTTGGAAAGTAAATTTTGAAAAATATTTTATTTCTGCTATTTCAGTGTGTTACAGGCATGTTTAATTATAATGTAGGTACACATGAAGAACAGGTTGGACAATCCTGAATGACATAAAACTTGGATGCCCATCCTCAATGGCCATGTCTTTATCTTAACTTACTTGGGTTAGAATGATCACTTTGTCCATTAATTTTACATAAGAAATTTTTTGAAACACATTTATCCATTTGTGTTTGATAAAAATCTTGATTAAAGGACCGTACCAATCCATTTGATTTTTCTCCATTAGCAGAGATAGTCCTGATCTTCTACAAATATTGTTAAAATTCAACCACATGTGTACTGTAGTTGATCTCAGACTGCATTTTAAACCTCATTCAGCACCATTCATGTTGAAACAGGGTAGAGAAATACTATAGGTCACGTAAAAGTTGCCAGCTGTAGGTAATTCACCTTCCTAAAGAGAACGTCAGTGTTTATTTGGTCAAAAATCACTGAGAGAGAGAGAGAGAGAGAGAGGGAAGCCAGGAGCCATTTAGACAAAAATTATTCTGCCTCCAAAAATAGGTCTTTACAAGTGCTGCTTTCCTGGTTCAAATATTAGTGTAAAGAAAGATTTTGACACAGACGTTCTTTGTAACTAATATTGTTACAGATTCTCAGGTACTTAAACTATTATTGAATATGGACAAAATGTAAACAACCACAATATCTCAAAGATAAAGCTATTTCAGAAAAAAATGAATAGGGTTTATGTAACCTATGTGTCATGGTTTGGGGTTTTGATTTCATTGTTTCCTGTTTTATTTTGGAAGTTTATCCTCTTGTGTCTGTTCTGCCTTTGTGTTTCCTGTGTTGTCTTGTTTTCCCTCCATTTTTGATTGCCCTGATTGTTTCCACGTGTTCCCAATTACCTCGTGTATTTAAGTCTGCATTTGCCTTTGTTCTGTGCCAGTTTGTCTTGTCCATGTTCCTCGTCATGTTCCTCAATATGTCTGCCAGAGAACATATGCCATCATCGACTTGTCAAGTCAGGTTGTGCTCTTTGTCTCCCTTTGCTATTGTCTTGTATTTATTTGAAACTTTGTTTTGATCTTTGATTTATTCACGTAGTTTTTCCTCTGAGGAGTGATTTTTGGTTTCTAGTATTTATTGTAATTTTCAGTTAAGTGATTCTCTTATTTCTGAAAAGGTTTTGTCCTCCATTGGAGTGTTTTCTTTCTTTGATACTTTGTTATTAAAGACGTTTCTTTTGAACCTTCTTTGTGTCGTCCATTTGGGTCTTAGTCCTCGTTCATTTGTGACACCATGTGGCCGCTGTTGACAAAGAACAGTGACATGCAGTAACACTCGTATTATCATTTAACATAAAGTGAGAAAAGTTTACATTTCTTTTTTAAATACTGCACCCTTACATGAGAAATAATATAACTTTCATAGCCTACATGAAACATACTTTAGGCCATATATGTTCTTTTGTATTTAGCTTTCTGCATCTTTTCATAAGCTGCACTTGTCTGTCTTTAACTTATTGTGAAATACAAAATAATTTAAGCAGATGGTACATCGCCGTAAAAAAAAGAAATCTTTTGTAATGAACTTGGCCTAACTGGGACAGAGGCAAACTTTTGCCATTTAGCTCTGCCAGGTTGAACTAAACTAATAAGATTACTTCTGCCTCTGGAACAGCTCTGCCTCTGAGAAATGTTTATATAACTAAAACTCCAATTTGCTTAATGCAAATAAACTGCTGCTCATTGTCTCTGCAGGCCTCCCTCAGCTCTGTCCTCCTTCCAACTGAACGTAATTTCCCTTCCTGCTCCCCTGCCACTTCATCATGCAAATCAATACGGGCTAAAAATGCTATAAAGAGAGAAAGTTAACAAGCCATGCAGTTAAAGGGAATCCTCACAAGCTCCGTAATCTGAAATCTTTATGTGACTAATATACAGTTTTTATGCCAGAAATTGCAATGAATATTATATGTTGCAGGATACTGTGGCCACACAAAAGAGGGATTTTGGTGAAAACTGTGCAATAAGAATAATTGCTATACAGAACAACGGGTGATTGATAAGTTCACAGCCTGAGGAAGTATGAACTTATTTAACTTTCTGCATAATCACTCAGAGTGAAACTACAAGTGCGCTTAACAAGAGCTGTGTATTTCATTTCTTTTTACCTTAGACCATAAACTTGTCAATCAGCCCTTGCACTTCACTGAAAGTAAAATGTATGCAATCGATTTGGAATTAAAGCTGTTAGCACTCCAACAAATGACAAACTATTACAGTGTCATGACAAACCCACAAATAATTATCACAAACAGAAAATCAGCTCTCAGCTCATTATCAAGGTAGGACAGCCTCTTTACCTCCCTTCTTAGGTGTGAAAATCTCTAGACAAAAGGTCGTAGGACATCACAAGCAATTTGCAGTGTTTTTCCATAGGCTGCAGCTCTATTTACAGGTTGTCTGACACAAAAGAACTTAATTAAAAAGAACACAGTTATCAACCTAATTACGGCAACAAATTTGAGCAAGTCAACTCAGGCATCTCATTTAATTAACCAGCCTTTACAAAGCCGCTTAGCACTGCTGAAAAGTGAATCTCTGTATCTTTCAACTCTTTCTCTTTCCATGTACATAAAAACCACAGATGCACCACTGTTTCAGGTTCTTTGCTCTATTTCAAAGTCGCACATTGTCCTATAGTTGTTTATCTGCAGTCACTTTTGGACATTTAGCTAAAGAATATAATGATTAAAAGAACACTTCAGATTCTTACAAAATTATCTATCATGAATGTGTATGACAAACCACAAGTTCAGTCACCCCGAAGGCTCTACTAGGCTGCACTTCACACATTATAGGCAGATGAGAAAGAACAGGAAATTTTGCATTATATCAGGATGATTACACACATTGCATTGCAGTCACACCAGTCGAACAGCCTAAATCAGCAACTTTTTGGTGTGTTATTTAGTTTAAAGAAATCACAACCAAACAGATTGTGTACAGCTGCTTTTAAATTAGTCACACTACCCTCGAAGTTGATGGGATTTTTAAAAAATATATATTTTATAATAAATTAAGTAGCCTATTAGATCATTTAAAGTTTTGAGCTGAAGATCATGCTAGAAGACAAGTTAAGGTTTTTAAAAAATCATTAAAACTGAAGTAGGCAGTTTGTTTTTGGTGTCATTGGGCAAAAATTCCATAATACGCCTTTCTGCTTTTTTAAATTCAGGTGGTTTGAAAAAGACTTCTTCATCTCTCCTTGGCTCTTAGTTCAGGCTTTAGAAAATGTAGACCATGACGGGCTCTTTTCGGCCAATCACGGGTCATTTGAGAGAGTACATATTCCTACTGGCTGCTCTACAAAGACATGCAAGGTCACATCCCCTCAGCTAAAAACAAAGTTGTTATTCTAGCTTTAACAACAACTACACACATGGCAAAGCAACCCAAAAAAGGATAACTGACATATCAAAACAACCAACTTAAAGAGAGAGCAACCACCATGTGGTTGAGGCAGAGCAATGGAGCAAAAACAGGGAGGGGAGGGGGCAGTGGAGTTGCTTCTTTAGGAGTCTCATGTTACAGTTAGCTTGATTCCCAGACGTTGCCCACCTTAAAAAAGTCTCACTAGAATCCATCAGAAAGAAGACAATTCACTTAAAAACCACTAAAAAATAACCTCATGTTGGCACTAGTGGAAACAAAAATGTTTGTCCAAAATTATGTGTGAATCCAGTGGGTACATGTGAAGATTTTTCTCGGCACAGGTTAATTTTACCCTAATGGTGGCGCTGCAGGACATATCGTCAATGTCAGCGGGACTCATAAAGGATTCATCCATCCTATAGCTGTTGAGATATTTCAGTCTGGACTGAAAGTGGGGGACAAACCAACAGCAAAACGGTCCAACATCGCCACCTCTGGTATTATCGTATGAATGAACTTCCAGACTAAGAGCCGGCATGAGGCTGAGCTACTGTCCCCATTGCTCAAACACGAAGCAGCTCAACTTGTTAACCTCAACTCAGCCTGCCAATAAATCCTAAAAACACCTTCACCACGGATGCACATGACCTTTCAAAAAGCTTGTACTTCCGCATGACATTTCATTTAGCATCTACTCACTGTATTAGTTTTGGTCTGTACCCTCATCATATGCCAGCATTGCTAATTCCTCTCACACATTAAACACACTGGATAAACAACCCCTATTGATTAAAGGGTGTTTTCAAACATGGTTACTCTCAGTTCTTCCTTTTGAATAAATCAATGATCTCACCTCAGCAGGACGCTGGGGTGACACAGGTAACACAACCCGGTCAATCAGCTCCCCCGCACTTGTTGATCAGCATCCACCTCATTGAGTCTGCCACAAGCTCTTAGGCATAAAAGAAGATGAGAAGATTGAAACAAAGATGCAAGAATGGGAGTACATTACATTCAGACTGCTTTAATTACACATCCCAAAATAATCATCCTCAGATCCCAGAACTCATTGAGTTTTGTTCTCAGCTATCAGTTTTTCTGTGTCTAACCTTGAGTCACTGTAATTATACATTAGGTTCCTATGAAGGGGGCCCAGCGGCGGCGTCTGGCTGCTGAAATGTGGGTCGTGAGTGTTTTGTGTTCTTTTCTTTAATCTAAAATATATTTAAGGGACACGGGGCCCAGACAGGACACAGCTCTACATCACCCAGTGGGGTGCCTGTCTGCTGTAGCCACGGGGTCCGCACAGATGATTTATACCACAATACCAATGGCTGTGATGGTAATATACTACAGGTAATTGAAAAGAAAATTGAATTAGGTCAACAGAAGCAGTGACAGTCATTGTATGTCACACAAAGGCTTTACAACTATAACATTATTCTGCCATGCTGGTCCCATTAAGTATCTGCTGCCAATTCTAATATCAGCCGACTAGATAATTGTCTCCATATTTCACTTAGACTGAACACACCCTGAAACTGTAGCTCAACATATTGTGAAACATCTACTGCAGCACTGATAAGGTTTTGTCTAGTTGTATAAAACGAGATAAGACCTTATCTTTCGAGTCTCTCTCTCTCTCTCTTGCCGTGTGTGTGATATCCTCAGGGGAAGTGACGAGATAGACCATAAACTGTCATCATGTGCTGTCATAATCGCCAGAGGCGGCCTCTCCAGAATCTCATTGACCAATCCCCTCTCCCCACCAGCACCACCACCACCAGAGTCAGAGGGTAGATAGGTAGGTGGCTTGTTAGTAACATGAATGGACCAATGACAAGGCCTACAAGGTACAGGCCTGGAACTCCTGGACTACAGTCTTGAAGAGAGTGTGAACGTTTGTCGATAGAAAATTTAATGTAAAAATTTAATGTTTTACATCATTTTAACACTGTGTGTGCTAGAGAAATGTCTAGTTAGGGAGGGCTTGTATTTTCAGGGTGTGGCTTGCTTGTTAAAAAGGGGAGGAGCATTTTAACAAAAGACTCAGCTAAAAGCAGGCTTGTAAACACAGCCTACTTCATGTGAATCAGTAGAAAGTGAGTCAAGTGAATAGTGCCTGAGTCACGCCCCTCTACTTACAGGCCATGGGTAAGGACAAGGACGAATTATTTTTTTGATCCCGTTTGGCTTGTGCCCTGAATTGCACATAAGATGGTTGGCAATTTTAAAAGTATTTTTTCATGCAAAGAAAGTCAACATTTTTCGTGAGCTCGCTCGGTCTCGTCTCAACCAATATACGTCATCAATACAGACATGGTTGTTAGCTTGGCAGATTTCACAGTGTTTTTCCAGGCTTGTAAAAAAAGTAATAAAAGAGATGAAAACCTTCATGAATCAGGTCATGTTGAAAGCTTCAGCTACTCAAAGGGGGAGTTAGGCATCTTGGTTGTCCAAGGAGTAAAAAGTAATAATGTCAGTTACATGACTGGTGTTGTAGTCTTTATAATTACATATTTTCACAAGCTCGTACATCAACCATTTGACGACAAACATGGACATTTTTCACATGAAAAATTGATGAACATCATATGTATAAATGGGGGCACAAGTCAAATAGGATCAAAAAATAATTGTCCTTTACCCATTTACTACTGTCCATAGTTTTTCCGTACTATCAGGTCCCATTGGGTCCACTGGAAGAGGCATGACTTCTATGGCACTCTGATGAAAAAGTTACCACAACAGGACTGCAAAGTGATGCAAGCCACCAAAAAAGACACACAAACAATTTCAGAAGGTGCAAAAAGAGGAACAAATTGTTACAAAATAATGCAGAATGACTGCAAAGAGACAAAATTTTGAAAAACAATGTAGCCTTAGTCACTCAGGTGGGATTTGGGAGCCTGCTGTTCCCTAATCTGGCCATGTCTGTCGGCTGTTTAATCAATGTTACTAAGCAGCTACACTTTTCATATAAGAAATATTAGAACCAGTGAAGCCCACCTCCTAATGTTTCACTGTACCGCCTGTTTTCTTGCCTTAGTGGGAGCATCTCTATCCATCAGGTGACTGTGACTTACCTGCTTGGCTCTGCTCAGTCTTAATAGCCTTTCACGGTGAATTGAAGTACGAAACAGTTTTCGTTGAAACATTTAAAGTTGTCAATTTAGCATAAATTTACGGTGAATAAACATTCATATAAATGATGTGTAATTTGTTAGTGGCATTAGCTTTTTACTCATTTTCCAAATGTGACCCCTTCCTCTATAAATGAGCCACAGTCAGTGTATAAAATAAAAAATACAATTATCACAAGAGTGTGTGTGAATCATACTTCGCACAAAGATGCTAAACGAGTTCCTCTTCCATGTCAAAGCCTTAAATGTTAATCTAAGACTTTGCATGAATAAAATGCCACCTAGACTGTAAGCGGTTAAACGGAGGAGTGAGCCATAATTCACTCTAACCATCTCTAATGACACACAATGTAATTAACAGATAACGAAATTAATTAATTCGGATTTACCGCAACACCTTTGTGGCTTTGAAGTCACTTGTTTACTTGAATTAAGCCTTTTTGTTGATGCGTAGCCACAGGACCTTTTAAGTGCAACAGAGACAGCCGTGAGCGGAGTACGAAATGAGAGGGAAAATATGTCCAGGCTGAGTTACACTCAGAGAAAAGACAAGACGCTCAGCTTGGCTTTAAGTTTCAGCTTTAACTTAAAGAGATGTCACAACTTGTTTGCATCATTCTGCCCATTTTACTGTCATCATCCTGTGAGATTTAAGTGGTAGAATTTACATTTTTTTTTGTTTGTGAGAAGCTTGAATTACTGGATTATCTTTAAATTGTGGCATGAATGAAGAAACTTTCCCTTTACTTAAATATGTCCAATACAAATATATCTTTTTCAGTGATTTTAGGTGATATATTTAAAGGACCATACCAGTTTAATGTTGACTTCTCGCCATGAGCAGGGATCGCCCATATCTTCTGCAAATGTTGTTGTTGAAATACGACTTTTTGTGTGCTTTAGTAAATATCAAACTGCATTTTTAAGCCTCATTCACCGCTATTCATGTTGAAACAGGGAATAGAAACACTCTAGGACACATGAAAGTTGGCAGGTATTGGTAATTCACCCCTCTAAAGAGAAAATTTACGTTTATTTGGTCAAAAATCGCTGAACGAGAGAGAGAGAGAGCTGTTGAGACAGAAGTTATAAAAGTCATTCAGCCTGGAAAAAAAGTTCCTTTCACGTGCTGCCTTCCTAGCTTGAATATTAGCAAGAAGAAGGATTTCAGCACAGATGTTCTTTTTAAATAGCGTCACACATTTTCAACATTTATTGAATATGGACAAAATATAAACAAACGCAATATCTAATATATAAAGCTATTTTTGGAAAATAAGTTGGGTAATGTGACCTATGTGGCCAATGTTGGAAGGACAAGGACAATGGCATGTAATAACACTGGCATGATGATTTAGCTCTTTTTGGTTTAATTTATATTTCTATTTCTATTATTTTTAGGGGTTTCTCCAGCGTATATTCTTGTATATACTGTGCTTCTATCAACTTTTTTGGCATGTGTTCTTTTGCCATGCTCTTTAATGCTAATGTTGTCAACATTATTATGTATGACTGTCTGTGTAATGACCGAATGGCCTGCTGCTGTAAAAAGTGTATTTCTTAGTTTAGGATCAATAAAGTGTAAGTCTACGGGCATTTTAAACTGACTGCCTGTAACTAAACATTAACGCAGTTTCCACCACATCCAGCCCTTTCTAGTATACGGTTCCTCTCTGTAAAATAAAAGTGAAATGTTTTTTTTTTCTTTCCAGTACACACCTGCTACTCAGTTATTGTACATTATAACAACAGTCGAGAGAGAGAGAATATTGACAGCGCTCAGCCAGAATGAGAACATTACCTTTATGCAGCAAAATGCTGGATTATTACAGCAGTTTTTAGCTCAGTCAAATAAAAGTCCACAGCTGCCAGCCTAGAAAGGGAGCAGGGAAATGAAAATATAATATGCATTGCTTTCATTCACACAATTATTGCCTCACATGTGGAAGACGGTAATATGAAATGTTCCTATAACAGCTGGGTCGCAGTCTTTTTTCTCCGCGCCTTGAATATATTCATGATCAGGCCCGCGTGATGGTAAGCTCTCCCTCTCTGATTCTTTATATCCTCCCTGTCTCGCGTTGAGCAGCGGTGAGAATGATCAGCGTGGACAGTTTCGTCTGAGGGAGAAACAGGAGAGGAGACGGGAATGACACAACTGTGGCCTCCTGCTGAGAAAAGAGAGGAGGTGAAGCAGGAGGAGAGGGTGGCTAGTAGATAAATAGACTAATCTAATTTGTTACCTCAGCCAAATATATTCCAGATCCTCCTCTGTGCCTCCCTGTCCCAGCCTGTGGTGGATGATGCTAAAATGTTTAGGCAGGAAGGGACACAACTGGGAGAGAGTTCGCCCAGAGGAAGTTCAACACTATCCCACAGTCCTCCCTGACACATTGCACATTTCTGTATTCAGCATTTAAAGCCTCTACCCATCCCTGTGCCGTGCTGCAATGAAATGCATACACTTATGCAAATCAGAGTCTGCAGAATAACCTGTGAAATGACTCTAATAATGTATTGATGGTAATATATCACCGATGGAAATTGAAACTGAGAGGTGTTGTCTCATCGGACCAGAAACCAAAAGTACAGATCAATTTAAAATGGCAAATGACTGCTCTCCCTGAGCCCATTTCTAAGAAGTGAGTAATAGATCTCTGATCATAGGCTATTACCGCCTGGTCAGGCAGGGGCTGGGCTGCCTGAGGAATACAGAGAGCACTCCTTGACTTTTACATCAAACAGACGCCTCAGAGAAAGTCCTCAGAGCTGTGGGCACCAAGGCTCTCCGGGGCCGCACCACATGAGGAGTACAGTCGAATCTCCGGTTTCATCTTCTTTTCTAGTCTTTATTAATTCCAGCAGGATTGTAATGCAGAGAGCTGTACTGACTTCACTGATGCTAATCACACGTGCCTGTTTTTTAGACTGAGAGAACATTTTATACAGTTAAAGTAGGCTGCCGCAATTTGAGAAGCTAATGCCTGCTCAAGAATTCTCATAACTGAGAGAATTATTGATACCAGGAGGACGGGATAGGTGAAAGTTCACTTAAATCCGTGTGTTTTGTTGACTTCGACTTTGAGTTTGCTTTGTCATCGGTCAAGTTTCCATCCAAATTTGGTGCAAATTCTCAAGAAATTTCCATCAAAATTGACGACAGAAAACGCAAACATGTGCCAGCCAAAGCTCCATGTGGAAACATGCTGGAAATAAGTGGTTTTGTGTTTAACACCAGAAGGCCTGAATTTCATTCCTACTAGAAAGGCTGTGAGTGGTCATTTTGACTGCCAGATTCAAAATCCATTATCCCTCATGATAAATACCCACTGTAGAGAGTAATGTGTTTATTGTGTTAGGTTATCTTTTTAAAGAATGAATTAACACCCGAAGATACGCCCAGAAGGAAGAGGAAACGACAACTTTCATCAGAGACGGATCATTCAGATCTGTTCCCGGCTGTGCAGGTGAGCTCTGCTCTGCTGTGCTGCCGTACGCTGCGCTGCTTTGAGGGACAAAAATTGCCTCTGTAAATGGAACTTGTAGCAGCTCTCAAAGTTTTACTTTTGTCAAAAACAATGATGGTTGACAAGCGATCCAGATGCAGTTTCTGCTGCATGAAAATGTATCTGTTTAATCGGGGTAAAAATCTGTGCCGTCATTCTTACAGCCTATGGCCCAAATAAGTAAAAATGATCATATTTTCTCTGCCTTTAGTTCAATTTGTATAAATAACATTTCAAATGAAAACTGACATTTTAGGAGAAGTCATGGAACAGCAGTACTGTAATTTTTAATTCAACAAAGTTATATGACATAAATGCGAAAACGGTCAAAATTACCGTCATTGCCATTTTAGTGTTAATGTATCGGGTAAAGGATCTTGGACAAAGATCTTGGATTTTCACCTCTTCAGTTAAAGTCACATGCATGTGCATCTGGACTCATTTTCTGATCATGTTCCATTGCACTTTTGTCACTTTATGTTTTATACACAAGCTTTTCCAGCTTAGCTGATTGTAAAAATCTTCTTTTATGATATTTCTTATTTTTATTGAAGACACATTTCATATTTTAGATGCTAATAGGTCTATGCAAACAAACACACACATTCCTTTTTGTTTTTCACAGTCATTTGTTATTGTGACATTACTTTTGGTTTCCATTTAAAGCCAGGGAGGTTAAAGTCTCTATCAGACCTCTTGAAAGGAAACTATAAGAGAGACTCAGAAATCCACACAGACTTTAAGGATTTAAGAGAAGTTTCAACACTCCAGCTGTCATGATTTAGGTTTTTACCACATGATTATCTTAAAGAACTCATAAATCTTCACAAATAATAATACTATTAGTCAAACATACCGTTAATTTTTAAATTTTTGTCAGCACTCTCAGGCAACAACACCATCCCAGATACAGATCAGCTAGTATTTACTATATTAAACAGCTGGAGTCTCTCAAAAGCAGATGTTGCCTTATTTTCTGTTGCAGACTTCCTAAACATGCCATCAGTTTCAATGCTCATATGAAATTCGCAGCAATAAACTCATTAAGTATCATGGTAATCATACGATTATTTTAAGCTGTTAAAGAGGGCAGAACATCAGGTTAAAAATATCTACTTTTGACACTAAAGTTTTCGCCGACACTTCAGGTAGAAAGTGGAGCACAGTTATGCCAAATTGTTTTAATTATTCAAACGTCTCATCATGTCTGCCGACAATGAAAACTCCATATGTGAGATGAAAATTCACATGAGCCGATGCAAATGAAGACCTTTTTGATCTGACAGTCAAAATTGATGGGTGGGTCCTTAGATCACTACACCGGTGTGATGAGAGATGAGAGAAAAGAAATTTGAAATTCAAATTTTCTCTCTTATTACATCGGTCGGCGTGTTGCGGGTCTACGGCAGTGCTGAGAGTGGACATACAGTGAATATAGAGTGTACTGTAGATAAATTTGTATTTTGAAAGCCCAGCTGGAGTCACTTTTTGTACTTCAGAGGATATCATTGTGCAATAAGAACTTGTCAGCCCCTCTTATTCCATATTCTTGTTCAACACTTCAGGTCAACCTTAAAGATTTTCTGGGCCTTAAGGGCTGAAATACTTTGCATCTAAATTTCTTATTTGCCGCGTTGCGAGTTCAACAGCATGCATAAACATAAAAAGGGCTGTGTTTATATACCATCCCCTTTAGTACGTTCTTATTGATCAAAGTTGACAGCTACACATGTTGGATAAAAAGAAACATCATGATGATGTATTTTTGTTGCATTATTTATCATGGCTGGCCTGGTAGGGCGACGGTCCCTGAGGTAATATGTCTCCTGATACATTATATCAGACAAATCACAGGCTCACTCCAGAGAGTTTTTGCCTCAGAGTTTTGTAATGCATTCATTCACCGTTATGTAACATTTATGTGTGTGTGCGTCTGCCGCTAATTTCATGTTTTATTTATTATCAAATGGCAGTCATCTGTAAAGGACTTACATTGTGTTTGCTCAGTGTGAGACAGTTTGCAAAATTCAGTTTTGTGGAGCCTGAAGTGTTTGATACAACGTCCACTACAGTAGATGAATAGGACTGTGAATGGTGCGCTTTTGTTACTCTTGAATAACTTTGATTATAGATAAAAAGCTGAAACCACAGATTGGTTGTTCAGTAAAAATCACATTCAGTTTTAGATTCAGTAAAGCACACAGCTCAATTTCTATAACAACCACAACCAAGGTCATTTAAAGGGGAATATTCACACTTTGATTTTGGCATTATGTGGTCCTGAAACTGGAGAATGGTGAAATGAATGTGTGGCTTAAAGTCCAAACACACTGAATCCTACACCTCCCACAATGCAGTGTGAGTGTCTTTTATCAGACTCTCGTTGAACTGCAGATTTCTGTCTGAAAGCTGAAAAATCTCGGGTCTCCAGTCTGAGATATTTAGATGACACAACAGGTCTACTGATGGCAAAATAGCTCAGTGTGTGAAGTCAGTGTGATTCACCTTCAATTATGAAATAAAAGTATCTAAAAGTGTTTTTACCTACCTTTTGTCTGGCTATTGATGAGAAAATTGATGTTTTGGGCAATAATTTAAGCTTCATTATTAATGAATTTAAATGTTTGAACTCAAGCTAATTTTGTTTACGCAGGGCCAAATCACAACAGTATTTTTTCCCAGGACACTTTTCATATAATGCAGGTCTAGACCACACTCTTTCATTCAGACCCAATGGTCCTCCCGTGCAGCACTTGGCGATGGCGGCGAGGAAAAACCTGGCTCGATGATCAGCGGCCATCTGCATCAACCAGGTAAGAGAGAAAAAGAGAGAGCCTCTTATCTGTTCTGTTTGTTTTCCTCTTATCGATTGAATTGTTTTAATCTATTTTTACTGGTTTTAATATTTTACTTTATAATTTACATTACTCATGTGTATTAGTCTCATGTTGATCTGTTGTTTATATTTCTACTGTTTTAATATCAGCTTGCTGATCTTCTGTGAAACACTTTGAATCAAGGTGTTCTGCACAGGCGCTGCTCTGCAAATACTGCTGATTGATTCAATATTGATTTAAAATGATAAGTATTGCTGAAGAGGACATTAGCGTATGTTATATACATAAAAATGCAAATTGACAAAATGACAATGAAGATGTTGCATATGTTCCAATTAGAATCTATGGTTTTATTCATTTTTAAAGGATCAGTTCACCAAAATAAAAGACTCGCATAGAGAAAAGTTCAAATAAAAAATGTCTGAGTTTGAGGTTTAAAGAATATCCATCCACATTTGGTCTGTGTCACGAAGAACCAGAACATTTTTCAGATGCTTTTTAATGTGAGAGGAAATTAGGGAAAATGCAACAGAATTCACCTGCAGGCCTCAAACTGTAATGTTTGTTCTTCATTTTGAGCACAAACAATATTTCTGAAATCCATTATACTGGATTAGAATTAGGAGACATTTTCTCTGAGGTTGATATCTGAAAACCTAACAAGATAAAAACCAAGCTATTATGTTGATTTTATTATTTCTGTGCATTTATTCTCAAAGGTAGAAACTGCAATCAGCACGACACAAGCAAAATGACTGATTTCGCTAATGTTCTTCACAGATTATGATGCAATTATTAAATTTAAGCAATTAATCCTGATTAGATTAGGTGGGAATTATTAACATGCTACTTTCCCCACAATGCGTGTAAACAACTTAATGGGTTTACATACATAATCAGTGTGAGAACAATAAGGAGATTATTGCATGTAAACACAGCTATAGTTCTGTTAACATGCTCAGCCCCAGTTTCCTGATCTTACTCTGATTAACTGCTGCAGACCCTCGTGGAGACGGATTATTAGATTTCACTCGAGTGTCTGAAACATTTTTGTGTCTGGAGTTTGGTATGTGTATTTTTGTGTGTGAGTGAGTGGTGCTGTAGAGAGAAACTCAGGAGACAAAGTGATGTTAGAGCCTGAAGATGTTTGAAGTGTGTTAAGCAGAAGAGTTGTTGTAGAAACTGCAGTTGCTGCCAAAGTGCCGACTGTGCAGAGATCCCACAGGATACATGAGCTGTTCGCGTGTCAAGCTCATGTTGTTCAGATTCAATATATAGAATCAACACATCAGCAGGAGCCAAACATCTGTCTTTTTTTTTTTTTTTTATAAGGGCAACAGAAATTAGTTTTGCCCTTTGTTAGAGTTTGCATGTGTTTAAGTGTGTGTTAATACTCACATTTTTAAAGTACACACATTTAAAGCATTAACAGTTGTTGACAATTTAAGTTGCTAATTTTGTTACTAATTATTTTTTATGCGCGTGAAAAGAGTTAGGGTCAGGGCATAACTGAGGATGTTAATTTATTTCATCAATTAGTCAATAACAAAAACTTTTTGGTATTTGTTTAAGTTTTTTTTCATACAACAATTTCATGACTTCAGTTTTTTCAAAAAGGCTGAACACTACAGTGTATGATGTAGAAACAGAGTAGAGGTTTCTGGTACAACGTCCGTCTCTTACAAAAGAAAAGGGAAGTGCTTAGAAGGGAAAAGGTCCAATAAAGGTCAAAACTTCAGCAACACTTGAAATTTTGAACCAACTTTCTTTTTTTTTTTGTTATCACATCCGTGTGTTTCATCTTGTGAACTTCATCGAGATGATCAAGCAACATTTAAGTATTGATCGGTGTTTGCAAGTGTTGATGAGGTTCCGACCACTGTAGGCATGATAAATAAGGATTTTAAAGCAGAACAGTTGTATTGAGATTGCAGTGTGTACTTAATAAAGTGGCCACTTTATGAACTAAAAAAAATCTATAAAAAACAACAATATGTGCGAAGGTATAATGGGAATAAAGGTAGTGCTGGTATGATAAATCAAACAAAAAAGGAGAACATTACATATATGTAAATTATTTCAATGTAAATTTCACAGAACATTGTGTAAACGTGAAACATATACTAAATATAGAGGGAAAGGTGAGAAGAGGCAGCCATGCTGCTTATTATGCTGCTGAGCTCGAGTGGTATAAAAGTGTTGTTTAAGACATACTTGAAATGTGAATCTGCCCTTAATTCAGTATTTGTGTCCTTTTGTCATATAATTCAGGTGCATGTTCACAGCTTTCATTACAGCCATATGCAGTGAAGTCATCAGCACCATGCTATTACCACTGCATATAGCTGTAATGAAAGCTGTGTTCAGCTGAGTAAGAATTCCTGTATTTTGCTGTCCTCATATCGATTGGAAAATGATGGCTTGATTATGATAATTCTTTCTTTTCACTATAATCCTCCCTCCACAGAGAACTGTAATTAATCCATTATGAACAACACCTGCTATTCAGTATGTTGATGAAGACACTTCTGAGGTAAAACCGGAATGGTAGCGATGGCAGCACGGGGCATCAGAGCATGTGACGTGTACACTTCAAAGGGGCGATAAAGCCTTTCAGATTGATTTCCCCCGATGAATCGTAATAGCAGTGGTGGGTAAACTTCACTGAAGACTGGAGACCGACACACAGAAAGAGGAATTCTTCATTCCTGTAAGTAGATTCCTGGGAGCAGATTTCTGACAGTATGCTTTCAATCTATACCACCATCTCTCTATGTATCGGTGTTATCATGGTATCTTTTTTTTTTTAATTTAGCATTTATTTGTTGTTTTTAAAAGCATTGGAGCAGCAGTTTCACATTTTGGAGAAAAGGCTAATTTACTTTTTTGGCAAAGAGTTAAATGAGAGGATAATACGACTTTTGCAGGAGCCAAAGGCTTGTTGCTAAGCTAACTGGCTGTTGTTGGTAGCATCTTTCTTTATTTACTGTACCCTCTCAGCTAACTCTGCCAGAAAGCTAATACGAGTATTTTCACTCCTTTGAGTCACTCCAACATAAGTTCAAAACACTGATGATCTTTATACTTTAAAGTCTAATTTAACAGTTTAAGTGGGATACAGTCAAGGAGATTGTTGGTGCCAGCTCGAGGTCATTGTTAGTAATGATGGTGAACAAATTCAGTCAGTCCCATTTGGGAAGAACAGCTAGAAAACAGCATTAGAAGTAATGATGGCATTCCAGTGAACAGCTTTCAGCTGCTCTAGCTATAATTAATTGGAGGCTTGTACTGAAAACAATTTCAAAAATGCCTGTCTAAACTTTTCCATTTGATTGAGTTTTATATCCGGGCAGTGCTGTGAATTCCAAGGCATAAATTCATCCTGATCCTCAGGAAATCATCCTGGATTACTGTCAAAGTCACATTTTCTATCATTTACAATTCATTTTCAATGGATGCGCTCTGTGCGAAGTCAGACTGACATTCCACATTATAGCACAAGACAAAATTTTCTTTCTTGTTTCCCGTATAGAGACAGGAGACAGAAGCAAATGTTCACTCAGGATTTGGAGCTAAATATAATATGAAGACGTCTGCGAGACATTTGACAAGTTGAGACGCCGTTTCTCTCTCAAAATGCTGTTGTCAATGCACTGTCACTTTTTATAGAGTTAGAATTGCTTATATCCTTCACATCTGCAGATACTCCTCCAGTATTATAAGCAGCACAGCAGACATATCTACAGCACAGGCAGCATGTTGTTGGTCAATATGCCTCCATTATATATTAAGGCCTTTGAAATAATCCCTCTGGATGACATGTTCCTATTTAGTCAGCCTTTTCAAACAGCTGCTCTCTTATTGTCCTGACATTTCCAGGGAATTAGTTATTATTCAGACGTGTTTATT
Source organism: Naso thynnoides (assembly GCA_029783665.1). NCBI lineage: Eukaryota > Metazoa > Chordata > Actinopteri > Acanthuriformes > Acanthuridae > Naso > Naso thynnoides. Next base: position 6,132,194 of record JAQLOL010000013.1, read on the forward strand.
GAGACTTGCTGTCTGATCTTGTATTATTAAACTCCCTCTCTTTTCACTCTGAGTGCCGATATTCCACTTTACTAAAGTACTTTGCCTTTGACTCAAATTGAAATGATGTATGAGGAGTAAACAATCAATTTCAGTCTAATACCAAAAGCTATGGAATTAAATGATGAAAAATGGGTATAAAGAATTGGAATTAAAACCTAATAATGCCCTCATCAAGTGTTATCGTACTGTTCAACTGTTGCTTCTTCAGTAAAATAACTTGCCATCAAACAGCTTGTGAAACACCCTCAGAGTTTCCACTCTAGACTGTGAGAAAGCCAAAGAGACCAATCCTTTGAACTCTTCAAAAAATAGAAAGTTAAAAGCAAAAAAAGGTGTAAATGGGGGGATATGCTGGAAGACGTTGTATCTTGTTAACAAGGTCCATCATGTGTGGGGAGAAACTTTCTGACTGTGTTCTCATTTGGAGTTGATTTACTGAAAACCATAAGGGAATTTTATTATGCAACTGAAAAGGTCAGGAGTAATTTTTGACTAATGTTGTTTCTATCTGTGTCTTGCCGTCTTCCTGATTAATTATATTGGAGATAAACATACAGAGGAGAAAGAGAAGATGCTCACTGTGGCCTGTGTGTGGATGTGTGAGGCACTGATACACTCTGTTTAGCAAGTGTGGATGGAAGAAGGAGAGACGTTTTGGGTAAAAAAAATAATGCAATTAACCCCTTTACTGAAGAAATATGACATGTTCAGCTCTTGAAAACTTAAAAATAGCCAGTAGCTTGGGATTTGTCTGCAAATCCAAAGTCAAATAAGGTGAAGTGACCAAGAAAAAGCTATATTTCAAGAAAATGAACCATACATACTATAAAAAGCTTGCCAATATCCTTACAATGACTGTGTAAACAAGCTGATATTTAGCAGGTGTAATGTTCATTACGCTGACCATCTTAGTTTACCAACATCAGCATTGCAGCATTTGCTTTTTCGCATTAATCTCAAAGAAGTCATTATTTGTAGTCATTTTTTTTGCACATTTGGACTAAAATCAAAGCCTGATGATGGCACAAGATTAAAGTCAGACATTCATCAAATTAAAATCAGAAAATGTCCCCTGAGGAACATTAATAACTGCACCAAATTTCATGGCAATCCATTCAATAGCTCACACTTCACTCAAAACAGCAAACATCAACCCAGTGGCAGAGTTTGAGGAAAAGTCAAGGGATCACCAAAGTAACTGACAATAACAAATAATGCCACACTGCTATCACAGCTTGAAATGATTAAAACATTGCAATCTGTCAGGTTCAAGTGATCGTATTTTTATGTTGATTAAATGCTAAAAATTAACTTGTATCTCTGATTTAAAGGGTAGGCAGGGGGGAGTATCCCTGTGTAAAAAAAAGTCCAGAGTCTTCTTTGATTTTAGCTTGTAGCCAGGATGGATAAGAACTCCTCTTCTAAGCACATGACCAGCCTCAAAATTATGAGTGGAGTTAAAGGATTGCTAATGTGTTTTGAATCAAATCCACTTGATACCCTGTGCATTATTAAAAGCATTTTAGAATCAATTCTGTAAACGTTAGGCTACAAGAGTAAAGAGGAGCTGAGATTATATGAAGCCCATGTGATCTGCAGTCGTCCATACATGCATTACATCCTTGCTCTTCATCCTGTTATATCTCCAACAGGAGGGGTGAGAGCCCAAACCATCCCAGCTCCTCGAGTGGCCGACTGCAGTTGCTCTGACTAGTATGTCCTGGATCTGAGAGCGAGTCAGCCACTCGGAAAGACAAACCCAGTGGAGGAACATAATCATCATCATCGCTCTTTTGATCCCGAAACACAACTTTAGTCGGACAAGGACTGACTGTTAAATCAGGAGCTCTTCTTTGTTGCACAGCTCTATTTATCACCACAGTCTGAAATTACATTTCAGCTTCAGCTGCTCAAAACAGCTGCGGATGCTGTAAATCTCACAATTTTACCCTCAGTGGTGGATCGTCAGGGTACATGAACTTTTCCACTTGGGGCAGCTTCTGACTCGTCTGAGCGTTGCATGCCCCACCTTTTTTTGAATATTGATGTATACTTTGCTCCTGACAACATCACACTGAGCAGCAAACTGCACTGAATATCACAAAAGAAAGTTATTCTCTAAAGATGAGTTGCTTTATATCAAGGCACAGCAGATGCCTGGACGCACTCCAGATCCATAATTACATCAGCGAACATAAAAGATACAAAGACACAATTAACAATCTTTTCAACCAGTTGGTTGTTTGTGTTTGGGTTAAAAGTAGACCACCTTTCAATAGAAGGAATCCACACTGTCCATACTCTTTAAAACTTCCTTTTCCAAAGAGGCTATGCAACCTTGTTTATCTGGATGTCAGAACAAACCCTGTGGGCCCGTCTTTAAAGACAATGACCATCATCCAGGCCTCCGGTCCAACGTCTCTGTTCCTGAAATCTCACTGTCTTCTGAGAGATGTATCCACCAAGACACCCTGATATTAGAGCCCTCATTACTTCAGCACACATCTTGTCCACCCCTGGCACCTTCCCGCTGCAAAGACCTGCACAGTGACCTCTGCCAAAGAGACAAGCAAGGAATCTCTCATGAATACTTAAGAGAGTACATTGAGTTTTCAGTTTTGGATGTGTTTGTTCCACCTTCTGACCACATTTCCAGATACTTACTAGTCATTTGTCTACTGATGTTTTTACAGTTACTGCAAGCTATTCAAGAAATCATTTACCTGGTCTTTTGGATGTTTAATCAAAGGAGATATTCTCTGGTTTAGGGGTTTAATATGACTCATCTCAAGTGCTCTTCAGATGGTCAATTAATGTCTGAAACCTCAATTTATATGGAATAATTTGAGGCCCCTGTTCAACAATGTTTTCAACTTCTCTAAGCCAAGAATCCTATAATACCAGCCTGTGGCACTTTGCCAGCTGTGAAGATCAAGGCAGCCAGGGTTTGAACCTTCGTTATTTTATTTTATTTTTTTAAATACTGTTCCATCACTTTGTATAAACAAAGGAGTGCAACATGGTCACAGGTTATCTTTTGCAATTTTGATTGAATGCAAAGCTTCAAGAGGTGAGTCTTATCCAATATGACCCTGTCTAAAGGGTGATGCCAGGAAGAAGAGTAGGATATGAAGAAAAAGGTTAGGCATGCAGCAGGTAAATGCAGATGGCTACTTTTTCAGTGGACCGAAACCTCGTGAACAGAAATGAGTGGAGCGGTGGGGAAACATTGGTCAAGCTCTTTGGGGTTTCGGTGAGATCTGTGATGTGATCTTGTTGGTTGGTAACCAAAGTCTTTTAGCATGGATTGTGGCCTGTTAGTAGCTGGTGCAGCCAAGAGGCTTAGTGGTGATTAATTCCCCTTTACCTAACACATTTGTAAGCAATACTGCCTGTGTCTTGACAAATACCACGCAAGTCTTTGAGGAAAGATAGTCTAGATGATTGTACCATTGTTAATCGAGTCTTGTCCACCCCTAAGACAACAGGTTTTTTGTTATTTGTCTTTTTTGTCCCACCTTTTACCTTCAGGCTTGGTGAGATTTTATCTGATGTCAACCAGCTTGCTTATGGGTTACCTCTATTATATCTACTAATGAACTTTTTTTCTACTTCCAACCTTTGTTACTACTTCCAAGACCAAAAAATATCCGCTCCTTAACTCCATGTGTCACATCTTTTGTCGTTATTACTCATTCACAGCCTTGAAAGATCTTCCTCCTTTTAATGTGGCGGCTCAGTGGCAAGCTGGTGGCATACAGTGTAGTGAGGGATGTAGATGGCCAGAACCGGGTAATTGCTCTGGTATCAGGGGAGTGGGACTAAATTGGAATGAGTCTTGGAGGCTGGTGCCGCGCTGATTGAGAAGCAACAGCGAAGGCGAGAAGGGGCAGACTTCCTCCATGGGAGCACAGATAAGGTGGACACAGACAAAAAGAGTGGGGAGACTCAGGCATCTATTAGAGGTGTGTGTGTGGGCTGCCAGCAGGGGCACACAAGCAAGCAAGGGAGTCAGAAAAGTGCTAGTTTGCTCTGTAATGAGCTGAATGAGTGTTTTATTCTGTTGCGGTAAGTCTAGTTTTGCCTCGGCGTGGGAGGCTTCTTCCTACCTCACCTTGGGCCCTGCCATTGTTTCATCAAAGCTTAATGATCCTGCATGCACTGTGTTGAGCGCAGGGGTATATTAGTGACACTGTGAATTCAAACAAGGCATCATTGTAATGAATATGCTGCACCAGTACCCCTATATGCTGCATATATTAGAAAGCATTTTGACAGTGGTGTAATCTAAGTCAAAAAGAGGCAAGTCTGCTGTCAATCTAAACATGCTTCAAAAGGTATTTTCCATTGAGGGTTGTCTGTATATAATTAGTATGAGTTCCATTCTGAAGTACATTGTGGTACGTTCTGATACCATTATAGTACCATGGTAAAACTAAATCATTAGCATCATAATGACATGCTACTTTTTTGTAAAGAGTCCCAGAACAATGCATATTTCTCTCGCTGTGTCCTGCTGTGAGGAACTCTTTGTCTGCTCTAGCACTTTGTGAAAAGTTGGAGATTTGTCAGCAAGCACTACAAAGTGGCAGCTGTGTAACCATTAAGGTAATTTCAGCTTTTTTTCTTTTTTTCCTGCAGATTAAGCCAAATAAGCGCGTGTTTTTCATGCAGCCGCAGTCTTCCGAAGACCCTAAGATAATTAAAAGAAAGTGGGGGTTTGGAGTGATCTTTGGATCCTAATGCACAGCCATGGAGCTCACCATTCAAGTACCACTTAATCTCACCGGGCCTCCACTGGAGGACAGGAGAGGTCATGACACTGCCCAGCTTGATCAAGGATTCCTCTGTCTTGTGTTCCCCGTGGTTTTCTGCTGTGGTGTGCCCTGTTGCTGTTGGCAGTCTCTGCTATGTTGCATGCCAGCCTTTAATGACACAAAATTAGAATAATTTCATGTCTTTTAATACACAGTCAGGGAAAATTAGCAATACAAGTTAGTATGGTAATTAATATCCGCTGCATTTTTAATAGCAGATCCTCTATGTTTAAAATTCTGCTCTCTGCAAAGCACACGTGGGGACACACAGATGTCAGCGTCTCTATGATGCATGGTAGCCAGCCTGTTTTCTTTATCAGTGCAGCGTACTGTACTGTTCGGCTCGCTCCCAGCAACATACCTCCCCTGACTCTCAGATAAAACATGGGGTCTGTCACACAGACTTGCTGAGGCCCGGCAGGGGAGCCCTAATGATTGCAATAAAAAACAAATGCAAATGATTACCTAGGGGTTCCCTCTTGTGTGGAATCTGTCGCTCAGCCTCTGGCTGTCAGGATGGATGGCTGCCATCGTCTGTGGACATGGAGTGTTAGAAAAATAAACACCAACTGGGCCAACGCAGGCAGCAACAATGCAATAACAATAATACTATTATCTGCGACATTGTAGGGTGGAAAGCTACGACCATTTTTGGTGAAGAATGATGGGTCACGGCTGAGCAGAACCTCATGCTGCCAATCCTGGTGATCCAATTAGGTCGTGTTCATTTGCAAGCTTGATATGTCATCGTTAAGCAGCCAGGATTTTTTGGGTTTTGTGCCAATTTAATATAATTTCAGTGTTTGAAACCATAACGCACCAAATTATCATGAGCTAAGAAACTGCCATCTTTTCAGCTTACTGACAATGCAATTTTCAGTAATGGATAGTAAAACACAAATATTATATAACAATTGTTTCCTTTTATCCTATTTTCTGACTCTAATGCACTACAGTTATTAAACAGCTGTTGTGTCTAGCTAAATTTCTACAAAGATTTTGTGTCCGAAACAAAGCTTTTTAAAATTTTAAACAAAGTAATAACTGGATTAAACAACGTAAAAGTACTGTATATATTAATGGGTTTCACAGCAAACATTTTTAGGACCAACACAGGTGTGACCAACAAGGGGTTCAAGGGTTCAAGGAGTCTTTATTGTCCCCATGGGGAAAATCGTTTTACAGCCAACAGTAACAAAACCAATCAACAATCACAA
>JAQLOL010000013.1:6145905-6161727 GCA_029783665.1 Naso thynnoides
GAAGAAGAAGAAGAAGAAGAAGAAGAAGAAGAAGAAGAAGAAGAAGAAGAAGAAGAAGAAGAAGAAGAAGAAGAAGGAGGAAGATTTTAACTCAGACTTTCTTTTAACTAATGTTGGTACACATTTTCAGGTACTTAAAAGTTTACTGAATATTAATAAAATGTAAATAAACATGATATCTCATTGAAGAAGCTATTTTGTAAAAAAAAAATAGTGGGGTTTATGTATTTGACCATGTGGCCATTGTTGACAAAGGACAATTAAATGTATGAACACAGCTATGGTTCTTCAAAGAGAAGTGAATGTTGGGCCTACCTTTGAGAGGTAGCTAAAAACATAAATCCAAATAATATAAATTTTACACCTTGTCATTTTAAAGGCATCCATTTGTTAGCATGTTCACCAAAACAACTGCTGAAGGAAGCTAGAAAGACATTTGATAAAAAAAAATATGTGTTGGATAACCCTTAAACACATAATAAGAGCTTTACCAAAGACAAAGCATGGCATGATAACATTGTATTAAATCAAATTTGTACCGTATATCACCATTATAATAAACACTAGTGTGCCAGGTTGTGTGGTGTGTATATGACTCTTGCATAGATGACATGAACTCCACTGCAGGTGATAAACTTCACTTCAGAGCCATAAATATCAGCTTGGCTTGTTTATTGCATCTTATTGCACAGCGTGGTCACCAATGCATCATTAATTTAAGAACCTTTCTAATGAATGTGAAATGAAAGACTCTCAAACAGGCAGTTTCTCCGCACTTATCATATGAGGAGAGACTACAGTGTCTGTATTTCCAGAGTCCTTACCTGAGTGCTTGTGGAACTAGTGAGCTCTGCCATCCTGCTTTGCAAGCCTCTCATCCTTCACCCGTGACAGAAATTACATGATTCAATGGTCCTGCGGAAGAACTGATGGACAGCCAGCTCTAAAATGTTAATAAACACACTGTTTTATATAGCAGCCTTTCATTTTTCACCAACAAATGCAGCTTTAACCTTGTCTGCTGCACCCCCTTCCTCTACAGAGGTTATATGGCTATACTGACATCTGCAATTCAATTCTCAGCCCCCGCCCCATCCCGCAAAAAAACGACATATGTGAAAATAATTTAAAATGAGATTCAAACACAGTGAGTTCTTGTCCTTGTCACTTTTGATCTCATCGATACAGGCAGACTATGAAAGCAAATAAAAGGACGGTTAATGATTTTCAGTGCTGCGCTTGACCTTCCGACTACGCTGGTGCTTGTCCTCGAGGAAACACTCCAGCGCTGCCTGAGGCTAAGTCCACCAGGCGGAACACATATAGGACGCCAGACAAATGCTCCCATGAAGGGCTTGTTTTTAGCATCACTCAGTGCAATTTTTGACAGAAATGATGTGCACATTCTTACGTGCACAGAGAAGGGAGAGACGGAGGGGCCGCATGAAAAAAGTTCATTGATTAGTGCCATTTGCATCGATACTGGATGATGATTTGTCTGCAGGAATGCAAAACTGCACAACTGAACTTTTATCGTTGCCCTTTTATCTCAAATAATGATATTATGCAAACTTCTGTACAGCAACTGCTTGTTTGGATCAATAAATGATATGCAGTTCTCTCCTCCGGAGCATCAAATGACAAATTTGCTCTGAATATTCTTATGGTTCTTTTTATACTGTATTGACCTTTCACTGTGATGGATGCTGCACTGTAATAAGACTTTCACACTGTGTGAGAGATGAGTGACAACTTTTTAAAAATTTTTCTCTTCAAAGGTAAAAGTGGTTTTGACGAGAAACACACGTAGGACACCAAGTTATTGTAATTTATCGATTCATTCATTCAGGACCCAAACATGTTACAGCATTTTTTTATTCTTTCAGAACACACTGTAATATTTTATGTAACGTGACACATGGATATTGTACAGCAGTTCTCCATTGGCACATGTAATATACTGTGATATCAAGAGCCAGAGAGAGAGGAAGGAAGTGATTAGCCAGTGTAAGCTGCAATTGAGTTATTGCTCTAACTAATGGACAGTGTAAGCAGGAGGTCATTAACTTGCTATATGCTTCAGTTTGCATAATGGGAGATTACTGTACTCAAACTGGCCTCACCTAAACTGTTTGGAGGCAGCGCCATCTACTGGACACTTTGTGTGAGTACAGAAACTCAACCTATATAGAGGCCCCTCAAACCTATTTATGTAAAAAGAAAAAGAGTGAACCTTTTTATTAATTCATTCATTAATCAATTGAACCAAAAAAAAAAAAAATCCACATATAGTGATGTTAGTGGTGTTTCTTTGTGTGTGTGTTTTATGCTGCATTAACTTTATGTGCTCTGTTTAAGCTGTACACTGAAGAGCTGATAAACATATTTTCATTGTTTTCTAAAAGTGGCAATAAAGATCCATCTGTCCACCGCCGAACTGAACTGAACTGAAATGAATCGAACTATGCTGAAATTATGCAAACATACGGACATATCTGAAAAGGAGTTGAAAGAAATGTAAGCTTACTAAATCCCATTCTTGTCCATCAGTTATCAAAAATTAATTGACCTGCTTCCATGACATGTAGATTGAATTTTCTTTAACTATACAACCTATACAGTGCTGGCAGTGAGTTATTTTTTTTTGCCTTAAAAAACGTGTTTGTGTGACCCCGATATCTGACATTGTGAGTGATTCTTATTGCTCTTTTTTGGGAATGATCAGTGAAAATGGTGAGTTGTCGCCCCAAACCTCTACACAGTAAATTGAATGTGGTAATACAAGTTCACAGTAAAGAATGTGGAGTGATTTGTGGTCCAGTAAATCCTGCAGGTGTCAGGAAAGGTGCAAAATTGCACGATATTCATCAACTTTAATAAAATGTTTGCCTATAACAAATTAGATACTTAATAAATGCATGTTTGTGTGTGTCAGTGTGACTCGTCTCTTTGTTTTCATTCGCATCAAACACACACCTGTAAAAGTTTTTTTTAAAAGTCTCAATTTTTACAGCTAGGATCTAATAACTTCAGGCTCGACACATTTTTGTGTTATCGGTTTATGGCCACTGGGTGGAGCTCAGTCTTCATCTTCCCTGACATGCCTTTGCAATGACTTGACTTTTGAAAAAATTTATTATTAACGGGTCCTGCAACACACCCAGGTGTTTTCAATTGCTGCTGCAGATTAGACCTTAGTTGTTCACAGCTTCTCTGGAAATTGCACTTTTTTGCCACTCACTTTGTATTTTAGGGCTAAAGAATAATAAAGTTAAACAAAACCAGACAGAAAAGAAAGGAGGAAGTCAAACACCATCTGTCTATGCTTACTAGTCCTAAGAAGTGCAAGCAACAGCACATGTATGGGTTCACCATAGACTTCAAGGTCATGGACTCCTTTATTTAATGCAACACGCTTCATCCACAGCATGTGCACCATATGCTTGATGAACACTGTGGACCTAAAACAAAAATAACTGGTTTTCATAGCTAAAATAAAGTTATATGCCTAATTTTCCTAATAGAGTAACTGAAGAAAAAAGTAAATAGAAAAAATGTTTTCTCTGTACAGTTTAACAGATGTACACATCGATGCAGTTCAGTGTAACTTATTTTCAGCTTCTTTGAATAATTTCCCTGTCATGAATTTTAATGGGCTTTTATAAGAAACGACTGAAATTAATTGCCGTAAATGATCAGAGATTTAATAAATGAATCCTAATCAGTGAGCGAGTGCGGTGGAAGGGTACAGCATGTTAGCTACAATGAGATGGTTCTGATCTGTGCGAGGAACAAACATAGTTTGCATAATAAGCTAAAGCCTATTTTAAAAGCATCACAGTTGAGCTTATTTTGTCTGACATTTAAAATCTGACTGAAAATGCAAATGAGGTGACTAAGTGGTTCCAAGCCACTTCTTCACATTACAATTCAGAAAGTACATTTGCAGAGAAAAGACAAATAGAACAAACAGAAAAGCTGCTGGAATTAATTTTCACGGTGGTGCCCAATAGACACAAACTATTTGAAGTAATTGTCCACTGATTTTTGCATATAATTTATGATAATACTGTGCACAGCATCCCATACATATTTTATTTTTATATCAGTGATAAACAGACACATAAGGAAGGAAAAAGTCAAAAATTTTGTAAAAATAAACACAATTCAGGTTTTGTTTTTGCAGAAAATCCGATAAAAGAAAAGCTGAATGAGGGATTGCACAGAGTTACAGAGGCTGGACGTGATATCTCCTTTTGGAATCTCTGTGCAGAATAATTAACTATTCCTTTAATAAAATGATAAACTACTTCAAATCCTGCTGGAACATGTGCACTCTATGGAGCCGCCCATTTATCTGGTTGGCCTGCCATATGTGGGATTTTTGTAACACATCACTCAGGCTGAAATTAGTGGCATGTAAATCAGCTGTGGCTTCTAAAATGGAGAGCAAGTTAAGCAGTGTGTGTGTGTGTGTGTGTGTGTGTGTGTGTGTGTGTGTGTGTGTGTGTGTGTGTGTGTGTGTGTGTGTGTGTGTGTCTGTTGTTTGTGTATGTGTGGTCTCCTTGGAGATAAAGGGAGAAATGCTTGTAATGGATACTTAGCCGCGAATGAATTATTGGCTGTTTGTTATTCTCTGTTGAGAGAAGCAATTTAAGGGGTGCAGAGCAATTAGCTATTTATGCACATGCACTACCTGGAAGAATAAGTGTGGAGACACCTAAGTGGGACCATCCAAAAGTCAGACGTCCTACATGGACTTCACTAATACTAAAAAAAATCCTTTTTGTGGTTCTCCTGGCTATAAAGTATCACCAGTGGATTAATTAGTGTTTAAAGAGAAGAGAGCTTCATATTACCCAACTAATACAGAGTGTTACCCTTTCACTCAAGGAGCTGCCATTAAAGCTGTTGCCAGGTTATGTTATGGCGCCATGGGGGGAAATGGTCTGATTCAAGTTCCCATAAAGTATCGAATCGAGTGTCATGATGAATATTCATAAATTGCTTTAATGAAGACCTCACATTGATTAAGCCTTTTCTAATGGGCTGTATCAGAGTGAATGCCAGAATATAATTGGATTACGGTGACTTTGGGAAGTACTTTGAGACGGTGCCCACATTGGAAATGAAGATGTGCAGCCCGCTAACGGCATAATTGACAAGGATGAAGATGGATGAATCCAGGCGACTCCCAAGCTCTTTGTGCCCAAAGCAGAGGAGCATACAGCTGTGCCCTGTGCAAAGCAAGATTTAATTAAATCAAAGGCCTCTTTTTTTTTTAGAAAAAGAGGCTCCTGAATAGATTTGGTAGAACAGGAAAAGGTTTATGTGCCATTTTTTTAGAGTACTAAAACCTGCCTGAACTCAGACCTGACCTCTCTGATAAATTAAAAATTAAAGTTGTAAATTTGGGGGGGTTTTTAAACCGTCAAAAGTTGTTTTTTTGTTGTTGCTGTTGTTTTTTTACTTAAGTGGTAAAACAAAATGTTACTTTACTCCCACCCATTAAACTTGTATAGCCAACCGCATCTGCACAACACTGTCAGTGTCTGTGTTGGAGAAAGATCTGTCTGCACCGATTATCATTGTGCTATTAGAAAAAAAGAAGTCCGGGCCTGGCCTGGTTCACAACAGTCTTTAGCGCCTCTAAGATCAGGACGCAGTGATGGCTGAATGTTGTCGCAGAGAGTGGAGGTGGAGGAGAATGCAAACTGAAAGAGTCCTCCAACGGCAGGCTTGTGCCCACAGTCTATCCAATAAGTCATGACTACTTTGACTTTAAAATAAAGAATTTAAATCAAGTCTCTTACAACTGAAGAATCTGTTGATTTTAAGAGAGCACCAAAGGTCTCATAAATTAGTTCAGATTTGATTCACTACAGAAACACAGGTGAAGACTCGCCCTCTACAAAAGATTTTATAATTATGTTTAATTGTGGCTTATTGTCCTTTCCTGCAGCCACACGACACTCCAGACTTTCCCCCATGTTGCCTTTCTCCTGCACTCAGATGCCCTGGGACTTTTCCACATGTCCTCTCTTGACATTTTACATCCAGCCACTCCCTCCTCCCCTGTAGCAACAATTTACCACCATTCTCATCACATGAACGTGTCCGCCCACCTTCTCCCCTTTCTCACCTGCAGCACACATACCAGCACCTTTCCAAAATCTCCAGATAGTTTTGGCACCTAAACGTTTTGTTAGAAAGCCTTGGACTTTTTTGGTCTCACGTAGACACTGAAAGGTACATTATGTCAATGTTTGAGGAGCCAAGGTGTTAGTTCTTAATAACCTGGAATAAGAAGGTGTTGCCTGTACCTGCCTGCCTGCCTGCCTGCCTGCACACCCATTCCTGCTTTGTCAGGTATTCAAAAGTTGTGCATAAAGGTTACCCTTTGTTTAATTTGACTTCATTTGGAGTAGGTCACTTTATATGTTGTCTTATTATTCACATTTTGACTAATTAGTGTCAATCCTTCAAAGTTAGTTAAATATGGGACCTTGTCTTCAAGGGAAAATGACTAGTTTGTCAGTCACTTCAGTTTTAACCCAGAGGAAAAAAAAATTTTAAAAAGTTAAATTACCTCCCACTCAACTCTCCAAATGGAATTAGACATTGGATCTCCACATATAGTTGTCAGAAATCAGAAACTCTTGATTGAAATGTTTATTCTATTCAAATCAATGCCTACAGTAAATCATAACTTCATTTGTATTCCCTACCAGCAGCGCATTAACTAATGTCAAAAATCATCCCTGTTCAAATTTCAAAAATGTCTTTGAGCTAAGCTCATTATGATCCAAGAACCCCTCTGTGCAGCCCTGAACTTCTACATATATAAAGCAGAGCACTGTTCCAAATTATGCAAATCCCTTTCTTCCCTAATCAAGTCTGCATCCCATTAAAATTAGAAAGCATACATTAGTCCTTTAGTGGTGCATTTATACCGGTTGGCTGGCCATCAAGTAGCATCCCAGCAAGCCAGAAGAAATTGTTGTTGTCATACATAAACGGCTTTACGCAACACGTCTAGCACAGACTGAGACATGGCTTGTTATGTTGTCACTGGGAGATGCAGGAGCACAGCTGGAACATGTGGTCGCAGAATTGTGCACTAATGAATGAGGTTATAGGCAAGCTGCAGAAGCAAAGCTCAGGCCTCCTGGGTCTGATTAGCCTGTTGCTTTAATAAGCTTTTCGGCAGATGCACAGAAATGCTTCAGCGTGCTTGTCTTTGTGTCGATAAATGCTTGATTAACATGCAGACTTCTGCTTTTTTTGTAAAACCAGACTCAAGTGAAAGAATTAGGGCTTGTTTGAATCCCTCTGAACACTGAGTATTACAGAATTTACATGATAAAGAAGATAGACATAATTTTTTTTCCTTTTTGAAAAATGCACAAATAAGCACCTGATGTCGCCTCCTTGTGCAATCAGTTACATAAAATCTTGGCCTGAATTCATCTCTGTGCCTGTTATTACGGACTCCTCCCTTCATGAGCGTTTGCTGAATTACCGTAAGCCTGAACACTCAGAGTCTTAGCACAGCTTTAGTAAATTGCAGCAGCGGAAGATTTTCCCATCTGCCATTGAATGGCACATTATGCAATTCTCTAATATCACCAATGTGTTGCTGAAACATGTGTAAACATGAAATTTCATGGGTGAAACAGGGACTTCTGAATATTTTACGCAAGAGACTCCCATGGGAAAATGCATGGACGTGCTAATAAGCAATCTTGTTTTCAGTCTGATGATCTTACATGTTATTAGAATCTTCATTTCCGTACATATGAAGCTAAAACATGGAGTTTAGGGCAAACCTTTAACATTTTAACATTTTTTGTCTCTGGATTCTTGTTATGGAGAGAAAATGAGTATTCAAGTGAGATAAATAAACAGGATAAAAACACTAATGCTACATTCACATAATCAGGCCGATGTTAGACGGCAGACGGTGGAAGACACTTTGTGAACGGTACGAGAAAAAACAAACAGTCGGACGAAATGGACAGATGACAAAATGAAAACACCCATGAAGATCTGGTGCTAGTAATGTCATATTGTTTCCAAATAATGGAATAAAATATATCTAATAAAATTATTTCATGACTATTATTCTATGTAAATATTGTAGTTATGCATGTTACTGTGAAATACAGCTTTCTCTTAATTTTCTATTGCAAGCTTAACATAAAAGTTAAATTCCCTCCAAAACATTACTTTATGCAGGACAGTCAGCTCTGTGCTGATCGCCTTGCATGTATCAGCTTTTGTGTGACATCTTGGCAGGTTTTCAGGCTTTGGCAAATACAACTCCAGGTATTATTGCACCATAATAATCAGTTTCTCATTATTCAGATCAGTCATGTTTTCTCCTTGCATGAGGCATTTGAGGAGTTATGAAACATCTGGTTGTAAATTCTGTTGAGGTGGACGGCAAAAAGTTAAAATATTTTAACTTTTTAATTAAGTTAACAACTTTTTAGTTAAGTTAAGTTTAACTTTTTAGTTAAGTTAAAAAAAGTTAAAATATTTTAACTTTTTACGGCGGTGCCATCTGCCATTATCGTTACCAGCATTCTCTGCCGGCCTCATCAAGTTTTATCATCCTCCTTTCATCCACTTAAATGACATCCAGTTTATCGTCTACTGTCTGCCTGATTTTATGTGAATGCAGCATAAATCTTGTATTTAAAATCCTATCAAAATACAAAACATTCATCATCGAAATGTGCTTAATATCAAGTTTTTAAGTACTACTCTACAATGTCCTTTGTCATTGCTGCATAATAACTCATGATTTTTAATGTGTGTGTGATTTGTTATAACTGGTCAAGCTTTTATTACCCAATCTAGGGGTCATTGTTGAGTGTATTGACCAAACCCACACCAAAATTATACATAAAATTGAAAATTGCAAAGCTATTAGTCTTTCTAGTTGTAACACAAATACAGTGGAGTAGTGAAACGAACGTTATTCTCTTTGAGTTGATGTATAAAGTATTAGAAAATGTAAATACTCAAAAGTACTCAAACTCAAAGTCTGGCACCATTTTGATGGCAATTTATCTGGAAAATAAACACATTCATTAAAGCAAGGAGCTGCAGTTACCTGAGCCGACCATAAGATGGCAGTCATTACAACCACTAATACTGAGGTGAAATCTTACTGACTTATTTATGGACATATTTATTGATTTGTTTACCTGCAAAAGACAGGAGCTCTATCAAGTTCATATAAGATGCTTCATGAAAAAATTTTTTTTTTTTTTTTTTTTTTTTTTTTGAAGAGTGAGTTAAGCTACTCTTGTACTTGCTTTCAACAACTGAGAACATTTCAATCACGGCTCAGAAAAACCTTGAGCATCATGAAGCCACATGCAGACAAATAATATCTATCACAATTTATTGCAGCAAAAATCAGTTGCATTTAAACTGAGCTGGAGCCTCTGTCAAAATGTGATCCTCCGTTTAACTTGCTGTTGAGAATCCTATCATGCACTGTGCTCATTTCACAAAAATCAGCCCTGATCAGGATAATTAAGCGCTCATCCAGTGTGGCGGGAGCAGGCTCAGTCCTAAGTCGCAATCTGCCTGCGGTCACCGCTACGTGTTTTAACTGAGCGCTGAGCGTGACGGAGAAAGGGTAAAAGGTGTCCTCATTCATCAAATGTTGCAGCAGTGCAGACACGGAGAAAAACATGACAAATGGGTGAGCAAGTGCTGCCCACTTCTTGACATCCTCAGGATCCCTCAGGCCACCAACGGATCATAAAGCAGAGAGGTGAGAACATTTAGGCTGGGAGTGTCTTTTAAGCAGAGAGAGAGAAAACACACAGCACACTGAATCATGACTTTGTGTCTATTGTAACATTAGGAGCTACACTTTCTGTCCTATGTTTATTTATCACCCACACACATAGACTCTGACATTCTTGCAGACAATATCTAAAACTGTTTGAGTGACACCCATTGCAGTGTAAGTTTTCAAAATATCTTTGCAATTCAAGCAAAATCCTCTTAGCCAAAAGCAGCAAATAATCTCTGCACAAGTGAGGATTCTCTGCACCGATCAATTTACGTGCACACTAATTTTCCACTTAAATTCTGAATGTGGCAATATTCAGAATTTAACAAAGGTCACGTAAACAGCATATTCCGGTGGGATTTTCCTAATTAGGCCTTATTCCGAGTGATGCCTTTTCATTTAAGACATGTGGGATATGCAGGTATCATCCCTGCTTTCTCTAGACATAAGGTAAAGTTGGAAAATACACCTCAGTTGGGGTTCTTATGTTTGCAGCACACGGCCTTGTGCCTTTTTACAGCATATGGTCAGGTTTGTGCATTGTAGACAAAGCAGCTAACAGTTTGCATAACTTAGTTAGAGATGCATGCACAAAGGAAAAGTCCACATTTCTGGTCTGGAGGAGAAACACGCATACTTTTAAATGTTATGATAGACTTGGATATCAACAGGTTTCTGAATGTGCATAAATATAGACACCATCCTCTTCAAATGAGTCATTACATTAAAGTGACTACAGGGAACTTTTCCGTTTTTGTTGATTCTAGCTGCCCCTTTGGACAAAAGCTGCAGTGACACAACCACCTGCTGTCCTCAAGATCTTTCTTAGGCAGGCAGAACTTGGCATAACACCGGCAAACGCGTGCATTTGTTTTGGAAGCGAGTGAAAGAGAGACCTCAGGATGGATTGCGATGAGGTAATATATTCTTATGTGACTGAGAAGTTGTAAGCCATTTGTATGGTACTGATGTCCCCTGAGACCTATTACCTCTGTTTTCTGTAGGCTAACGTTACACAGCCATTTGCATTAATGTTACATGCTGAAGTGCAAACTAACAATCCTAGACATAGAATATATTTACGTTACTGTCATTACACAGAACAATGAAAGTTAAAAAAGGAATAAGAAGAGGAATCGTTTCATCCAGGTTTCGCAGGGATTCGGACTTGGTCAGGTGCATTCATAGTAACCACATAAAACAGCACTCTTTTCAGTGAGGGTCTCGTTTGCTGTTACAGGAAATTTATAATCATCAGAGGAATCATGAGACTGTTTCATACTTAAAAATCCCCCGTTGTCACTTTGGAGTATGCAGGGCAGCATGTAAATTATTAGTGAATTTTTCCCTTTTATATACATGTAAATAGCTTAGTTGAAATAGTATAGGGGCAAAAACCTGAATATTGTGCGCGTAAACATTCTGCAACAGATATCAAAAAGAGTTTAAATGAGCTGAGAAAGGTGGGGGCGTTGGTAAATTTGTGAAATAACCACAGATGACTTCATCTATGCGCAGGCAGACACATGCAGGTTTTGCAAAGGTGCAGCTCCTCCCTGTGTGACACTTCAGAATTGTAACCTCATTAAAACCTGTTACTCACACACATTAACTGACATATACAGTCTGAAAAAAGTGTGTTGCAACTTTCTTTTATCAAACCAAGTCTGCAGAACAGAACAGAAAAACATCCTTCATGTGCTGCATTTAGCAAGATAAATAAGACATAAATGCTCCCTGTCACTTGTTCTTTGTTATTGTCCCTTCCAGAGGAGTCATTTGAAAGCTTTGTGCAACTGATGTTTTTTTTAAGGGTTGAAGCAGGCTTTGTTTTTCATCACCGCCTCGCTGTTGTAGTATTTTGATAACGTTTCCTTTCTTGAAGGATGTGAAAGAACGGATGAGGCAATCAGAGCTCAAGAGGAGAGAGGGGGCCCTGCACAAGCGGTCATGCAATATTAATCCAATCTGCGGAGGTGGTTTGGCTTCCAGGCTGTCCACTCCCGAGGGGACTTCTCCATTACCTCCCCCAAGCTTATCTCCCATTCCTCGATACTCCATTAAAAAGCCTCATACTCCATTAAAAAGCTTCATCCAAAAGTTTGTTTTCTACTTTTGACTCTTTCCCTTCTTCCTCTCTTGAAGATTTTCCGTTGTATTATTGAACAACTTGTCTGTAGCTTCTTTAACAATGCATCATGAATAAATTGCACTTCATCAGCATCAGAGAAAAGAATAAAAAATACAGAAATGTCTTTTTTTGGGAGCTCTAAGTCAGGGGTCATTATCCTGACTACATTTGTCCAAAGGCCAAATATTTTTTTCTGAGCAGATACTGTGGGTGCCAGTATTCTCTTCTTCCAAAATGAATGTTGTTTTCATTAGCCCTTATCAGTATGAACAAACAGAAGAAAAAACTGAAAAGGAATGCATTAAGATTCTTAACTACAGATGCCCTCAGAATCACAGTGAACTGCACAACCAAAGCAAGCAAATCTTATAGGCAAGCCTGACCCCTGCATCAGGTTGTGAATTCACTTATAGATTGAAATACATTATTATGTGTTGAAAACCTGCAGATTGAATGCACATGCTATATTTGGGGTCAGGAAAAAAAAAACTCCCAGTAAAATGTTTTCATTGCAACTGTTTTTGGGATTGCTATTGCTATGGGAGTGCTATTTTTTCTTCCTAATCATTAAAGCTGCAGTTGGTAACTTTGGGGTAAACATAAATAACTTTTGTGTTCTGTAGGGAAAAAATGTCTTAATACCCATAGACAGCTATTAGTAAGTACGTGGACTGAAAGTATCAAGACATCTCTGTGTTTTCCAATGCCCCTGTATTCACAATTGGGTAAAAATCCTATCACTTCTGTTCTATTTGCCAAATCAGTGACGCTCTCTGTTCTCTCTGTCCTGATTGGCTGGTCCATGCTGCACTTCTTAGCGACAGGTGACGTGGTACAAATTGATTAGCTGTTCGTGTCTTACACTCTGACTCGCTTCTGCTGACGACAAAGTGTTTGCAAGTGATACCGTCAGACGGTTGAACCTCGAGCTGAGACAGACCAGTTTATTCTGCTGCAACTTTCCCTGCGACCGTTTGGTATTTCTTCAAACTAAACTTAGAAGAGAGAGCGATAACAAAAAAATTAAAATAAAACACAAGCAGAAACGAAACAGGGGAGTTGCTTCCCAACGAGTCTCATGTTACAGCTAACATTAGTTTGTTCACTTGTCAGCAAAAGTTACCAACCACACCTTTAATGATCTGCGGGCATGTTGAGAAGTCTTGGTGGGCTCTATGTGGCCCACAGTTGCCAACTGATCATTGTTTTGTGTAAAACTGTGGTATGTGATGAAATTTAAAATATAAAGGCAAGTCGTATTAACTATATTTGGTATTTATAGTCATATTGAGTGGTATTAATCTAGACAGAAAACCACTGTTAATAAGTAAAACACTGTTTTAAGGCTTCAGAGATTCCCTAAAATTAAGCTTTGGAAGAAAGTCAAAAATAATCATGAAATTAATTCATAACTTGCCTTTAATGTTATTAAATCTGACACACTGATTTAGATTATAATTATGCAGGTCTGTTAAAGAATGAAAAGAATCCACATTTGCATTTATTGCTGATATGAAACGTAGCCTGATATGAAACGTAGGATCAGGGTGGATTACATTTTTGAAAGCTTATACCTGTGTGTTTGTATAAAGGTATTTATGGAATACTTTGTGCTTACATTACATTCAACTACTTTTACAACAGAATGAAAATTTAAGTGTTGAGTGCCCCAACTAATGGTGGTGTTGACAAAGTATGGATTCTATATTTGTAGTTTATTCAGGGTTCTTGAAGGAAATCTTTGCCAAAGAGTGTTTGTTAAACATTGTGGAGAGCGAAGAACTAACTCATTAATTTACAGAAGAAAACACTGAAAGGTGTATGGTCATTTGTGATGATTATTGATGGATTATTGACTTTTAAGAGCTGTAAAAGAGAGGGATCTGACATGGATAACTGCTTCATTTTGTGCTTTTTGGAGAGATTGTTTTACCCTTCAAAAATCATGATTATTAGATCCTAATCAAAAGCAAAATGAAATTGAAATGTGGGTGGGATGATCCAATAAAGATTTTGAGTTCCTACACCAGACCTGCTTTTAACAGATTAGATTTCATCTCCTACATTTTAATGACTGTTAACAGGTGGTTTGATACTATTATCTGGCTACAAAGGCATGAGTAGAATTGCAAAAACACTTTGTAATTTGATCTAGAGGAGGTGGTTGGCCTCGGATCCCATATTTGAAGATATAAAAAGCTTAAGGTACTGAAGTTTATTTGATGAGTGATTAAAAGCTATATTAAAAGATAACCACTCAACTCAAGGATCTCTTTATGCTGCAATTTGTTTCAAGTGTTTTCTTCCATATTTTCAGATCAATGAGTAAAGATGGAAGGCCGGTCAAACTGTCCCTGTGCATTCTCCAATAAACTACTGTGCATTCATGCAGCTATGAATTTCCTAAACCTACAATACATTATGTTGTTAGACAGTTATTTTGGTGGCTTTGTTTGCACAGACATGACACCTCTACAACACTCCATGTAGAAAATTTAAGACAACATTTCATGGAAAAAGGCATCAATATAACACATCTAAAACCTTTGATGAAAAGTAATAGACTTGCACTCATACAGTAGGAGGCATAGGTTTGTGGAGGAGTGTGTGGGAACAAATACATTAAGTTGGCTATCTAACAATACAATAACTTTGTGGCAGCTTTGTGACCCAGTTTATACTCTGGCCAGCGAGGCTTTTATTGGTCAAAACAGGGATTACAAGGCCGTTACCAGACTCAGCTGTAAGTTAGCTGAAGATCACGGAGTACTACCAGTGATGACTCACTTTTCTCTTCTTCCCTCTCAATGTTATCACTTCAAAGCTGCTGAAAACTGTGCTGTTAATTATCCCAACCCCAGGCTTTCATTTAAAGAATTTGAAAATATTAAGAGAACTAGAAAGTAAGATAACGATTTAGATGTTCACAAAGCATCTCTATTATGTCAATGAAAAATTTCTCACACAGAAGAGGCATAGCCTGTGTCGGGCATGCTCAAATCCATCCCAAGACCTTAGGCCAGTTTCAATCCCTTAACATAAAAAGCAAAATCAAAAGTCATTTGGCAAATCAAAGTGCCTTCAGGACACAAATATTAAATAATACAACTTTAATTCAGAGCGACTCTCTAACAAAAGCAGTTTTTGGATCTCTGGCTGCATGAAACAGTTGTACAGAGTGTCCTCCCCAGCTTTGTTTATGGAAGACGCATGTACAGCAGTGTAACTGACTTAACTACATCCTTTTACTCGGTTTGGTTCATTCTGTGTTTTTCCCTTCTGTTTCTGCTTTCCTCGCCTTTCGGGCGCAGTGGCACAGCTTAAAATCACCTTTTTCATGTTCCCATTTCCTGTTATAAATATTTAAGAAAGAACATTTGGTGCAGTGAAGGGAAGCTGTTTTTGGTGTGTGTGTGTGTGTGTGTGTGTGAGTGTTAAGAGGGGGCATCAGTGTAAGCGGCAAGCTTGTGTGTACATGCTTGCATACTAAGTGACAGTGTGCCCTGAGTCAGATGTAGCAGTGCAAACATAGTGGAATTTTATCGGTTTGGGCTGCAGTAAACAAGTTGACACCGCACTCTGACAAACTGTCCATTACTTTCCACATGCTAAACGTGTGTGTGGTAGTTAAGTAACAATGTTCATGGACAATGGCTTTCACAGCCAAAAAAATTATTAAGGCAAAGACCAGCTATGTACTGCAACCTGGACAACAAAACGTACCCAAACGTAGTGAGTTAATGTTAACGGTCCTCTAAACACTTTAATTCCCCATTTTACCCTCTAAATATTGTGTAAAGTGAAAAAATTAAATGTAAAAATGAATGTTTTTGTAGTATTTCGATGTATAGTTGTGCATCACCTCTGTTTTACA
>JAQLOL010000013.1:6229088-6251474 GCA_029783665.1 Naso thynnoides
GATGAGGAAACTGCAATGTTATTTTGATAAGTTCAAAAAACAAACATAAATGCCATTTTAGATAGGAAAAAGCAACAAAACGCTACCATGTAAAAAGTTTTCTTTCCTTCTTTTTTTTGCTGGATTGTGCTCTTTTATTATGTTTATGTCATCACATTAAGCCTTCTTCTTCCACAGTGATAAAATAACATCTGACTGGAAATTTTGCAGATCCTAGTAGTTATCTTGATAAACTACCGCCTAATACTTGCATGGAAACACACAGAATATACACAGCTATAATGGTGACTCCACACAGAAAATCACCACAATCTGAAGCCCCTCTTGGCTTCCAGACAAATTAAACTTGATTAAAACAACCTCAGCAAAGAGACAAGACAGTCAAAATAGGCTGGGATCAGATGGTCTGGAGGACTTCATCACATAAGGAAAATCATTTGCACTGAAATCCTGTCAATACCTGCATGGCAAAAAGGATTATGCCAGTATTACCCATGTGTGATCTTCATCTGAGATTCATTTCAAATAGTTTTTTCTACAAAGACTGATCTGTAACATTGTACAGAGGATGAAAAAATAATAACAATCTCTGAGCGCCAGCCTTAATCTAGGCTACTGTATTTCCTCAAACCCGCCAGATAGTGGGAAAATATATTTGTCCTAGTTAGATCATCATCTAGCAGCTGGCGGCCAGCAAGCACAGTGATTATAATTCTCCCTAGAAAAAATGTGTTTGACTCAAATATTAACCAGCATTCTCCACTTCTCCTGAAAGCGTCCTACCTAGATGTAGACCTGCTGAAATTCTGAAGCCTGGTTAAAGGGTAGGTGAAAAAAAAAAGACTGGTCAGAGGAGCTGTGTTGGTTTACAAGACTTCCATATCAAATGTTGACCTTGGAAAGCCTAAATGGAACTCACTCATTAAAATACATGGACGCTACATCTCTAAAAGCTACTATGTCCCTGCACTGCACTTTGATCTAATTTAAATGAAGGCAACCCTCAACAAAACGGCCTCTAATTATTTTGTCTTTGAATCTGAAATGAGAATACCCACGGGACTCTAGCGGAGGTCTGACAGAGCTGCAGCTGAAACTCATTTTCTCATTTCCCTGCACGCTGCATGTTCGCCCGTCCTCCCAGAAACACAGCGGCAATGAGAATTAAGAACACTGGATGTTAGATTTAATCATGCATTTAAGGTCAGGAACACAAGAAGAGCCTTGAGTCAATGTGATATTCCATGTTGCCAAGAGTTTATCAGCAGTTGAGCCAGTTGGCCCCCACCTACTGAAAAGTTTAATCTTCTTCCTTCACTGTGTTGTAAATGAAAATTTAAAAAAAAAAAAAAAAAATCTGGCACAGTCTCTTATCAACACTTCCCTCTCAGAGAAAACACCGTGGCAGTGTGCCATCTCTCTGCTGGATCATTATATTCACTGCCACATTCAGAGTGGGAGTGTGCAATGGCACAGCAGACAGAAATATCTCCTATTTTTTTCTCCAGGGGCCAAATTGCAGTCCTCAGATTCTCACCCCTCAGATTCGTCGCCCACCTTGACATTTCCAGCTTATGACACTGACCGTGGCTTTGTGCGAGCACGTGCCTTTTCTGTGATTGAACTAATAATGGATTCTTAGATGTAATTGTGGGATTGTCGTCCAAGAAGTCTCCTTGTAAAATGACTTTGGTTCTGCAGTGCTTTCTACAAAGACTTTTTAAACTTCCCTGCTTTCTTAATCTTGAACTTTTTGCTCTACTGCATATGTATGTGGTCGTTATGTTTCTATAAAAGTAATTTTGATAAGACTTTACTTAAGGCATCCATCTATAATGCATAATGAACATATTTAACAATACGCTTATAAGCAAGGTTACAGTTGACCCAAGCCATAATGCTAACACTAACCATAGCCACATATAATTTATTACAAGCGTGTTCCTAATGCGTTATAATGCATTATATACACAGGCTACATAGAGAGTGTTACCCTAACTTTTACTGAGGAGTCATTACTGATAATGTAAATATGCATAAGGGATTCACATGCTTATATTCACAAGGGACATGATGCACATATGACAATATGCCTTTTTGCTGATCACAATAACAGTCAAATGAAAACTGCTGCACTCCCTCACTAGTAGAAGCAAACACAAGAAATAAAATGTATTTGTTATGGAGGCTTGCACTCTCTGCTTTACGAACCTAAGTCTACAAAATATGACAACTTTAATTTATCTGCACCTTTGGTCGACAAATCATTTTTCATTTTTGCTAGGATGAGGTCAGTGAGATGTTGGACGAAGAGTTGCAGGTGACTTCTTGTCTGCAGTATGTGCGTTTAAGCACATTTTCAAAACATCATCAAGGTGAGATTAAATTTTAAGTGAGGCTGACATTTTGAGAAAAGCTATTTGCTTTAGATCACAAGATCAATGCCCCCTCTGTGTGGCCACATCCAGCCGGCATTTAGCTCGACATAGAGACTGCAAACAGGAAACAGCCGGCTTGTCTCTGTCCAAAGATTATCTGCATGTCCAAAGGTAATAAAATGGCAAAAATGGTAGCTTTAAAATGGTCTTTTTTTTTCTTCTTACACTATTTACAATTTAAGTACAGATTAAGCAAACAAGATTAAACTTGCTAAAAGTTTTTACATCTTAATGCTAAGCTAAGCTTACATTCTACAGACTTAAGCTTCATTTTTAATGGATAGCACTTAAAAAGGGAATCAATCTTCTTCTAACCCTTGGCAAGAAAGAGACTACGAGGAATGAAAGGCTCACTTCAAATTTCTAGTCATTTTTAATAAGGTCTGTAAACATAAATGGGTCATTAAAGACATTATCAGATGCTGTGTCATCATGTTAAAGTGCTTTCCGTGCTGCACCTCCACACATTAAGCTGTTAAAAAAAAACAACAAAAAAAAAACACGGTAGCTGTACAAGTTGTGTGATGAAGTGTTTTCTCATTTGCTCTGTCTCCTGGGGTTACTCTACATAGAGTGCGTGAAGCCTGTAAATGTGTCATCTGAACAGCAGGAGATGACTGCTGTGCTTTCTTGGTTTTCAAGCCTCTGAAGCTTTCTTTTGATTTTCCTCTGCTCTCAGCTTTGCATTGATACCATCTGGCAGAAATAGAGAGCTGGTGAGCTGGGGTAGAGAGGAGGGGAGGGGAATCATGGAGTACTCTGCTTTCTGATTAATTATGCTAATGAGTGATGAGGAGTTAGAGGTCCATTAACCTGTTCGGAAACGCAGCAGACTGCCGTGCTGCTGGGAACGCAGACCGAGAGGAGCTCCAGCCACAGATGGGGGGGAAATTTAAAAAAGAATTGGGGCCACACGGGTATGCTGAGGAGCGAAACAGCTGTTCTGATGATGGGATGGGGAGAGTTGACAAAATATGGATTCATCTCTCCTCCTATGCGGCACAAATACACCCTCAGCCCTTCCACCCATCCCAAGACTATTAGGAA
The DNA here is from genome assembly GCA_029783665.1 of Naso thynnoides. NCBI lineage: Eukaryota > Metazoa > Chordata > Actinopteri > Acanthuriformes > Acanthuridae > Naso > Naso thynnoides. Next base: position 6,232,574 of record JAQLOL010000013.1, read on the forward strand.
AAATGCTCTGGAGGAGTCAGCTGTGTCTACAAAGCTGTGAAAAAACGATGAAACCATGCTTGCTTGACGAGTGGGCTAACAGCGCTTGGAGCTGGTAGTCGCTGTTTTTATTTAAATCATAATGAGCTGTGAGATACAGAGGCTATCATGTGTGCTATATCCCTGTAACCCCCACCCTCCAAACAGGCTCCGCCTCCACCTGTCAACAACTTTTATTATTTTTTATTTCTTAAAAAACAAATATAGAGAGTGTGCATCATGATATTGTCTGTATTTTCAGAACCAATCACGTAAAAATTTAACAAATTTAAAGTAAAAAAAATAGAAATCTTTGCAGGTTCATACTTTTCTTTGTTATATTAGAGACTTTTGATCCAACTGATTCATTAAATTTCAATCAGTACAACTCAGTGCCAACAGTGCCTCTTTGAAGATGAAACAAAAATTCCAAAGTGTTCAAGAAAACAGCACAATAGACCAAAATCTGCTTAATTTACTGCCAAATGAAAAATAACATGTTAATCATTTGCACAGAAATGCACCGGGTGCACCAACAGACATTTTAATGAGTTATGTGAAGATGAAAGGCCACTGAATACGGCAGAGCACTTCAAAGTGTCAGTACTTCTATGCGGCTGGGGAAACTGGCATTGACAGTGACGTGCACGTTCTATGAGAGACCAGAGGTGGCAGAGGTTTGCAGTTTTACACCCACAAGAACGGAGAAATTGTAAAATCTGACACTGAAATGAATAAATCATTAAGTGCCCTCGCTGGCCAGTACAAAAATGACTTACCTCTAGGTTTTCCAGGACGGTTGCTCTTGTTTAAACACACATTGTTCCGCTATAAAGGGAATCGATCATGGCTCAGTTTAAGAGCTGGCACACTATATTCATTAAGCACCACTCCATATTACCAAATGCACCTTATGTAGCCATGCTTTTTCACGATTACTTAGAGCCAATTTATGGCTCTAAGTTCGCACGACACAAATGATGTAATTTCAAAAGAAAAATGTGTCACTCAACACTTTCATTTTATGTCACAAACCAGGAGAGTTTTGTTGTGTTGTGCACATCGTCATATTTTGTCGCGCACTGAGATTGGGTGTTAATGTCGTCAAGGTGATAGTTTTAAATTAACTTCCTTGTCTATATTTATTGTTTATGTCAAATATGGTTACCATGAAGACAACTGATCCCTTCACGGAAGCAAAACTTGAAATTAAATAACTTGCGCTACTCTTTCATTCTGGTCGTGCGACAAAAAGACGAACCATAACTGTTTTTTTTCTCCCTTTGACTGTCACATGTGCAAAGAGATCCCTGTGAAACCTTTTGCTGATTAAAACATATCTGAACAGATCATGGCACAGAAGAAAGAGTCCGGAAAATAGACACAATCACAGTCTGGACTTGAGTGGGATGATATTCTTCTCATTGATATGCCAGATGATATGTATGTATAGGCCTACTTAAATGTAAGAAAACAGATGCTTTAGTTCGTTAATAGTTCTATTGTGGTCTCTAATACCTCACAATCGATGTGATGTTTATGCTTTACTTTAAAAAATGAGTCTATTCTGTCTATCTGTACAGCACAGTTGTGTAATGATCTGAGCTGAGTGGGCAGACGGGCTTTTAGAAACAACTTTCAGTAAGAACTCTGCACTCTGCGACAATGAGTAATGAGGAGGAGTGAGGCAAGAGTTCCCTGGACAGTTAATGTCGGGCCTCGCAGGTGAGCACCTTCACAATGATTGTGATGCTTTTGTGATGTTAAAAAGCTCCTGCAGGTTAAAATTTGCTCTGCAATTAACTCCCCAGTCTGTGTCCAGTGTTTGAAAATGGTCTGTTAATTTCTGCATTTGCAGGTTTTGTATTTCAAATGTATGTATGTAAAAATATTAAGTATCCTCACTATGAAAGATGTTAAAATTGGTGTCACATGTTCTCAAAACAGAGCTGCATATAATCGCTGGCAGTTTATCTCTTGTCTGAGGCTTGATTTCTCTGTTACTGCTTGAGGTATCGGTTAATATATATAGACCAATATTTCTATCCAAAAGGCACCACAGTTACTTCCAGTACATCTCTACAAAGAAAAATATTGATTCTTGTCCTTTGTTTTTGTGATTGTTTCCCTTTTATTACATCACCCACAGGTTGAAGCTGAGGTCAAAGGAAATTTAACCAAAAGGGCATTTCTTATGATGTTCTCATTCAAGCTCTAATGAGGACAAATGTGTTAGTGAGCACTGTAGATCTGTGGTTTCAATGTTGTAAAATGTCTGAGAGAATGAAAATGTCAAAGCTATTCCAGGGGCAAACTACAGTTGTTCTCTTATTTAGTTGGTTTGCTCTTGAAGAAGTAAGAATGCCACTATACCATCAATCAAACATACAGCCTGAAAATAACATGGAAGATATTCTCTTTATTTCCTCAACATAAAAGCAGCACTGCAGAATGAACAGTGGGAGAGTTTTGCCTTTAGACAGTTTTGCATCTTTTCCACGGGGATAAGTGACTGAGTCATTGCATGGAGTTTAATTTTTTTTTTAAAAAAAGGACTGGCAGACGGTTTGCTAATGCACTTAAAATCAAATATCTCTTGAGTCACTAAATGTGGATTAAACCAAAAAAAAAAAAAAGCCTCTTTTAAAGCAGAAGTCCACCTTCAAATATAATGCCAGCAGCATCCTTGAAATATGAGAAAGCTTAAGGTCGGTGAACAATCCTCTCTTCCAGCCAGAGCCCATATTACCATGGTTTCCAATGTCAAGCCTTCAAGCAATAAAACTTATCCAGTAGCAATAATCCTTGAACAGTCCATTGAGGTTTTATAGGTGATATCAGAGATGGACATTTGCACCTGCCACCAGCCAAATGTAGGCAGTTAACTGAAGGTGGCACATAAGGGGCATTTAACAAATGACTGAATCATTTTGCAAAAAGTTTAATTCAGTCATCAGACACATAGTCGTTCTATTGTTCATGTTAACAAATATCACCAGTCTTCCAATTAATTTAAATGTTGGTAAGGTGTTTAGGTCTAGTGGACTGGATAGGATGAAAAAAAAAAAAAAAAAACAGGCATGGCGACAAAACGCTTAAAAAGAATCAAATGGGTGCATTTTGCTAAAAGTAACATATTCAATTAGAGTCCGACCAATACATCTGTTTGACATCAGTTATATTATCGGTTGATGTTGGCCTATCGCACATATGTCGGCAGTGGGGTATATGTTCTCCAATATGTGCCAATAATAAAGTTCTTTTTAAGGATGGACAAAAAGCTTCGACCTGTTTGTCCAGCAGAGGGCAGTTCATTATTTAATAACTAACACGCTAAAGTTTGTTAAAATGAAATAAATTCTGCCTCCATTATGTATCTTTGTCATAAATATTTGATAAACACATCCAGACAATTTAATGTGTAGAATATTAGCAGATATATCATATATCCAAATTTTCTTGCTCCCTATATCGGTATAATCGTTGACCCCAAAAAACCCACATTGCCTGGGCTGTTTATTCAACTTTTCAAACCATCAGTGTGCTTGTTAATGTAACTTTGTGAACTGACCAATCACAGCCTAGGGCAGGACATTAGCATAAAAGTGCAACTTCAAAATGATGCCTGGTTTAAAAAAAAAAAAAAAAGATGAGTGGCTGGCAGGAATCCAGCAGCCACTTTGGGTGGAAAGAAAAAGTTAATTTTCAACCCTGTTTGCTATCAGGATCATCAAGACCATCTGCCTCAGCTCTGCTGTTTCCACTCTTGGGAGAATTGATTTGTTTGTGTTCAAAAATCCAGACTGGGGAGTAACTATAAAAGCCTCCCGCATAAAAGTCTGTGGGGACACAAATTCTATCATTCAAGCCAGTTTGTCTCTTTAGGCTGTTGGTATCAGTGTGTGGGCCGGGCAACATGCATAGACTGAAAGCACAAACTCCACAGATGATGGATCATTCAGAAAGGATGAGCAGTTTTGAAAATACAACGCTAAAACTCAGCATGAGCGGCTACTGAGTGTGAAACAGTTGCTGCTCTCATGTCAGCTGTAGCTCCAGTAAGTAGACTTTGCATTTATCTCACTTTCAAATATGTACAGTATGCACAGATCATTATTAATTAAGTAAATGCAAAATACATGTTACTACATTACAGGCTGTCTAAACACACAAACACAAACATAAGAAGATGATGAAAAATATTGTTATTGGAATTTTTTGGTACATGTAACCAGACTGAAACATATCAATGGTGTATGCAAAATAAAGGCCAAATAAAGTGTAGAAGTGGTTTGATTGCATACCAAGTCAACTGAAGAAAAAGAAAAGATGGTATAAGTTTAAATGAAAACACATTAACGTCAATGATTAGGTTTTAAAATGATGAGTTGTAGGATTGTAGGATACATACTGTTATTAATAACAGGTAAAACAGTGTCTGTGGGAGCATTACTAGAAAGAATTGGATGTCCTGGGTTTTAGTTTCTCAAAAAAATAAAATTTGTACGTACAATTAACAGGGTTCGGAAGTTTACTTTTGAAATATAATAGTTACAGATTACTAGTCACCCTTTTTGAAATGTAATAAGTAATAGAACAATTTAAATTACTTTAATCAAAATAAAGTAACTTATTACATTTGATTACTTTTTGATTACTTTTCAAAATTTCTAATTAATGTTTCAACTGTTAACCATTTTTAAATATTTAAACCAGGCAGCATTAATGGCAGATGTGGGGCGCTGCAAGTTCAAACAAGAGAACCGATAAAAAGCATCAGAATAACATCAAACTTTAATAAACAAACTGGACTGGAAATGGCAAAAGAAGACATTGTGCACATCAAAACATGAAAAGCAACAAAATTAATATCCTTCAACGTATGAGTTAAGCTTTTACAGAAAATGTTCAGATGTTACACCTTTGTAATCATTAACATTCATCATACACCTTCTTTCTCAGTAACTGTAACAGATTACATTTACATTAACTGCATAATTAAATTATGTAATTTCATGACATTTAACTAGTTACTCCCCAACACTGACAATCAAACCATAATATGTAGGAATATTAAATATTCCCCTGTTGTTGCGGTTAAACTAAGTGGGACCAGTTAACCCGTGAAACACTGGCCATACCAACGAGCTGGACTTCATGCTTCATGTCTTTTCTCTTGTTACACAGAAAAATATTTTAAAACACTTTAAATAAACATAACTCTCACCTCTATGCCACTTGAGAAAATTTGTATGTACTGGAGTTGCCCTCTCAGAAGAACATAGAAATATAAATAACATGTAAAATGGTAGAAGCCTGTATTATAATGTGTTTTGTATTCAGTGTTCCTTTGTTTTTATAAGTGGTATGGAAGACTAAATGTCCCGATGCAGACTGTGCGCATCAAATGATGTAAAGGCAGTTCAGTTTTTATAGCACTTGGACTCGTTTAGATGATAACCCCAATAACTTGTGTCCTAATTTAGAGTAAATATATTGCGCAGGGTTACAGCTGCAGTTGGGGTTAATGGCCAAGTTTTTATTTATTCATTCCCGTGGGAAAATTTGTCCTCGTGCATTTAACCCGTCCTAACTATTTAAGAGCAATATGCAGCCACAGTGCAGTAGCAAGGGACCAGCTCTACCTCTGAGGAAAGTGTTTTGGTCAAGGGCAACCTTAATAGTATTTCTACTACCAACAATAGCGTGCATGTCTCTTTTATTACTTGAAGGAAGTATAAAAAGTCCTGAAAAAAGACACAGAACATCCAAACTCAGCACTGGAAGTACAGATTTGAAAGCACGGCCTTCTGCGACATTCAGAACAGCTGGACCTAATTTTAATGAATATCCGGATTCGTGTGTGCTCTGGTTTCTGTTTGTATTCAGCATGCTTTGGTTTTGGAAATGCATGCAGAGTTTTCCCATGGCTGTGCAAGTGAGATGCTATCACGAGGCTCTCTGAGCAAACTTCTCACTTCTGTTCTTCTGATAAGAAACAAAACATCTCACAATACACACAGACTTTATTCTGGTCCAGATGAACAGAGGCTTTCCACTGACTCATTTCTACTGCTATAAATAAAGTAGCCCGCCTGTGAACCTGTGGCAGTGCTGATCCGTGTCAGGATGTAACAAAAGCGTTACAGTGCAACCAATTTCATAATTAAAGGGCATAAATATTCCTCTCCACATTCGTATTAGCGTGTAGGCTGATAAGTCTGTCCAGCAAAAATAGCTGTTTTGAAATGTCAAGAACATTTTATCTTTCCTCTGCAGATTTGAGGATTTCCAGATTACTGTTTCTGTCTCTGTCCACACATTGACCTCTCTTGAGGATGTGCACAACAATTAAGCTGAAATTATGACTAACTTTAATTTTGGGAGACATTTACTTTTCCTCATTATTTTCAAAGTTTTAATGACATATTTTTTTGCTGTGCAGATCCAAAACAAGCCACATATTTTGATCAGGTCCCAAAATTCTTTCCTCCTGTTTATTATTCCTAAGTTGTTCTCCACAAAGCACGAAATAAACATACCACATAGTGGGTGCTCCAAGGCAACCCACTGCTGATACATAAGAAAAACCTGTCTCTATCCTAACATGGTCAATATATTACTCAATGCATGAGTTTCTGCTGCAGCCATGATAGGATGCAGGCCAGGAAATCTCAGCTTGGATGAAGGGGGCTGAATGTTGGCTGTGTTGTTTATCACTATAACCGTAAAACATGGAGGCAGAGCAGGGAGGGAAGGAAGGAAGGAGGGTGGGAGTAGTCATGTTAGGAAGAAGCCCATATCTCCATGGGAGTGATTGATGGGGATGAGAAATCGCTCCTGTCACGGCGCAATTACACCACTCGGACAGGATGTGTTTGAAGGACAGAGCAGCAGAGTACAGACCGGGAGGATGAAGTGATTCATGCTGAAGCAAGGCGCAGCAAAACAAATGATGTTACGGTCTTGACCTTGTAACGGCGGCGGGTATCATCTCTCTTGTTAATTTTACATGATTCCCTGCCAGGGAGCCTGTTTTTATCCTGCAGATTTGTTCATTAAAACTCGTTCAAGTGGTCACGGCCACTTGTGTCACTGCTGGGAGGGGTTGGGCCTTTTAGCTTAGCTCTTCTTGCTCCTGTTTTCTTTCCTTGGCAAGACATCAGCTGGTGTGTAGTTGTGATTAATAATTGGCAGAAAACTGATTTTTAACCGTTCTCGGCAATCTGTGATTGGTAGCTGTCATATAACAGCAGTGGTGAAGAAGGACGCCTGTAAGTTATATTTGAAAGATAATCTTTGAAAAAATGTTTTGCAGAAAGGAAAATATATTCAAAATGTTTGTAAGACCCCAAGGACGAACACAATGCGTGCCAAGGCAGCAGGGCATTTTTGAGCCAGACTGCGTTTCTCCTCTTGGAAATATATTCGACTGTTGTAACTTGTTTGTCTTTGTTGGACGCCTTCATACAAAGTTCGACTAAAAAATCAGTGATGGTAAACGATCACCAAATATCTTGCAGTTCATCTTTGGTAAATATAACATTAAATGTCAAAGAAAATTCTTTCAGTTGCCTTGCTGTCCTGCCATTAAATGAAACCGTAAAAGTAAAGCTTCTTGTAGCATCTGAGCAAAAATCAGCAGCATTCATCCTCTGAGGACAAAGAAATTAATATTTCTGGATTATGGAAACTAGCTTGGTAAATTAGACACTTTCACTTCGCGAATTTATTTGCAAAATGAATTAATGCCGACAACCTGACGGGCAAATTGCAACCGGTTATCTCATCTGAGACAGGCTTAATACAATGTCTCATCGAAGAGGCTGGAGACTGCAGCTGGTCTGTGTACCAAGTAGCTGACACCAATCATTGACAGCCTACAGACAGACGAGTGGGGTTGCTATTAACTTGAATTTTCCATTACCTGATAAATAATCACGTAGATGTTGCTATATTGTGTTGATAGCTATTTACGTCAGTTTTAGTCCTTTTGTCCAGTGTTTTTTAATGTGTTGTGTTGTACCCGAGGCTGCATGAATTTCATTTTGGCACCGCACAGATATGTAAAAAGACTTTCAATAAAGGCTGCTATTATTCCCTACATGTAGTAATCACAAAAAAACAGCACATAACGAGTCACCAAGGTTGTTCTTGGTCTTGTTGGAACATTCATTTATTTAATATTGCGTAGTTTTCGATAATGAGAGGCCTTTTGTTCTCCTGAAATTCCTCTCAAAAAAAACATGGTGCCAGTTTGCGAGGGGAAAGACAGCGTAAATAGCTCTGATTGGTTGTATGGTTGTATGTCTATCCAATTGCAGTGCAATTTTGATTGTATCCATCGGTACTGCCCCTTGGAAATGAACGGTGAATCGAAAGGTAGCAGACTAATTGACGTTTCCCTTATCTCTTCCCTCTAACGCAAACAGGCCAATCAGAGCGAAGCATCTGCCAGCTCTGACCGGGGTCCAACAACTACACGGCTGTGCTTCATTGAAACTAATGCAGTCTTTATAGATTTTCAACAATTTAGGCCGAATCGTTGGATATGAGCTCACTTTTAAAAGTAACGCTCTTTATTCAGTGAGATTCAAAGGACATATACATTCCTAACCTTTCCAAAATGAAGTGCTGAAAAGTGTGTCGTTATGCTCTGGGCAAATCTGTTTGGACGTCCTCATTCACCGTTGAACCTCGGGCAGTTTGAAAAGCACAGCTAACATTATATCTGCTTCGGTAGCCCTTCGATAAACACTGAGGTCATGTTACGTTGTTATCAGTAGATATTAGCTGGTTAATTTGAGTTACTTATAGCTATTAAGAGCGCTATCAGGCCTGGCCAGTCAAGCTAAAGTCTAAGGCTGGAGTTAGAAAAAACAGCTCTGAACAGTTTGCGACATTAGTAACCCGAACTTGAACTTGACAAAAAACCCATCTTGACGTTAACACACGTCCTCCCTTGTCCTTAATTGGCATGAGTCCTTATTTTAGTTATTTTAGTTAGCATCACTAACTAAGGGGGGTCGCAGCTTAGCAAAAGGTCAGTTCTCACTTGAGAATTAGTTTGGCTGTGCCAGGCTATAAGGTAATAGCATTCACGCCCTAGTTGTTGAGATACTTCAGTCTGGCTAAGCCTCAAGCCCATTTTACTGAGTCACTATTTCAATAAACTCAATGTTGGCTGAAACTTATTACAGAAAAACAAGCAAAAGGAAAATGGCGTCATCTGCATGTTGAAAAGCTTTTAATCTGAGGCTATGCTAATATTTTCACTCATTTTGGCTCAGAGATGAGAACAGCAAATACAGCTTTAATGAAATGTAATGCAAAAGCTTTCAAACTGCGATCAGGTCATATTGACTCATATTTTGTGTATTAGTTGGTGACGGGAAGTTTCTAACTTTCTCAGGACTTTATAAACTCACTGGTGATTTCATCTGTGTCAGGCAAAGAGACAAGTGACCCTGCTGCACTGAAGAGTCCACTCAGCAGTTCTGCATGGATTACAGAGTTACAAGTGACCTTGAGAAAAGCTCAGTTCCCCCAGTGATTTGGGGAATTGCTTGTGGATTTACATCATGCTGCCTTGCCCTCAGTTCTGCTCAATACCTGGCGTATCTTTCTTTGCTTCTGTCCTTCTTCTGTCAAAGATTTTGTCAAAATACAATATGCAGCTCTGATGTGAGGATCAGCATTTCTGCGCCGCCTCTGAAACTCAGTCTAGTCAATCTTATCTTTTCCAGTGAAAACATGACAAATGTATTAATGAATATGGATCTTAACAAGCTTTGAGAGCGTTGTGATAATTCACAGCATATTAACATCTGTCACTCGCGTAACATCACTGATATTGAAGATTATCTACACATGAGGGAAACATTCATCTGATCAAAAGCACTGTATTCACTCTCCGAGTGATCTGCGTCCTTCTTTAGAGTAAACACCAGCAGTTCAACATGAGCTGTATATCACAGCATCATCAGAGACAAACAGATGCTATGTGCTGCCCTGATATGCAAAGCTGTAATCACATCTGAAAATCTGGATAAGAGACGCTGCATCGCTCGTCCCATCTTGAGTGACACAACCTGCAGTGACCTCTTATCTCAAAGACCTCTTTAAATGTGCATTAGTTTAAATATTAAGACAGACAGTGTGCTTTCAGAAGCACCAGAGACTTGAAACTTTAGCACAAATGTATCCGAGTGAAGTGTATTAGTTCTTTGGTGTGAAAATATCAGTTTTGCATAGTTTTATATCTCTAATCAATGTTTTTGGAATTGTCAGTAAAATTTCGGACACTTATTTTTGGAAGTATTGCTGGTATTTAAAGCCCATAATGCAAATAATGGTACAGCGTTCCTCGAACAGACCAGTGTTCATTTTAATGCGAGCTTCTTCAAAGTCTTCATTATCAAATGGTTTTTCTCTTTTTTTCTGCGTTTACATGTGTGTCCTGGTTTTAAGTGTTACCAGGAGCCTGTACGACGAAGCGGGATTTATGCTTAGCGAGGTGACTTCAGGTTTAGCTCTGGGTTTTCAGTCCTACGAAGATGAGCTACTTCTTACCGAGCAATATCACCGCAGCAACTTGTCTCGTTGACCAATCCAATCAATCAGTTCTCTTGGAAAATGACATAACCACTCATTAAAAATCATGTGAAGCACAAAGTGCGAACTCCGCTGGAGGTATTTTGTAATCAAGCACTCGTCCAACGTATTTACGTTTCTTTTATTATCTCTGTATTGATATTAAATGCTTTATGCATTCATGCATAAAGCATCTTTAAACTAATGCACATTTAAAGAGGTCTCTCATGCAGCTGGTCTTCCTGCTTGTATAGCTATATAGTATTGTACACATAATTTGCTCCTCGTATTCAACATATGTCGCTCTGCTACCACTACACTGCTCGGTCCATGTATACGATTGGTCACACGGTGCAAACACCGCCTCTTTTATGTGCATGTGCTAACGTGTTAATTAAAAAAAACCTGGGTTGATTTAGTGAGTTAATAACCAGCTTCGTGTGACCGCTTAGCTGGGTTGATTTTGTTAGGTTTAGAGAAGCCGAGGCCCCTTGTTTTTAATTATATGAGGGTTACAGCATTTGCATGGAACATGAAAACCTGGCTTTATATTCGGAGGAATCCTAAGATCTGAGTTACAGGCTTCACTCCTGGTTGCTAATCAGGAGTTATGAGGTGCACCTGTGAGGTTCTCTCTCAGCTGATGGCAATCAGTCTGCCTCAGAGGTCATATGAGGAGGGTGGTGTGTCTCCAGAGAGGCAGCACCATCAGTTGACTGTCTGCTTCTGTTTGATTGTGTATTTGAGTTGAGTGTGTGCTGGAAGTTTTCTTTTTCTTTCTTTCTTTACTTTAAACTCTTTGGAGGGATTTCTCTTTCAGCAGCTTCCATTCAACATTATATTGTGACCCCACACACGCTTTCCAGTGATTCCCAACTTCAATCTCTTTGGTTTGGGTTCCAATCTTTTGCTGGTTTACTACTGGGATAGAATTAAGGAATAGCTGTGTGGAGTTATATTCCCACAACAACATTTATAGAAACCAAGAAGCCATTTTTGCTTTGTGGTCATCTACCTGCATGTTTATCTTCATTTCACACGTCATTTCTCTTGTCACTTGTTAAAAGTCTTATCTGGATCTGAACAGGAAAAGCAGTTTACATGTGGAACATAACCAGGATGCTCCAAAACTCAATCATAACTAGGGTATAATCTTGCATGTAAACAAACTTAGTTTTAGCATTTAGAGAAAATAAACACTGTTGCAGACTATTTCTCTTGTGGAGAAAATCCAATCAAGCTTAACGCCTGGCCTTTCCTTGTTTGTGTATGACATTTTACATCATGAGAAAATCTGTAGTAATTTCCTTTTGCACAAGTAATTCTCTTGATAGCCCCATGAATAAGACATTTAATAGTGTGATATTGAACATCTGTCATGCCATGCAGCACATTTGTGTAAATGGTGTTTGATTTACAGTGAGTCATCTTTAGTAAATGAGGATTAATGTAAGAAAAAACACATTTAGAATGGGACTGATTTTGAATTAAAAACAAAGAAGCAGCCAAATAACAGTCATGTGAAATTTTCTTTTAAAAAAATATTGTTACTGTCGCCTTTTGAATCCAAATGAGAACTTTCCTGAACTGTGATGTCAACCGAGCACAGAATGGGCCAACGCGGCTCGTCGTATTAATTATTTTCAGACAACGGTCGGTCACTGAAGGACAGTTATTGCACTATCGCGTGGCTCAGTAGATTCCAACATTAATATGCAACACTCCTTTAACTTTCATTATTAACCTCTGGGCAAGACCAGTGTGTGGATGATACATAACAAAGAAAAGAGACCCCATCAGCCATGTTGAGCTTGAGTGAGAAAATTCAATAGTGAGCTTAGGAAATGAAAAGGGTTGTTTGATAAGAGAAATGACTGGGGATGATTTTTTTCCCTCTATTCCTTATTGTGAGCCGTCTCTATGAAAGGCCGCGAGTGTCTGTCATGAGTGATTCTGTTTTCATAGAGTGGTCTAATCCCGGCTCTCCATGCTGTCAGGTCCACTGCTTCTCATTGTGTTCCTTGCCTATCTGATTATCTACAGCATTACAAGTGGCCGGAACCACATCACCTCATTGTTACAAGTATAATACATTTTGACCACATCTGAGCGTTCCGAACCGTGAGGATGAACTGCTTTGAATGAATTCACCACAAAGTCCACAGAGGACTGTAATGACATTCATAACCTTTCCTGTGTCCCTCACAGCTGATGATCCCAATATTGAAGGGCTTCAGCTAAGTTAGAGACTGTTGGTGCAACACATTGAGCTATAATATTTTACCCCGCCATTTTGGCATTCTGGATGCCGTTGAATGAATAGAAAACATTTGTTCTATGATCTTGTGGTCACCATTTCATATTATTTAACTATAATAAGTATAATAGCTAACATGCTATCAGTCTTCATTTACAGCTTAATAGACATTCAGATTATGTTTCCATAATATCCAAATATTTGGCCAAAGAAGAGAAAGCAGTCAATTTTTGTACATTTCTATCAACTACCATTACTCACTTAGGAGTAAGTGTAATTAGGAGTTGTTAAGAGTTAGGGTCAATAATAAACAGCATGTGGCTCTTATGCCACGTTCAAGGCAATATCGGAGGTCAGAATTACCAAGTTGAGACTTCTGACTTTAAAGCGCTTCAGATGAACAACAGCAAATGTAAACATAGAACATGGCTGACTGTGATAAACTGATGTTTCAGTGGCTGGCCTCCAGATATCTGCACTCTCAACAGTGCAGCCTTTTGGCAAACTTAAAGGAAACTGAGGAGGAAAAGTGTCTTACGTTATCCTGAAAGACTTTTACTGATTTTTTTACTGTGATCACCAACGAGTCGACTCTGGTGACATATTTTGCTTAAAACTTGTTTGCAGAATCGGAAGATCATTTTCCCCAAAGCTCAACACTAGATATTCCAACTTCGAGGGGAGTTCCAGTGATTTTTTTCCCATGAGGAAGTCAGAGATTCAAGAGTTCCGAGTTGTCTGGAACACAGCATTATCCTCCAGTCAGGTGCCATTAAACCACCACAGAAGATCTTGCAAGATAATATAGCTGATTAGCTAATTAGCTGTTTTCACAAAGAAGTGGCTGATGGTGATGTCATGGTTCGCAGGGAATTCTTCATAAACTAGTTTTTAAAAATCCTAAATTTTATGGTTTAAAGTTATATAGGAAGTGATAAATTCACAGGAAAGACTAAGCATGGCTAATTAATAGCAACCCCCTGCTAGAATTTAGTGTTATAATAACTTAAGAGTCCAACTAAGAAGATATGGTCTCATCACAGCAGAGAAAATTATTACATAATATCAAGTTAAATTATATATAATATATAAACTTCTTTTATATATTAACAATTCTGTCCAAGTGTGAGCACAAGTCTGCCAGATTAATAAACTGGTGTCTTATTAATGAGAGTCTGTGTAATGATGAATAGTGGGAGTGACGCTTGTGTAATGTTGTAAATTAAAAAAAAAAGAGAAAAGAACCATCACTGTCTGTCATTATGTATACTATAATTTTTCATGTCTGTTGCTCTCACACATTGGCGTTTAGAGTTGGTCTCGTCACCATAACAACCTCATCATCCAGCCTGATCAGCGCTGAGTGCACAATGGGCTCTGCCTCGATGGCAGCCAAAACATCACTCTGCAATCAGCCCAATCGCTGTAGAAGCCTCTTATCAGGCTGCTCGCACCGACAGGGCCTGAAGCACAATCAGATCCACCTCATGAATGAACAAACCCAGACGCCGACTGCCACTTTTAATTTGATCGGGCAAACAGTGAATTAATGGGGGCTTGCAGGGAGTTAAGACCAGTTTGGAATGGGCAACCTCATGCAATGTGTATTATGAATGATGCTTTTGCCCCTTTTAAGACAGTCATTAGAGCACCTAATCATAAAATATTGCTCTTTGGATGCTGTGCAAGTCCTGCTGTGTTAGAGCAAAATTTGCTCCCTTGTGCCTGACATCGCCGAACATGCATTTTTCACAGTATCAGACATACTTACAGGACAATAGCCCCATTTTTTACCCTCAGGTCGTTTGTCATTCTCACTCTGCCTAAGTCATGGAATCTCCATTCTGCCTGCTTTCAGATGATTTAAATTTAAAAGATTTATTTTGCTGTTATTTTATTAATGAGGAATTTCACCAGCTCGCCCGTGTGTGGAAGAATCATTGCATCTTATTAAAATTCCATTTTCAAATAAGTGCTGTGAGCTCTTTGTGCATAGTGCAGCCTCTTTTAAAAAAGAAGGAAGGCATGTTGGTCTGATGCAGCAAGGAAATGGTGATTTCAAATGGCCTTTTCATCAAACGACCAAAACACTCTGTTGTCCTTTAAGCTTTCACAGCACAGAGCTCGGATTTTGTCAAGAGCAGCACCACCCACCTGAATTCCAAATGATGCTGTTGCATAAAGTCTTTTTCTCCTCGGGATGGAAAACATCATCTCTTTTCCCTCCGATTGGTAAAATAACTCTCAGACACAATGAGCTTAAATGAATAAAAATTATCTTTGGAGAATATATTTCATCATTCACCCTACCACTTAAAGCTGAGGTAAGCAGTTTATTTTTGGTGTCATAGGGCAAAAATTCCATAATAACCTTTCAACATATTTTAATTCAAGTGATCTGACAGAACACTAGACTCCTGTACTTCTCTTTGGCTCTGTATTGAAACTTAAGAAAATGAAGACCATGTGGGACACTTCAGCCAATTATGGGTCATTTCAGAGATGGCCTGTTTCTATTGGCTGCTTTACAAAGGTAGATGCACGTTCAAATCCCCTCAGCTTGTGAAAGCCTAAAACAATGGCTTTAGCAACAAATGCAAAAACGGCAAAGCAATCAAAAAAGGGAGATAACATAAGATGATTATCTAACAGAGAGTTGCCTCAGTGTTGCCAGATGTACAATACCTATTGTATTTGTATGATAATTTTGACATCTGTGCAATGTCTGATTAATACTGCCAAAAAAAGGCCTAATTTACGATAATTTTGCCATTTCTGTGACTGACTTAAGTTCTATATGGCAAAAAAAACTACCTTGTGCAGATATGGTGCTTTTGTTTTGTAGAGTAATAATGGAGGAGAAATTGTGTAATGGGCTCAAAGGGTTCAAAGGACACAGCCTCCACGTTGTCACAATAATACACATAGGGCAGTGTTCCATTCAGTGTAGTTTTCGGGCCTAAATTCAGGGATTTTTTGTGTTTGTTTGTTTTTTCTATATGCAATAATTTTTTGGTAAAGTGCTATAATTTTAAAGCTGCAGTTCGACATTGCTTTGTTTTTAATCTGGCAACGCTAAGTTGCTTCCTTGGGAGTCTCGTGCTACAATTAGTTTTATTTCCAGATGTTGCCTACACCATTTTTGACAGCTATCACAGATGTTAAATTTGTCACATAAAGTTGTCAGCACGTGATATGTATGTGAGAGTGAAATAATTTGTGAAGATGTGTAATGTTATTGGAATTCAGTTCAGGCTCAGTGTGTCTTAGGGATTTATTTTTCTATCAACTGGAGTGTTTTCACTTCCCTTTTCATTCATATGCACACAAATTATTTCAGTCTTTGATGACATTTCGGTCTATCTTGGTAATTGTTGAGATTTCCTGCTTCCTGTTATGGTTGCTACTGTGCTTCTGTGGTTGAATTCAGCTTCTATGAATCTTAATTAAAACTTCTTCAGTCCCCCTTCTTGTCAAAGGAGCGCCATGTTTAGCTGCATATTCATCATGCAGTGTGTGGCTGATTGATCATATCAAAGTGTCTTCCTGTGCGCTTCTTTTCTGAAACTTCCTGATTGCTAATGCAGCTTGAAGAGTCATGCAAATGCTGCAGAGATGAGATTGTCTTTATTGGCTTGCAGCTGCCACTTGTACACTCAGGAGAAGATTTCTGGTTCAGATACTGTTTTGGTGGCACTTTTAATCCGCATTTTAGCCTGGGGAAATGTTGCTGTATTAGAGTTGAAATGTCAAAGTAACCACAGTAAAACAAAACCTTTTAATTTTTTTAGATCGCATTGATTGTGTAGCTGCTGTAGGCGATATTTTGATGAGAATCAAATTCCTTCTAATTTAAAGTCATATTTCTTTTCTCTTTATCCAAAGTAATTGTGATCATCATCTAGGCCTATTGATGCAGCTGTATTAGTGTTGTGTTTGACGTAGCCAAATAACTAAAACTAGCTTGTTTGACTTGTTTACAAGGCAAACAAGAACTTTTAGCTCATCTTAATGTGGTAGAAGTTTCACAACTGGTTCAATAGTCTTGAACCACTGGGAAAATTTGGTGTTTTCATCACTGTATTTGTTTTTTTAAATGATCAAATACTGTACAGTCAGCTGGTATAATTAAGTATTTTGAAGGTGCATTGTCTAAAAGTTGACATGTGTGCCTTTTTAAACCAGGTCTATTTATTTTGGTTTAGTCAAATTAAAAAATATTCTTCTGTCAAAGATATGAAACTAGAATCTTGCAATATTGTTTTACATGATATCCTGCCTTAAAGCATCACTATGGATTAATGTTCTCATCGATATGAAACAGCAATTAACTCATTTCTCCAACAAGGAGCTCCTCCAAAGAACAGGTGATGTGCTGTACTTGGCAGGATTTATTGAAGAAAAGGTAAAACTGAAATAAACAATAACGCAAGTAAGTACACAAATAATATAGTATGCAAATTTGCATATGTATAACCAGTAATGGAATATTCTTCCACAGGCAACTCAAGTCAACAATTTCAGCTGGCAGCAGGTAAGTACACAAAACAAACAAATACAGTATATAACAATACATTTTGCATTTCATTGTTATTTACCAACCATTCCCTAGGTTGAAAATCAAAACGTACTTACTTGCAATGCCCCGTGAACATAAGAGACAATGGATGGATGGAGAATGAGATCTTCACAACATGTGCTCACCAGAAATGACAAAAATGGCCACCCATACAATCTTAACAGGAAGCAGAAATTCCTGAGCTACCAAAATAAAGACATGAATTTCAAAATAAAGTTCTACTACAATAAACAGTCTGCTGGTCATATTCCACTGCTACATCACAGTGGAGAGGCTGCAAATTGCAACCAACTGACTATTCATCCATGCACTCTGCCCCTCAAAGCATGTCAGAGAACCACCGGTGGCTGTGAAAGTCTTGGAACAAGCTCTAATTCGCAAAAGCTGCAGCCAGCAGCTAAAAATGTTACAGTCATCTTGGACTGTTTTTTGGGGGGTTTTTTTGCACAAATGTAAAAAGTGGTTTAATTGTCTTGAATATACTTAAGTGTATTGTTGGGATGCAAAGTACTGCGTACTTCTTCGAATGTTAAATCCTTTTTTTAACTATATAGTTGGGAAGAAAGAAAGTGAAGAAATAAAAATTATTGTCTGTAATGATGTCTACCACAAAAGTATACAGTCTGCAACAAATAGTTGATGAGCTATGGAACAGGGTGGGGCTTAAATGTAGGTGCAGGGAAAGCCATGACTAATAAAAGTGCACTCGTCTACCTATGCAACAGTGGACTTGGGCATCGTAACACATTCACCAACAGTAGACCTCTTTGCCAGCAGGGGACATTTTCCAGGTCCGCTGTTGGCCACACTTTAAATCATGCTAACATTGTTTCAATAGAATGCTGAAATTTATTAACTTTTGCCAACAGTGGACCTAAGAGTGTGTCTGTGAGCCTACAAAGTTTGGTCATGTTACATGAATCCATGCAGACATTATGCACCTTTTGTTTGAGTCCACTCCCACTGCCACGCCCTCTTTTTGCCAGTTGGCCCGAACAGTTCTGTGACTTGGCTCATAGCAAATCTTTCCACTAAATTTTATTTAAGTCTGCGAGTCCATTTTTTACACCTTTTTGCAATAGCACATGTCCATTACCACGCCCCCTTTTAGACAATTGGTATGAATACACACACACCTACACAAAAACACTTGACCTCCATGCCAAATATCAGCCTCCTTGGATGAAAATTGTTGCAACCGAAAGGAGAGGAATTTCTGTGGACTGACCAACAGACAGAGCAATGGAGCTGCTGGTTGCAATTAAAAATGTGGAAGGATCTCTATAGAATAAGTGTCTGGTTTGTCTGTTCTGGGCTTTGTAGAAACATGGCAGTGCTGCATGGTAGACCACGAGGATCTGCTCCCTCTGTGAATGGAGAGATTATTCCAAGGAAATTATTATTTTCAGATGATGAGACACAAATGAAAAAAAAACAGTTAGGGATATTATGTT
>JAQLOL010000013.1:6266099-6282752 GCA_029783665.1 Naso thynnoides
GGGTGCTTGGCAGAGGTTCATAAAGGGATTTGGCGGTGTATTGTGTTGAAATTTCGGATCAAGTTGCAAGTTTACTTGCACTTTCGCAAAGTTACCCACTGGGTCTTTAAAGGATTTCCATTGCTCTGCAAAGCATTTCAGAGACTTGTTATTGATTTAACACAGACTGTACTACCATTTAAAGTAATAGCGCTTATTTAAGAAAATTGCATTTGCAATAAAAATAAGTTAAGGAAGTCACTAACATGCAAAAAACAAAAGGAATTAAGGGCAACGGTCTGTGGTTATACTTCTACCGTGCTGATGTTTGGGTAATACAATGTTTAGCGTTTCCCGCATATTAGTTTAGCTTGTTAGCATGTGTGTTAGCATTTGCTCATTAACACTCAATACAAAGTGCAGTGGAGGCTGATGATGGGAAAGGAAAGAAAAAGTACATATCGAACTGCATATCAAAGAAATTATGGAACTAGAGAAAATTTCCTACATTTTTTTTTTATCTATCCTCTGGGGATTCAGACATGTCAGTCAAAAGTTATAGCAATCCATTTAATTCTCTTAAGAAACTAAAATATAACAATCACTTCGCAGTTACACTAGAGGAAAAAATCAAAGAATATGTCATCTGGGTTTCAGATGTTTTTGTCCGCCTGTCAAACAGGTGTTTATGTTTTTCTCTGAAAGACTGAAAACTTTGCCCTAGTGGTGACAAGAGAGTAAAAGTCAAATACACACCAAAGTCAGTGATGTCATTTAAATATTGAATTTCAGTCCAATCCAGTAGTTGTCAAGATATATCACAAAAAACATAAATGTCAACCTTGTGGTGGCACCAGAGAGGAAAACGGTAAATAATAATACTGATTAGTATAGTTATTTTGAATCATCCTCTGGGCACCATGAATGATATGCTATAACTAAAAACTGCAGTAGTTTATAGTGTAATGTAGTACCAATGTGAGTCATTTTAGTGTTTCATTTTACAACCCCTCTGTCTGCCTTGTGACCGAAGCCTGCTGAGAAAATCCCACTTTCATTTTACGTTTCCTCAGAAGTGTGTTGCATCTGTAATGGGTGTATCTGCACATCTAACATGGTTGAAGAGAATTTCATCCAAACCCTCATAACACTGAATAAATACTGTCAGACCATTTCATACAGCACATGACTGCTGTGTTGACATTGCTGCTTTTAAAATAACAGGCTCTCTAATTTATAGCAACCAGCAGTTTTGTTTTCCAAATGTAGAAATTCATGGGAGGGACAGTCTCATGTCAAGCATGGCATCCGCATGTAATGATTCCAGCCTGTACGCTGGCAAAATATTCAGCAAAAATAGATCAGGATTCCTACAAAGAAACATCTGATGTTTTGAAATGCAGATGGTTGCTATTGGCGATGGATACTGCAGAGAAGGCTTTATGAAGGTGGTTTGCTTCTCTTCAACAAGCCGTTTGGGATTCTTTTATGTATAATTGATCAGCAAGTCACAGGAAATAATGGTTTTCTTTATTCAGTTTTTGTTTTTCTTTCATTTGATATTGAACTGTTTATGGAAAATGTGCTGAAAACAATATGGTATTCAAACACTATGGGATATTTCACTCTCCACATCTAACTCTGTCATAATCTGCTGATTTACAAATAATCCTGTCAGCTGAGCCTGTCATTAAGTTTTATTGGGCGACATTTTGCAGTTCCATGCAAGGATCTGAAGCAAAGTAATGAATTTGTATCAACAGACCATGCAATAGGTTTTTTTTATTGTTTGCGACCCCTGTGAAAAAGGTTAATTGCTGCCTGTGTGAACCAGTCAGAGATGGTTAGGTTAGCCAAACACGCCCACGGCAGGATCTTCCCTGAGGCGAGGTCGGAATTTCAAACGAGAAAACAACAACAACAAAAAGCTGGAACAAGATGAGTTGTTTGTTAGCTGTGTTTTATAACTTTCTGGTCCAAGAATTCTTGTTTCTCCTTTTCACATTCCTGCAGTAAAACAAAGAGATAAGCAGCCCTGAAACTACAGATGATACCATCCTGGAGAGGTTTCCACCAGTAAGCTGATACTTGACCACTGTGGTGAAGCCAGTATGATAACACTTGACTTCTGTAGACATATTTTTATGTTAACCCTAAACTCATGGAGAAAAATGTAACATATACAGAAGGAAGAGCAAGAGGGAGATCTGACATTAGAGCAGCAGCGAAAAAAGCGGCGTATATTTTCACATCTGATTCCATAAATGTTTTACTGACTCATCCATTCACCCCGACCTCCCCCTGATATGGACTTAAGCCTTATACACACCCAACAAACATTACCTGGAAACCTTTTGTAAATAGTGATTATTGCAAAGGTTGTCATAGTAATCCCACACACATCTGCCATGTCTGTAATTTATCCAGTAAAAATTCCACCACTGATTTGCCACCATAATCTCACAAAACAGGATCCATGTAATAATATTGGCAATTAAAATCAGCAGTCTTTTCTCTGCCTCTTTCTGGGGGCTGTGTTTGAAAATAAATATGAATGTTTTTAAGAGTATTTTGGATGCAAATTCACACGACTTATTGCTCTTGTTTTTAAAGAGGTGGATGTTAACTTGAGAATAACATCAGTAAATCCAAATTGGATACAGACTTCACTTAGCCAATAAAAAATCTTATCTTGTGCGTTACACAAAAACAGATGTTGGAGGGTAAGTTGTTAATCACATGAGGATTTTTATGGCTCCTTATGGCAGTGAATGACTTCCTCCTTTGCTCCCATTATGATCACTTTGGCCATTACAGGACGTTGTCTCTTCAACCTCAGCAAAAATCGTTTGGATATATCACGTTGTACTTAAGAGGACAGTCTTAAACAGGAAAGTAATGACCTGCAAGCAAATACAACAAATACAACAAACAAACACAACAAAACGCTTACAACACAACAGGCAACATGGCCATGGTATCAATGAAAGTAAGGCAGAGATCATATACAGTGTTTATATAAACTACTCTTAATATACCAAAGTCTCCAGTTTAGATGTCACATTAGTATTTAAATTTTTACTTGACTGAAAATTCTTGTTGAAATTTAGAGCTGTTCTCTAAGACAGACCTGAGGATAAGAACAAAAACGCAATCAACAACAGAACAACAATAACAAATTAATATTCTATCTCAGGAACAAAAACCTGGCAACCAATTCAAGGCTGGTTAGCTTCTATTACTGTGTGTTTTGTTAGGTCTGCAAAGAACGACACAATACATTAGAACAAAAAAAAAAAACAAAAACATCAAGAAATATGAAAAATACCTGCTGTCCGAAGCTGAGTGTAGCTTTGGATTTTTGTTATCAGTCTGGCTGCCAGCAGCTGGAATTACTGCTCTACCTGTGTGGTGGCTGCCTGAGGCAAATAAGGTTCCAGGACAGTGTAATGGAACACAACAGACACAATACATCCATCACTGTAAGCACCCACTCTATATCCAAATTGCAACAGTGCAGCATAGTAAGAGACACCTGTTGTATAAGGGCAGTGTGCCGTCCTGCAGAGAGCTGTCATGAAACTTTAGTTTTTTATAATCCCAGTAAAAGCAACAACAGGAAGAGACACCTTCACCTGGGACTAAGTGGGACCCAGTTTACCAGCAGATGCTGCACTGCCGGTGGCATTTTTTCTGTCCCAATCAAATCTCCAAACTCTCAGGTGGCCAACAACTGGGCTGAAAACATCCTGAGGCTTTTTAAATACGTGTATGCAAATTTAGAGAGGAGGTTCCAATACCATCTAATTTATTTTGTACAGTTAAAGAAGGGGGCAGTAATTTCAAAGGACAATAAAGTCGGCCATTTATCAACAGTACACCTGACTGCTCTGCCAGACCTTCTATTAATGTTAGCCTGAAGCTAAGCCCTGTCAAGGATTTTGTGGGATATTAAGCCTTAAAATTGTTTAGTTTTTGGAAACATGCTGAGAGTTATAATTACCAAGGCATCATCACTGTAGGAGGTAAATGGGAAGTAACTGGAGGTTAAATGTGTTTCCACATGGCTGTGCTTCAGCTAAAAGGTAGGGATCAAGTCACAAAATACTCGAATGTGTCGACTATTAAAGATTAGGTTATTCAACATTCTCAAATCCTAATCACTTCCCTGTATGGCAGAGGGAAAGCCAACCCTCGCAAGTAACAAAAGACATGCAGGTCCTTTCAAATGCAAATGTCGGTGTCTTTCTCTCTCTCTCTCTCTGAACCTCTGTTTTACATTATCCACAAGCTTAAGGGAGTTGTCTTCACTGAAAGGACACCACTTAATGACCTCATGTGTAGACATAATCTAAAACACCAAGTTCAGCATGTCCTAATATAAACAATATGCATGGAATAAAACCTAACAAATTGTTAACAGCAGCAAGAAAAGCCATTACTCCCAGTGTTTGCATTCATTAAAATGTTTCATATCAAGGAACACTGTCACTGATATTAAATTCATCCCTCAAAAAATGGAAGCTTTTGCTCACAGGACGCATTCATTTGCAGTGGTGGATTATAACACTGGATGGCTAAACCTTTCAGCCATGAATGACGTACAACTGTAAACAAGGCAGAAAGGCTCCAAACATTTTTGCTTTTTATTCAGATTATGGAGATGAAGATCAGCAGTCTTTCAGGGTGTCAGAGCTGTTGTAGAGACCCACATGGTATTTGGGAGATACAGAGTGACAGACAAAGCAGACAATTCAAAACTTTTTACAAATCTGTAAATTTAATCTGTGAATTAAGTAAATTAATTTCTGATATTGGACTCTTGGGTCAGATAAGTTTTAAGTTTATTACATTCATAGCACTTCTTTTATATTATTTTTTTAAAGATATTTTGAGGCTTTGGGGCCTTCATTTTGATAGGACAGCTGAACATCAGGGCATTAAGGCACCGGGGCAGTTGCCCCCCTTTTGGATGCCCTTATAGTAGATATACAATGATGAATCATCTTTATATGCTAACAGCTTTAATAAGTGTTTCTAGTAAGCCTTAATATTTTTGTTTTGGTTTGGTAACACAAACAAAAGCAATGAAAGCAACTAAAAGGTTTCATAAGGCTGTCGAGTGGGATGCTGATCCACAATTGGGCCAGTAATACAAGCAGGTTGTTGACATTACAGGGATGCATTTGTTTCAGCATCATCATACAACATAATGGAGATCTGGATGTATAGTATATACCATTTCTACACGAAAAAATGCATACTGTGCATTTAAATTACGACAAATTAAATCAGTCAACTGGCAACCTTCTTCTCAACACACAAACACACAAAAACAAGATGTTTTTATGCTATGATATAAACTACTTGGAAATGTATTCCCTGTCATTTACCATTATTTCTCTTTTTATCTAATATGAATGCAATCTGTCAAGCAATAATAGGTGTTAATGGGTTTTTAATCAGAAAGTCAAACGATTCACGGCAGCAAACTGGAGGGAAAAGTTCATCTAATATGAGGAGCAACTCTACCAGTTATCAATTCCTTTGTCTAAATTAGAATGAAATTACTTTATTCATTTTGTGTTATTTTGTTAAACTAACGCAACTTTATTAACACCAGGTGAACAGAATGAGTCTGACCTGCACCATTTATAGATCTCAGTGTGATATTCTTATCTCTCTGTGAAGCAAATTTAAAATAATGAGTTTCTGCATTTTTTTCAAGTGCCCAATTTCCTCTGCTATCCTTAAATGATCTGTAGAAAACTTTTTTCTGTCTGTCCTTAGGAAACTTCTGCTGCAGTAGGTTTCAGAAAACAAAAGTTACAACAAATACAAACTGTATTAACTGCAAATCTTTAAAAAGTCAATCAATAAGCTATTAAAAATGAATTTCAAGCAGTATGGAATTATGTAAACATGATATTAAATCAAACAATATTGCAATACATTACATTAGTAGAAAAACAATATTTAACTCCCTGTTTTGTTGCAACAAATGGAGGTTAATTAAAGTTGTATTTGACAGTGTAAGTCACTCCCAGCATGTTCAAACAACCAATGTGTGCAAATATGACGGACTGGCTCAAAACACACAAACCTGCTGTACAGAGCTCATCCTGAAACCTGCATATTACCTCACTGTAATGGCTATATGGACAAACACAGGCCTGATGTTTGTTATATTACATGAATAAACTGTGTGTATACCAAAATAGTATGATTTCATGAATACTAATGCAAGTGGAGGCTGAAGTGTTGGAGTTCTATATAGCACAGGAGAAACATGCAACTGTGTCGGCGAGGATATATAACACAGGAAGGATGTAATTGTACGGTATGGGGACTGGTTGACATCTAGATTTCCATCACTGCTGCAAAGAAATATTTCGTCCATCATGATATGTAGGGATGATTCTTTGTCAGATGAAAATATTCACAGAGTTATAGTTAGAAAATATTGTCTCTGGGTTTTTTTTCCCATACCACAAGAAATGTGTCCAATACAAAAGTATCTACAGAAATGTGTTAAGAAAACTCACCAAAGCTATTTGGTGCATTTGAGACATTTCCTCTCTTCACCCAAAAGAGATGCAACTATTGCCCTGCAAGTACACTTTGATGAAGGATAATGTGTTTCAGTCAATGCACTTTGACGCAAACATAAAATGAAAAGGCAGCATCCTTTTTTCTCTGCCTCTGTCTCACATCACAGAAAATTTACAGGACAGAGGAGCAACAGGATGGGATGCAACTAGCAGCTTTACATCCACATTAAAGTAATTCTGGACTTTTGTGGAAGAATTTTTAAAATATATGCCAAATAAATAAGTATGATTTCTCTTAAAAACTGTCATGATTTGATTTTAGGTTTCGATATTCATGGTGCCCAGAGGATGTGCCAAGGAAGAATCCAACAGACTTTAGCTGTCACCTGACTTTTTCTGTAGTACCACCTACAGGTCAAAATGTTCACTCATCCAATGAACTTCAAATACCTCAATCTGTTTAATGGACCACTACTTAACGCACAAAATTATGTTTAGACATTCATTGTTCCCAGAGGATAATTCCTTAAGACTTAAGGTTGATATTTGTAGTTTTGACTTAAATTAAAAGGTATTAGATTAAATTAAAATGTGGTACATTTATGTCCTCTTGATGATGTCTGTTCAAAAATCTGTTCATAATTTAATTATCTCACCTTTTTTTGAATTTACAATCAAATACCAGCTGAACTATGTGTCCATAAGCCTAAGCTGTATATTGCATTTAGTGCTAGTAAGAACATATCTGCATGCTAACAAGCTAATCTAGGATGTTTAACATGCTAAAAGTTAAACCTGCTGAATTTCAGCATATTAGGTGTAAGCATGTGTAATGCGTTACAACAGTGTCTAGACTGGCTGTGACTATTTGTACTCGTGTTGGGTTTTTCAAAATAGTTTTTCAGACCCAAAGCTTTAATGAGCAACCTTCTTAAAATATTTAAAACCTTAAAAAGACAAATGCTCTCTTTGTCCCAGTTTTAAAATATACTAGTTGTACTTTACTTTATTCTCCTTGTTAAAAAATAACAATTTTTGAAGCTTTTGGCATCAATGGAAAGAATTCAGATTTCCCTGGAGTATTTTGCCACTGATGCTGCTGAGCATTGCGAATGCATCACAAACTAAGGGTGGTGAACAAAACTAAAGTGAAACCTTTACTATAACTTTGAATTACAGCCTCTCTCTTCAGTTATGTCAGTTTCTGTTTGACAAGTCTCCTTTGAAGTTTGCACTTCCACACAGTTTAGACTTAATTGCGAAGGAATCCACAAAACATTTTCTGAGTCCTGTCAATTTGCAAACTTGTATTTCCGGTGAACCAAACAGGATAAAAAGAGTATCTGGTACATTGGTTTACTGATGAATCTTGACTGGGAATTATATTTGCTGTTAATAACTGTATGCAGACCCACTGTTTGCTGCAAATAAACAACTGTGGCGGGTGGTTTCCACACATTGAGACTGAACAAAAGAGAGGCTGCTGCAGACACATCACAGGGTCCCTCTCATCTAATGCACAGTGATTCATCACACTGAGTAATATGATACTCGCTCATTTGCATGTTTGATGCTAATGTGCTGTTTGTTTACAGTAATGATCACTCGTAATTGGATTTTAATTCATTGTACAAGAAATGGGCTGCTGGAGAAAAAGGTTTTTGTGGCATTTATGTCGGTGGAGGCATCAGTCTTAAAGTCAGTGCAGTTCTTTGTGTTGAAAGGTAATTCTTGTTTACATCGAGGTCCAGAACAAATCCTATTTCAGCATGTACAATATCTGCTTAAAGAGCTGTTTATGTTGTCTGTGACTCACGTCAATCGAATCAAATTGTTCTGCTCTTTCTCTTAAGTATCTCCCACGTTATGTTGCAATTTATGCATCATTTGTATGTACAATGAAGTCTCCTGTGCCAATCAACGGATGTAGCGACACAGCTTCCA
The DNA here is from genome assembly GCA_029783665.1 of Naso thynnoides. Classification (NCBI taxonomy): domain Eukaryota; kingdom Metazoa; phylum Chordata; class Actinopteri; order Acanthuriformes; family Acanthuridae; genus Naso; species Naso thynnoides. The sequence continues at coordinate 6,274,574 of JAQLOL010000013.1, forward strand.
GCCTCTGTTCGATGAATATCTCTTACCCCTCCCCTCCCTCGCCACCATGGGAGAGTCACAACAGCAGCATCAGCGCGAGAAAACTCAGAGCCGGATTCTGCCATGTAGATGAAATCGCTGTCTCCAGCTTCTTAAGTCACAAAAGAAATTGTTTTGAGACCCACTGGGACAATTTAGACAAGATAACCAAAATGAGTTTGAGTATGATGAGAAGACATGGCACAGTCTCGTTTTGGAGAAAATGAATAATAATTCTCATTTGTTTTGACGGATGTGATGCAAATTTCAATCACTAACACAGAAAATAAAGTACTTGATGAATGCCTGAAGAAACATGTAGAGGTGTAGCTTCTATGGTCTTTTATTTTTTTAACTTACTTATTCGGTATGGACCAATGGCAATTATTAGGGGAATATTTTGACATTTTGAAGTTACACTTATTCATGAGGCTGGAGCCAGCAGCCAGCTAGCTTAACTTAGCATAGCATTAAGATCAGAATCATGGGGCAACTGCTAAACTAGCTCTGTACCTAAGCTAACAAAACCTGCCTCTCAGCAGCTCTGAAGCTTATTATTCTATTTTTACCATGTATCATTTAGTTTTAAGCCCATGCAAAGTAGTTTTAGAGTTTAATACATTATATATGTTTGAAAATGATTGCAGAAAATGTGAAAACTCTGACAAATGTGCAGATTTGCATTGTGGAGTTGGAGCCTTGCACTGTTTTTCATCGGTTTCTTGTTCAGGATTTTTTGGACGTGCTATAATGGAAGCACTAGACGCTGCTTCCAAACATGTGACCCCACCCAATGCCCCGTCCCAAGTCCTGCTGGTTGTAGATTTTCCATGATTTTGAAACCTAATTTTATGCACCTGGCTGCTTTTTTAATGATTCAGATCTTCCTGGGTGGTTAATAAAAACCTTTTCCAAGGGGGGACAAACTCAAAAAAAAAAAAAAATCTGTTTTAAATGGACTTTAAATCTAGTTTTTCACTTTTAAGTCCTCTCAGAGCTTTTTGCTCGCAATTAAAAGCATCAAACACTTTCTCAACAATTGTCTTTTGATTCATCATTAACAGTATCATTTTACCCTGTATTTTACCTCCTCTTGAGTTCCTGTACTGGAAATATATGATTCTGTTGAAAGGTAAACCCCAAAAATAGGAGTGCATAATTTACTTAAAATGTTCAACAGCCCAGCCTGCAATGGTAGAATATTAGCACATGAAAAACACTGAATGCTGCATAGTGAGATGTGGATTTAATTGTGAGCTTGTTACAATCAGCAGCAGGCACACAAGGTTGTTTGGTAATCTGAACTCTCCGTAAGTGAGCTTCGTCAGAACGTTTTTCGGAAACATTAACTAGAATGTGCAAAAAGTGACTTTTTTGTTCTCATTTATGGCTTGTTTTTTAAAGTATGTAGCACAGCACATCAGTGCTACCAAGAAGCAAGAAACTATAGCTCGATTCGTCGCACCGTCAACCTCAAAGTCACCTTCCAAGGCTTTTTATTATCTTTCCTCTTCCTTTTGACTTTCAATTTCATTATGTGTTCATATCAGAAAAACAATCTCTTTTTTTCTGTCATCTTTATGTCATCTGTGCTTTTCTCAAAGCTGCACATCCCCTTAAAGCACCTCTGAAAATCCTGTTTCGATGTTGGGGATCAGCTTATTTTGAAAACCTCGCCGCCTCTCATAGTCCAGATTGTATCTCCTGCAGGCTTGCACACACAAAGTGTCAATGCTTTGACCCCCCCATTTTCCAGGCAACACAATGGTCTGAAATCCCGTCCTCTTAACAAGAGTGAGCCGAGGCTCAGAGTGCAATATCAAACCGGCGGCTCTCACTCCCGGCTCATGTTGCCATGGCAATAATGGTAGAATCCATAGTCTCCTCTTCGCCATGTTGGTAATTCGGTTATTTTCATGTGAGAGATAGACCTCGTCTGAGATACAGCCGAGCCGCAGAGACCACAATGAAACGGGAATCAGATTCTAATGATAGATGCGTTCACTCACTACATTCAGAGTGATTGAAAGATACACAGAGAGGGAGGAAGTGTAAATGGAAGGGCTCAGAAATAACAAATTTAAAAACTCCATAAATCACCTTCATATCTTCTCATTATCTGCACTCATGCTGCATTCATTGCAGGCAAAGAACTCACAGCGCTTCACTTCAAACATTCACTGGAGGTGTTACTTGAAATCCACAGACTGAGTATTGAAAATTGTGTAAATGGATTGCTTGCCTCTCAGAGCCTCCATTCTTTCTGTATTTTTGTTACAGTGCTTTTATTTTACCGCACACACATTGCTTGAGCACAGAATAATCATCGCAAATGATAAAGTTAACAGAACATGATCAAAACATGTTTATCATCTGGGGAGTTTTATTTTTTAATCTACGTACTGAGAGGCAGACATAAGCACGTAATTAAATTTTTATCCCAATTACATCATATAAGCGACCTGTAACTAATTACGCTTTCTTGATAAGATCATCATAGGCACTACCTGATCATGCACAGAAACCCAAGCAATGCAAAAAGATTAAACAAGTTTTTTTTGTTTGTTTGTTTCAAGGAATTACTTGAAAAATGATCATTCATATAATGTATTTCCACGTAATAATCATGAATGAATGGGCTGTGCAATTCCAGTACGTGTTTATTTTCTGGGTGATGGAGTGATTCTTCATCATCTCCAAGAGCCCAGCAATGTTAACTGTTAAGCTGCATGTTCTTCAGGGCCCCATGCCATATGGTCTGAAGAGCCCCAGCGGAGCACCATATGCTCTGAAACCAGGGAATGCTCATAAATGTCTTATCTGCGAATGCAAAAGTTCAATTTAAAATAAAACCCTGCAGCATGGGAGCTCCACAGCTGTGTCTTTCTTACTGTACATCTGTAGCTACAATACATGCTCTTCAAAGGAAGAGTAGCTCTGTGACTGCTGAACATGAGTGAGACAGGTCAACATATTGCTCTGTTTGCTTTACCTAAAGTCTGTCAGAATAATGTCAAAATAAAAGTAGCAGTAACAAATTGTAAAAGTATTCTATCATACCCAAAAGTATGCCAGTATATGATCAAGGCATACTAATCATGTGGAGGAAATGTCATTTTTTGTTAGATTGTAGCACCACATGTGGACAAAAGTGGTACTGCTTACTGTCGTCAAGATTTTGTCTGCGTGAGCATCTGTTTTGCTAGCATTAAAAAAACAAGCATCTTAATAAAATATTGAAATTACTTAAAAAATATCCACCTTTTTCCAACCATAGGTAGTAATAAAGAGAACAGCAGATCAATCATGCTGGTCTCCTCTGGTCTGTGCGCCATAAAGCGTTTCATAGCTGGTCTCATCATGGTCTAATTGGCCGACGTAGGTGAGATGTGAGGCATCAGTATTAGATTTAGATTTTTTGATTAGATGTTTTTTTCTATGCAGTATTTTTGTACCGGTACTGTGGGAGCACACGTGGTGCCGCTGCAATCAAACGCAGCCCTTTTGAATGTGCATCAAGAATGGCGCCTTGGTGACACTTTGCGATCACAAGTTTTTCACATCAAACCACACACTTTGTTGCAGTTCAACCTTTCTTTTACATGACAACAGCATGCTGGCATCCCTGAAACCGTAAGCGTTTGAAACTGGGTTCCAGAGTGCAATCTTCTGAAACTGCAACCGTCTTTCCAGCTGTGTAAACTGGCAAATCGCAAAGCCTATGACGGTGGTGACTACGCCAACGTTAATGCTAGCGCGTTCTGCTCTGGCAGCTACCAAACGGACTTAACACTCCGCAGTGCACTGAAAGCACACTGAATAATACGACTATTGAGGCAAATTTGAGCGTAGAATAAATTTAGAAGTCAACTACGGCTGATTTTTTTTAATTTGTGGCTGCTTAGGGCTTAGCAGCAACAGGAAGTAAACAGCTTCGGCAGCTCCAATGGTATGTCATTAAAAAGTTACACTGCGGACTAGCAGCCTGGCATACATACTACAGCGCTTTTGGTTTCTAAAGATGCAAAGGAAAGACTTCCATTTTTAGTAGGGCTGCTCTCATCTAAACATGGCCTTAGACTGCCTTATAATCTGTTAAAGCTCCTCATAGGGACTTTAAGCAGAGTAATGTCACTCCATTCGTATTTGACACTTTAGGTTTCCAGTATACACGGAAAGGGAATCCATTAAAAGTGCAGATTTGAGGGAACACATCAAAGTAGTGTCACTACCAACCCAGTTTCCCCTACCTCAACTTTGTATGTAAGTACATAGAGCACTCAAGAGGAGAGTTGCTGATCCTAAATCTTGGTTCCATGATTGATTTTACCTAATTTCATGTATCATGTGAACAAAACTTTAATTGCAAACCAGCAATTTATGACTTTAAATGGATATTAACAACTTTACTATGCACACATTTCTGTTATAATGTTTATATTCTTCTTATGTTGCCGAGTACCCAATCCAAAAAAATGTCAAAATAAGGAGAAAAATCAAAATCTTAATTAATAAAACTATCCTTTTAAAGCCTATAACCATCTCTGCACAGCTCCTACTAATGATTAGGCCCATTAAATCCCAGCTCTTATAAAACTTCCTCAGTTCTTCAAATATAAACTGACTGCAAATCTCACAGTCAATATTCAGACATTTAGCTGTTAAATCAGATTTTAACTGCACATACAGTATGGTGGCTAGCTGCCAGATGGGCACTTCATCTACTCAAGTTAGATTATAATAATCAAGAAATGTATTACTGTTATAATAATGGACTTTGATGTCATAGTTAAGGAAAGCTACAAAAAAAAAATTCCATTCAAGTGTAAGAGTCCTTGAAGATGCTCATCATGTTTTAATCCATATCTGAATATATTGATCAAAAGCTGAGAACGAATGATTTCGCCATGACCTGAGTCTTCAGAGACCGCACTGTCACAAAAGCCAGCGAGGAAGCTTGAAGATCAAGCACACTTGATATTGACCCCCCGCTGCATCCTGTTCCAGCTCCTGCTCCCTAGGTGCCCTTAAATCATCCATCCTGATAAAGACAGCACAGGATGGAGCCTCATTGGAATTTTAAAACTGTTCCTCAACCATAAACAAGGAGTATGCTATCCTTAGAGATGGCAGTGGAGACGTAGCATGAGCTATTACTCTTGGGCTCGCTGCTAACTGGCCGGCAGTCATGGTTCTCCTCAATTATGTTGAACGCCGGCTCCCAGTTGGGAAACAGCAAAGAGCATTTCACTCCATGATGCTTTACAACTCCACTTGCATACATTACCGCTGCATTCTTATTTCAAAGCTAACATGAGAATACAAATGCCTCACAAGAAAACTGCTGCACTTCTGATACAAGGTGTAACATTATGATAGGAAAGAGGAGAGAGTAAAGATATAGCGAACATGATAATCTCCACAGGCAACTTCCACCCCGGCTGCTTGGGATTAATGAGAAATAAATAAATAAAAATCCGTGTTTTGCTCGAAACCTCACCCCAAGGGACGTTATCAGTGTGACAGGCCCGGCTTCATGTCACTCTGAAATGTCAGACACCAGCGCCACAGTCCATTCTTAATGATGCAAGGCACCAATCAGGCTCCCCTCAGTACCTGCCAACTTCATATTCTCCCTCTGAAAACACACACAATGGGCAGAGAGCTGATTGTCACTTGCGGAGAATAAAAGGAGCTTCGGAGCTGATGTGAAATATCCAGGAAATTGCTACCATCACAGAGATACAGAGAGCCGGGAGGCGCAGATGCAACGACTAGCGCTGACAAATGTTTACGGTCTGCCTCCTTCCTCTGACATACTTTTACAGCCTGATCTTTGTAGTTTGAATGTATAAACAGGCAGTATGATGGAGGACTGCTAATTTGGGCAGTGTGTGGCACATCTGGGACCAGGCGTCATCGCCACAACTGTAATGAGAGCTGTCACAAATTGGCTGAAACTAGAGGATGAAACCTGGGTTTCCGAGAGCTTTAATCATTTAATTTTGTCAGGATTGAGGTGCATCCTGCCTCTCATATTCCACGGCTTGTTTCTAATTCAGGCCAATTGAAGAAAATGCTGTCGGTTGCTATTTCTGACACACTGAGTGAAGCAACCGCTGCGAGCTTCTCTGGGCGAGATACAGCTGGACGAAATTATGTCAGAGTGTCATGAAAGAGGAGAAATGACCAAATTGGAGCCTCGATTCCTAAAGCACTCAGATGATTCGTTCTTCACTACACCCACATGGTACAGTTATGTACTCTCCCTGAGGATGTGTAGAGTGGTGAGCGGTTGGATGTAATGGGCCTGTGTCAAGCCGGGTGCCGGGATGACCTGATGATTAAAGTCACAGTCATGCCTGCCACCCAAATTCACCATTTAAGATCAGTAAGCCTGCATGTTTTGGCTCCTATACTGCTGACAGATCCAAGCAGCAACACTGGTTATTAATGTTATTAGTTATTAAGATGAGGGACTGGCAAAAGGCTGATTTAAAGACAAATATTTATTGAAGCAGAGGTTGAAATATGCTGCCATTTCATCTGTAGTTTAAGTCAAGCTGAAAATTCTGAACAGTTTAATATTGTAACTTGATTTAGGACAGATAAGCTCTAACATCTGGCTTAGAAGTTCATTTGCTTAGCTTAGCATATCAGGAACACTTGAAACAATGGGAAACAGCTAGCCTACTCTATCTCTACTAGCACCCATAAAGTATGGACATAAATGAAATGTAAAAGCAGTGGCGCCGGCGGGATTATATTTCATAGTACACACATGAACCTCCCGCCCCCTCGTAGTGTACCTTCAACACCTTGGTTCCCACTGGGAACACAGTTACTGACAGGTTTTACATGCTGGTATGGCATAACTTACACTGATTACATTAATGTCACTTGCCCACTGGCGCCCCAACGTCATTTAGCCTTTTTTAAAATCAATAATGTTACTGTCGGATGGACTGACACTCTCGCATCTGTGCAGCAGCAGCCGCGAGACCAGTAGCTGAGGCTGCACAACGCTGCTGCAGACACACACTGTGACATACACTTATAATAAGACCAGAGTGTGGAGAGTTCACCAGCCGGACCAGAGTAAAGGAGGGTCTCTGCGAAATACGGGTGAAAATAAAATTAACTTGGATAATGGTGAAAATGGTCCACAGGAACAAATGCATGGAAGCTCAAGTCTCTGTGACTCCTGCTGGCTGTTAAAAAGGCAACAGCCCCAGTTTGTAACTTTCCATTCCAAGCTGAAATAATCATAATCACTCCTCTTGGGTTAAAAAAGAGGTCGCTGTTAATGCTTTCAGTGTCACGATGAGAAAACTGACCTTCATGTATAAAAAGTTTTTACTGTAAAAAGCTTGTTTATAACAGCAATTGTTGTATTTAATTTTTTTTTTTTTTTAATCTGGAAGTAAAATGTTTCCATAACTATTTGCATTTTAATGTTCTTTGGAACTGTGTTCTAAGAAATTAACTGAAATGAACAGAATTGTGCTTTTTTTAAAAAAAAAAAAAAGAGATCCACTTGCTGAATTGGCAGCAAGACATTCGATACCCCTACTCTGCTCTGTCGGTGACCCTCATCTCTGCTCTGCCTCGAGGATCAAATGTACGTCGTTCCCTGCAACAAAGAGTTGATCTGACAAGGCATATTAAGCTCAGCTGACTCAGCTGTTATTTAATGTTCTAGGTATACTGTGGCTTTACCGATCAGGACGCTTATCCCTACTGCTACACGTGTCATATAGAGATTCAGATATTCAATTCCCTTTTATTACCCGAGACAGCGCTTCATCTCATTTCAAACAAACCGCTCAGGAGAAATACATATATTTATATATTTAGATAAAGAAAGCAATATCTGAAGCTTTGAACGTACGATATAAATAAGCAGCCTATTTTTGGATGCCTTCTTCTTCGTCACATCCTCCTTTCAGGTGCCCTCAAAGTAGAATTACTTGTGAAAGTCAAAGGTACTCTTTGACAGAAGTACAAGGTGTAATGTTCAATGTGGAAGGTGGCAAAAGTCAGACGTTTGTTTGGGAGAAAAGTAGGGGAACATCAGTGTGCTTTTTGCTGTTTTTTTTCCACGCAGTATTTTTGTACCGGTACTGTGGGAGCACACGTGGTGCCGCTGCAATCAAACGCA
>JAQLOL010000013.1:6290004-6301370 GCA_029783665.1 Naso thynnoides
AAAATCATGTTTTTGAGCAAATATGAAATTAGGAAAAGTCATGGAAGTTTAAAAATAATTAAACAATGTCAAATACCTTTTTTTTAAACTGTTGGGGCCTCTAGGACTCCAAACAACATATTAGGGTTAAAATATCATAAACATGCTTTGATATAAAGACCACACAAAAATATTTATGTCCAAAAAAGACCTGTTGGACCATGTTTTGTTGCTGGATTGTTCTAATTAATGATGTAAATATATGTCTGACAATACGGCTGGTGAAAAAAAGCTAATTTAGTCACAATCCATCCATCCATGAGCCACTTCCTGCTTATCTTTAGAAGGGAAGTGTGGGGGTGTGGGAGGGGGCTGACGTGAGCCGACACAGAGACAGAGACAGCCAACTGGTCATGCTCACCTACTGGCAAATTAGAGTCGGCAATTAACTTGCATGTCTTTGAACTGCATGTGGGTAAGAAAACCTACGCAGACACGGCGAGAACATGACATTTCACGGCTGGCAAGCTTAAGCTCCAAAGTGCAATATTTCTGAACTGAGAAGTATAAATATAAAATTTTAAAGTAAAAGTTTGAATGTACTTAGCTACTTCTGAGATTATCTCTCTCAATGCATTTTATTGAAGTAGCATCCCCGATAATGTCTGATTAAATTTGTCACACGCTGCACAGTCGTCATCCAGTCTTGAGCCATCATGGTCAGCTATGTCATGTGAATGGAGATCTTCAGTCACATCCTGTCATGCAGTAGGTGACATGATGATAACTGCTGAGGTGGTACAAACCATCAGCAGTGGCTCCGCATGGACGCACTTCTGATATCTGCCCAAACCTGCTGCTTGCCCTCACATGAATCCAATCTCTGAGCAGTTCAGTGACTACGCGCATTCACTGAAGTCATCAAGCCACCCGGTGAGAGGGCCAACCCACGCCTGATGTTCCCTGGAAACGGTGTGGAACCTGTGCTGACCGCTGATGACAGATGGGTGCTGAGATACCCGAGACCTGTGTGGCAGTTGTTTCCCCCACAGACCGTGTGTGGTGACATCAATGAGCCACCCGTAAAGCAGGAGGAAGGTGAAGGAAGAGGAGGAGGAGAGGAGGAAGGCAGAATGATGGGTGATACAGCGCTAGGCGACAGGCTTGTGATTCACCCGCATGTTCCAGTCACATAAGTCGCAGACGGAAGCTGTGGATGTGAGACCCTGAAAGAGAGGGGGCGGTAATGATGTGAGAACTCCAAAATGGTTCCATTTGCAGTTTTGACAACATTTGAAAAAGTGTTTCATACTAATTAAGTCTGACCCGATATTGCCAAATGTTTTAGGCTGTCAGGGATTCTACTGCTTAAAAACTTAAAGCAACTACTGCTTATGAATATAACTAAACATACTGCAAGGTGACCATGTGAGAAAAATACTTAAGCTGTCCCAAGAAGATAAAAAGAGAAATACACACAATGCAAAGGCTAGATTTTAACTGTATACTGCAATATTTTCTTTGGCATTGTTAGTTTCCTTGTTGTTGTTGTTTTGACTTGTTTGCTGTCTTTTATTCTTCTTATAAAATGACTGCACAGCATTTGCGCAGTTTGTAAGCTTTACTATGTGTATAAAATAATATACATAGTGTATAGTTGTGTGTGTGTATATACGTGTACACAAACAGAGAAACTGTAAACGGAATCGTTTGCCTCCGAGCTTATAAATTACTTTTATCAATGCGGCATGCATTTCTGACAGTTGCACATTGCAAAACAAATCATGAATCTATGCTGCTGGATACTTGCAACAAGGAGTGGTGGCTTCATCTAAGATAAAATAACACCAGTGGTAAATGTTATGTCTGCAAAATGATCATTTCAAATAAAGGTGGAAACATCAGAATGTAATAAAATTTCTTTTTTATGCAACACTAGTGCATCTGCTCCCCAACCAAGAACCACTTCTATTACAGAATATAATACAATATGTTGCAACAAAACTGGAATAGATAACCTAAATAAAAAGTACAAATGCAAATAATCTTTTATTTTAATCCTTTTCAGAGACATAATAGCTATATAGGTCGCTATGTTGGTCAGTCGGTTGGCTGACAAATATTCCCACTCTTTAGTGGCCACAGTTTTCACCCTATACGCCTATATGCTTAATTTGACATAGAGGTCAAATGTGTGTGTGTGTGTGTGTGTGTGTGTGTGTGTGTGGGTGGGTGGGTGAAGGTGTGTGTTTGTGTTCATGCCAAGTTAAAAGGGGGCATGATAATGGGTTTGGCCTATTGCAAAAAGGTGCATATAACCAGATGGATTCAGACTCGCACAAGATTTAGCAGAAAGGTTGGTTATGAGACAGAGGACAGCTGATTCAGTGTTCGAGCCAGCTGGCAAAAAGTAGGCGTGGCAGTGGGAGTGGCCTGTAACAAAAAGACGCATAACTTCTAAATGGATTCATGTAACACGGGCAACCTTTGTAGCAAAAACACACACACTCATTTATTGGTCATAGCTTGCCCCGCCCCTACACTTTAGCCCCATCCCCTTCATTACTCATCAACCTTTTGTCATAGAATCTTATGGGAGGTGTCAATACAGACATTACTTTTTATTTCTTCATTTCTTTCTTTCCAAACATACAGTAAAGACACGATTTAACAAGTATTTTGTGTCCATACATGTTTTGCTGCTGGTCACAGCTATTGTGAATTTCATCTTGTTATACTGTGTTTAAAACACAGCGTTGAGACTCAGAGATAAACAAACGAAAAAAGCTGTGCCAAACCAAGAACTTGCATATACCTACTTTTTTTACAAAGAATATTCATGGGGGAATCAATACGTTTCTGTAGCCAAAAATATTGCATTTTACACCACATTTGCACTTTCACACAGAATACAAAGAAACAGCCAAAGCTAAACACATATCTCTGGTTTAGAAATGGACTGATTTAAGTAAGCGGCAGACATATGCACACATGACATACTGTTTTGGCTCATGGAAATTTATTCCTCTGTTATGTTCTAAGGTATGAAGATAGTTCCCTGATGTTTTTCATCATATTGTTGTTTGTGAAGTGTGCAATCTTCTGTTTTTCAAAAACATGATCTCCATTGTCTTTTGTCTTTGTAATCCACAGATGCCACAGGACTACAGCACCCCTGAGTACAAGCTTGTGTCGGGGATGCATGTTTTGCATCAGGGTTAATTACTACAATGTAAATGCATGCACACCTACCGCAAGTGGTTTTGCACTAGAATTGTATACCTAATGAGAGACTGGATGTTTGTGTATGTAATTACCTTGAGTAAAAAGTTCCCTTTTGCATCACTTATTATTGTATTTCAAGCAACTGATACACCACATTTATATTGCTTAATGGCAACGTTTTTTGTTAAAGCTAAAATGCACAAAACTCTTTGGTCAAGGTTTAGGAAATACTGCATTCATGGTCTTTTCAGTGTCCATAAAAATCACATAACTCAAGTAAAGACTTCATATTTCCCTCAGTCCAAAACTTATCATCAGTATCACTGAACCCCACAAGTGTCACCAGCATGCTGCTTACTCTGTTCTGACTTTAGTGATATGTTGGTCATGAGTCGGCTCTTTTAAATAAACGAAGGGAGCCGACTCCTGACCGTGAACCATTGTCTTTTTTTTTTTCCATTTTGTAAATTAGTTCAAGACAGAATAATCAATCTTTTCACCACACTTCTCAATAACACGTGATTACCAACACACTGATGCACTGACTGACTGTGATGGTCATGTGTTCAGCTTGTGACCAATCACATGTGATGTAGTGTGTGAGCAGGAGGCAGCAAGGCATTTATAAAGACAAGTTAATATGCTGCAGTCCAACAGAGATAATGCTAAATGAGTGACTGAGTTAAATTATAAGGTTAAGTATAATTAAATTAAATAATTTAAGGGATATATGTGCACACGTAAGTAATTGGTCAAAACATTGCTAAATTATTTGGCTGAATCAAAAGCCAGAGGTGGTATCAAATTAAATAATAATAATAACAAAAATAACAATAAAGAGCCTTTTGGGAGCTGGAGGAGTCAGCTCACTAAAAAGAGCCGGAATGCCCATTATTAACTGACTTCCTGCAACTTGTGGGTAATAATCAGTGGATGAAATAATTTAAAATGAATGATTTAAAACAACTGATGGCTTTGTGAGCTCTCTGTGGCTGCCTACATGACACTATTATGCAAAATAAATACAGGAAGTCATCGGGCCATGTATGAATGTAAAATTAAATACGTTGGTGATTCATTACAAACTACACATGAACATCCTTTGGGTGCTTTTGGGCTTTAATAAAAATGTCCATTGGCTCAGAGGAAACATCCTTTGAAATGAATGAGGGAAAAAAGAGGAAGTGCAGGGCATCTTTACTCTCTTATTGCAGTTTTTCACACTCTAAGGTGTCAGCATATTCACAGTCTTAAGTCCCTCCGTGTTTTTTATGGCTACAAAAGCAGGAGCAGATCTGCGATGGCTTATCATTACACCCCTTGAATGATTTCACAGCTCATAGATTCATTTGGTCCAGTGAGTAATGCCAAGGTGTGTGCAGCCAAGCCAATAAAACTCCTGCTGAGGCACACAATCTAGCATTAGCGCAGCAGACAGAGTGGATTCAGAAGTCACATTACAATCTCCCTTATGAGTGTGTGTGTGTGTTTGTAAGAGAGAAACTGAGGGGGAGGAAGAGCATCGCATCCTGCTATGATCACACAAGTGTCATGGCACGACTGTTGCCAATGAGTCATTATTCGCATAATAAGCTAACATGGAGGCCTTCTGATCTTGTGCTGTTATGGATTTCGGTGAGAGAGCGAGGCGGCGGTTACAGAGCGCTTGTTGGCCGGGACAACAACACTTCATTATCACTGGCTGAGACCGCAGCTCAGACAATGCTGCATTTGACACTGGGGAAGAGTCATCATCGTGTTTATCTCTCACAGGCACACACTGTCTGAACTTACAAACTCAGAGGATTGGACATGTTGGAGGGAAAGTGTCTCCGCTTAGAATTTGACTAAAAGCGGGGAGGTTTACAAGAGCTGCTGCTTCCAGTCTCTCCATCAGTTTTTGACAAGATGTCGTTTAATGTAAAAGTAATGTTTCACTAGCTGCATGTCTGTCAGCTGAGTTATGAGCAGCAGTTTCTCAGCTCGTTGGGCTGTGCAAAGACAATTTGAAATGTCTACATCATTGTAACTCTTAAACTCAGCAGCTTACTAAGCTTCAGTTAAATATGTACAAGCCTTCACTTCTGATGGAAACATGTTGAAATGTTTTCTTTTTTTATCTATATTTTTGCTTTAGAAATGGATTAAATTACTGCAAGAGAGAGATAAGGACCACTTATAATAAGAATTACCCCCTTATTTTGCAGTTTCTCTGAGCTAACAGTATTTTAGCATCTTTCAGCTTATTGTTTTAGTTTTCTGCCTTGTAAATTCACCATGATAATGTCCTCTTTTTTTGGTTACAGGAGGCAGCTGTCTCCAGAGACAGGCTTCAAGACAACTACTGTATGCTACTTGGCCAGCACCAAACGACAACCACAGTTAGCAACTAGCATAAAGGAGCATTTAGCAGCTAAAGAAGCACACTGATGTGAGCAAAAAAGAGCTAACAAAGAGAGTGAATACTGGACCTCAGGTAGCCAGAAACAGGACTCCAAGTAACTGTTAATTTTTTTCTGTTAAGTTGTTCTATGAGCAATAACAAGGGAGAGACAGGCAGAGCTCTCCCACCGCTTATTAGTTTATTTTAAATATTGGTAGTCAATAGGAAGTGCTAGCCTGCCTCCAATTAAAGTCATCAGATAAACTTTCCAGCATCTCAAAACGGTCTTTTGTGCTTGGTGTGACTTGTTTATTTACCACATTATGTTATTATTAGACTAAGATAAGCACTTTATGTAATTTTACACTAAAGTACTTTTTACTGTTGTTATACCGTTTATTGGCACGCATGCGCCCTGCTGTTTACTTACGGTATGTATTTGATACTAAATTTACATACATTTACATTGTGGAAAAGTTTATCTGATGACTTTAGGCGGAGACAGGCTAGCTCTTCCAGTTGACTACCATTATTTAAGCTAAGCTAATTAGCAGTGGGAGAGCTATGCCTGTCCCTTCGCATTTTACTGCAAATACAGTCATAAGAATGGTATCTGTCCTCTTGTCTAAAACTCAGGAAGGAGGTAAATAACAAAAAAGAAGGAAAAGAAAATTGGTGTATCCCCCCAAAAAATAACTTTTTTACAGTGGTTTCAAAACTAAATTTCCATTTTTTGTGCTGCATGTGTACTGACTTAAAGCATTTGCTATGTACAAAAAGAACTACTAGAAAATATTGAGCGACCAATATCGGTTGACCGACCCCAAAGTTTTGTGTACCACTTACATGCTCAAAATGTGACTTCAGCTTCTTTTAATTAACTGAAAGTTTGACTTGTTTTACTGCTCACACGTCATCTTATTTGTGTATATTCTTACTATTCCTCTTATTTTTTTCAGTCTTCAGTTCTTTTACCCCAATTAACACCATTTCTATTCTAAACTTTGCCTCAGTTCATCACTTATCTGCAGCTCTTTTAGCAAAAACATCCCCCAGCAATTCCACTGCACTGTCTGGTTTGTATCAACTTCTTTATAAAAGTTGATCAATTATTTACAGTTGATATACAGTAAATGCATTTATAAAACATGGCATGAATAAGTGAGGAATCTTAGGTTGTGAATACTGCTAATTTAACTCAATATGCCTTTGGAGCAAATAATGAGGATAAATCCAGCGTGACTGCCAAAGCAGTATTTATTGATGAACTTAAAGAAACAGCAAAGTTTAATTAGAAAAAGCTGCAATGTGGCAACCTTATCATGCACAGATCATTATACATTTATTAAGCATACAGAAATGCCCTCAATCCGAATGTATCAGCTCTCCATAGATTCCCCATTATAAAGTCATATTTGCTTTTCAAGCTCTTCAGATGAAGTTAGACAAGCAATGTTTCCAAAAGAACAGGTTAGAAGAGAGACTCAAGTGATCATAAAGGATGAAAAGGATGATTCAACAATGCTGAAGCCTGACTTTTGCTCCCACATGCAGCTACTTCAGCAGCAGGACTGATGCTCGACATCATGAGTAGTCGAGCCCGGGTCATCCAGTTGAAGGTTATCACCATTCAGTCTGCTGCCTAAAGTGCCTACAGCCATGAGATTAAAATAAACACTCACTTATTCAAATGTATGTACTTTAATATGGGATCAGAAAGTGTCAGTCAGTGTAACCGTTTAATCTCTGATCCTCTTGAGATCCGGACTGCAATTTTAATAACTGTTTATTCACATGCAGAAAAGATGGCGTCTCAGCCCTGCATACTAATGGGCAAAAAGAGACAACTTTTTCAGATGGAGACTGATATCAGACACTGTTGACAGATGCAAACGAGGGAGGAGAGGGGAGTTTCTAGAGAGAAAGCAGGTGTGTGTGTGTGAGTGTATGTGTGTGTGTGTGTGTGTGTGTGTGTGTGTGTGTGTGTGTGTGTGTGCGTGTGTGTGTGTGTGTTTCTATCTGCACATGTGCATCATAGGTGGGCTTTGGGTAATTTAAATACAATTTTTTGATAAGGATTTCTGAGTTTCAAGAAGATGAAGGGTATGGGTATGAAGCTCTGTCTGTGTGTGTGTTCATGTTCGTGTGTGTGTGTGTGTGTGTGTGTGTGTGTGTCAGTCATGAGGGATAGGTATTAAACATGGGGCTTTCCACAGCAGTAAAAAGGGGACCTGTCATCTGCCATAAAGTGGTGAGAGGTTTTAGTTTCTCAGGTTGGTTGTACCCATGTGAATAAGGAGGTTAAAGTTCTTTTTGATACTTGCACAGACCATGAAAATGGACAATTTTGTTTGTGCCACATTCGTTTTAGGCAGTCATAAATCCTACAGTTATATATATGGATTTCTCCATATGCTGAAGTAGTGTGCATGGGGCTGTAGTTGAGTGACACTGGACTTTAAAAGAGTTTGAAAGGTGGTTTCTTTGGTGCCTTTGGGCAAAAGTGTCAGAAATAGAATCAAAACTCTTGAACATACATAGGCATCATAACAATGGCTGACCGATCTATATCAGTTTGCTGATATTATCGGCCTACTGCAGATAGATCGATATGTTCTACACATGTGCAGATATTAAAAATGTGTTTTAAAGCCAGAAAAAAAACACTTGGACCAGTGATTTAAAATGGTGTGACTGCAAAATTTGTCCAACAGAGAGCAGTCCATAATTTAATGGCCAAGTGAAGTGTTTACTATTCAGTGCACTGATGTTTGAAAAAAAGTTTGCTTAAATGTAAAACATCCTGCTTCCATTTCATATCTTTATCACAAGTTTCATGATCACATTCAGCTGATATTATATCAGATATCTAAATTTTTTGCTCCCTAATATCAGTATTGGCATCAGCCCCCAAAAATCTGTTTTTCCTATTTGTATTAACTACATTTAATGACAGGAATTTTCTTCGGGGAAAAGTTTGCTAACATGAAGGGGTAGGATTCATGGTCTGTACTGCAGCCAAACACCAGGGGGCGATCAGGATGTTTTCTCTTAACTTTTTTCAGCTGTTGTCATTTTTTATTTTTTTTACTATCAATGGGCTATGACTGAGCTTGACTGTCTCAGAATGTTTTTAGAAGTCAGGTCACCCTAGTATCCAAACAAAGACACATGTTTTAAATTTACTTGCAATTTTGGGTAATAAATCTGCAGTCAGTGCCATGATACACCACACTCAAGCCAAAATGTTCTCATTCCCAGCTCATCCAAAACACATGCTTTCCTCACTACCCTTGGCATCTCACACAAACAAACAAGGTAACCTTTAGCATCTGTGTTTGACATGCAAAGCACGTCCTGCCAGCTAGAATTTCTGAACACGTCATGGTTAACATTGTGAAATGGTCACAGTTTGGTTAGGTAACACACCAAAACTGCTTGGTTAGGTTTAAGAAAAGATCGTTGGTTTTCCACCCAAGGGTGGAGCAGTTGTGAGACACAAAGGGACGTGACAAAGCATCAGTAGGCTATCTAACAAGCTGGGAACAAAAAAAAAAGTTTGGCTTAAAAACTAGAATATTAACTTGCAGACCAATGAGATGCTCTAACTGTAAAACAAAAGAATAAACAGCTGGTGTGTCCCGTGGTTACATTTGATGGAGAGGTGTGATAATACCAAAGCAAAGAATATGTAATTAACAGACAGATAATGGATAAAGCGATGTCACAAGAGCATTATCATTCATTTGAGAAGATTGCCCTTGTAATTGTATTATGCTTCATTCCACATAACACAGAGATGTGCAGCTCAGCTGCGTTCTGTGCTCTGCGTTCTGGTTTTCTGTATTTCTCTCACAGATTAATAAAATATCTGTTTAAAGTGCAGATTCCAAGAACATGTAAGATGTAACAGATGTAAAAGTGAGGCTTTCTCGCTCTGTAACATAACAAGCATTTTAATCTCAAAGTGAATTATAGTTTCTACCATTTGAAAGAAAAATGTTTCAGCGCCGGCTCTGACAATATGATTACTGCCAATAAAGCAAATGTGGCTCCTGCAGTAGAGTTATGAGCCAGTGAAAATAGTCACTTAAAGTAACAAATGACTGTGTCTTTATATCTGAGATATAGGTGTCAAAATAATTTTCTGACGGATGAAACTTTGGTATAAGAAAGAAGATAGCAAACTGCCCAGTCTTTGATGGCTGCTCATATCACATGTGCACTCTTCTGAAATCCAGTGGGCATCTGTTTCTCTTTCTGTCTCATGCTGCTGTCAGAGCAAGCTGATTGATACAAACTGGTGCAGCAAAGGACTCTATAATAGCCAACGCCGCCTGCCTCCCTCCCTGTTCTTCGCTCCTGACAAATGTGGCCCTTAAGCTGCAGTGGCAGGCTGTGATCCGGCAGGACCCCTCATGTTGCGTATGAGCATTAAATTTTTGTCATTAACATCAGGTGCGCCGTCCCATCTTTTCCCCCCTCTGCCATCGCCGGCCAGAGCTGCAGAGCCCAAAATGAGCAGCATTTCCCCTTTCCGCTCTGTTTAAACCAAGTCCAGATAGGCGGAAAACGCATGACAGACAATCTCTGCCCAACTTGCAGCTACGACACGCAGGCACGCACATTACACACAGAGAGACGCACAGAACTGCAGTCACACAAGACAACCCACTTTGGGAAAAACAGGGCTGAGGGCCAGTTCTGAATCTGCCTCTGGCTGTCCTTGACAAACC
The DNA here is from genome assembly GCA_029783665.1 of Naso thynnoides. Lineage (NCBI taxonomy): Eukaryota > Metazoa > Chordata > Actinopteri > Acanthuriformes > Acanthuridae > Naso > Naso thynnoides. Next base: position 6,300,328 of record JAQLOL010000013.1, read on the forward strand.
TCCGGGCCAGATCCTCCTGGGTGGTCTAAGCAGCGTGGAGCTCTGAGAAGATTTATCTGGATGGTTGACAACTTGTGCACCACTCATCCAGGCTGCTCGTGTCCCCATAGAGAGCACATGTCACTGCCTTAAAACGAATGCTGCTTGACAATGACATTGTGGGGTTGTTTTTTATCTGGGATTTGCTTTATTTTGGAGCAGTTTTGAGGAAGCGCGGAGGCGGTACAGTTTGAGTTTTTATATTTGTTTTCCAATCTGAAAATGTGCCTGTTTAAAACTTCAAAGTCTAATGTTTCTTAGCTGCTGTGTCACAGGGAAGCAAGTACATTGTAATGACAAATCAAAACCACATACAGACATCTAACAATTACTATAGGCTTTAATAAATCAATACACACTCGACAGCTACACACTCAACAGCTACACTTACCTCGATGTTGACTTAACAAATCAGAATTTGACAATGATTAGAATGATTATATCCATAAACAAATCAATGATGCAGTACATATAATAGAAAAAAATTGTAGGGCCCAACTGATATGGGATTTTCAGGGCCAATGTCAATACTGATATAAGGGAGCAAAAAAATTCAAAAATTGGATATAATACTGGCTGACCATTTTAAATCATTAGTCAAAACATTTTTTCGGCCTGAAAACAGTTTTAAATTGGCACACAGTGGAGAACATATATGCAAATACAGATATCTGAGATAGGCCAATATCGGCCGATAATATCAGTACACCGATATATTGGTCAGGCCCTACAAAATACAAACAGAAGAATTTGAAAGTTATCAGTTTAAATTTGGCTTTCACTGTTCCGCTATTTGTCCACTTGTCTTGTTAACGTTTAAAATCGACAAATATTCTAAACATTTTTCATCACAGTCTAATTCTACTAAAAATAGTTCAGTTAAACACCTAGAAAACCAACAGGTATTTTTAAAAGGCATCTCCAGTCATAATCAATGTTTGCCTCATAAATCAAGTCACCTATGATCAGTTCATCTAATACCATCCACACACCCAACTGCAGCG
>JAQLOL010000013.1:6301470-6313944 GCA_029783665.1 Naso thynnoides
ATATTTTAAAATCATTCTGTGGTTGCACGTTTCCTCATTTTGACCACTGCTTCAATTTTAAAATTCATTTTAAAAAGATAATTTAACCAAATTCAAACAATGATTATGACTGGAGATGCCCTTTAAAACCCAGATGGTTTCTATCACCAGTAGGACTCGAAATCCCACTGGAGTCTGATAGACTTGGATGCTATAGTCCCAACAAACACTATCGGGCTTTAGCCTGGCCCACACACTTTTAAAATTGAGTTCCAGAGTGTATTTTTTTGAAAACATAACCTTCTTTTTGGCTGTGTAAACTGACAAAATGCAAAGTCTGTGAAAGTGGTGGCTAAGCTAATGCTAATGCTAGCGTAGGACAATGCATTCTGCAATAGCCGCTACAAAACTCTGATTAAACCCTCCACAGTGCACCCAAAGCAAGTTAAATCTGACAGCAGTCTATTGCGGAAAATTCAAGCGTTGGTAGCATAATTTTAAATGTCAGTGAATTTCTTTAATTTGTGGCTGCTTACGGCTTAGAAGCAACAGGAAGTAACAAACCTTGGCAGCTCCAGCGGTATGTTGTTATAAAGTTACATCGCTGACTACTGGCCTGGCATGCAAACTGCAGCGGTTTCTGTTATTTGTGTAAATGCTTCTTTTTTTTTTTATCGCAAATTAAAGACTTTTCTGCTTTTAGTAAGGCTGCATTTGTTTAAAAGTGGCTTTTTATTGCATGTTTGTGTGTTGTTTGTGTTCCTTAGCCATCTCCCATCAACAAGCATGTATTTTAAGAGATTTGTTTGCACCTCTGGGTCATTTCAAACCAAATAACTGCTCACAATTATATTTTTCTAATTATGATTATTCCATGATTATATTACAGAGCTCCCTGGTCGTAGCAAACAGCATGGTCTCCAGGCTATTGAGAGAGAGAGGTGACAGTGTCACTAAAACCAATTAAAAAGCTATCAGAGGGAGCTGAAAAGAAAACATTTCCTATTAGATTGCAAAGTTAACCACTGGCCTGAGCCAAATGTGGCCACAGGAACACTAAGATGTTATTGCTCTCTGCAGGCGCTGTGTTGTTATTCCTCGGTGGTGTTGGATGCTAAAGTGGGCTCAGTAATGGCCACTAACAGCACTTGGCACTGCTGTTTCAAAGAATAGCACATCAGGAGCGGTTGTCTCTGCTCGACTCGTCATTGTTCATGACATGATTTCTCAAAGGCATCTGGTAAATTTGAATGTGCTATTTTTTTCGGTGCAGGGGCGGGTGCAGAAGAGGGCAAGAGGGGGGTGTTTTCGCTGGAATCCTCTGCAATTAGGGCCGCATTCCATTTATCTTGGGAGTCGAATGAAGTCCCACATGTTGGTGTTCCAGTAAAAAAAAACTGTAAAGCCAAGCTCTCACAGGGTGGGAAGAGACTGGTTTTCCTCTAGTTAGATTTGCCTTGATAGCAGTTACAGTTGATAACAAATTCTGGAGGATTTTGCTCGTAAAATAAATGAAAAAGATTAAAAAGTGTTACATGTAATGACTAAATTTGTTCGTGTCCTACCATGAATTAAATCCATGCTTTCCTTCTTCTTTTTCTTCTTCTTTTTTAAAGTGAATATTTGGTCATTTTTATTACATCAGTGTTTAGCAGAGAATCAAATCATGAGCTAACCAAATAAACTTCCAGGAAAACATACAACGCTGCTGTTGACATAACAGATGAAAAGCATGAGGGATCATATCAAACATCAGAGAAGCAATAAATATTTTAATATGCCAGTAGAGGTTAGAAACCCAATTAAACCACAAACATAAATCATGTATACCCTGATAGCCAAAGGTATATTAATGCCAGAAAACTCACCAAAATTTCAAGATCACTACAAGGAAAAACAAAGATACTTTGCTTTGTTTGCTCTGCCTTCATATTTGTGATTTTGCTCTGTGCCTTTTGAACACAGGTGTTTGTACAAAGTATACAGTATTATCTAAATATGCCTAAATGCCTAAATTAATCCCACTTTCTTCACAGAATGTAGCACTTAGCTCCTCAGGGGTTAATGAGAACCAGACTTTTCCCACAAGCTCTCCTAGGTGCTCGTGTCTACAGAGTGTGTATGTAAGTGCATGTATAAATGTATATGTGTTGTCACTGTAGCATCATTAAAGCCCAGCCGGCTACAGTCACCATAACGAAGCTTGGATAAGCTCTGAACCCAGCACGCGAGTCACATCCCTGAACATCTGTGTGAAGGGCCAAAGGATTAGATTAAACACAGGCAGTGACACACATATCGCCTATGCATGAGGCAAAACACTCCTCCATGTGCTGATGAACCTGTTGTCCCCTTGGACTGTGAAAGCTAATTTTTAGGTTCTTTGAATAATCAGGTTAGCGGATGGAAATAGCCTGAGGCGGTGGTGGGAGTGACTGCATCGGCAGCTGCGCTCCGGCATGTGTCACCTCCTCCAGAAACAGGTACAATTCAGGTACTGTAAGTCACCCCGGCCCCCCTGAGGGGACAGGTCCCTTTAGTAAATGATCGTGACCCGGGCAACATCATTAGGTAACTGCTGTGTGGCAGCAGCTCCTTGGCAGAGGGATAAGCAGGAACACGCTACTGGGAGATGCTTGCAGTGCACTGAGAGGTGACAGGGATAATATGGGCCATGCACTTGTTACTCTCAGCAGAGCTCCACATCATTTGTACGCTTCAGCTATAAATAAACATTTGACGCAAACCAAGTTTTAGACTTTGGATGAGAAGCTGAGCTGTAATCGTTCTGAAATGAAGGGTTTCTCATTGGAAAATTAAGTCAGCATCCTACTTCAACAGCAAATGTAACACTGAGGGTTGAACTGCTCGCCAACAATAACAGGTCAAGCTATGATTTCTTCACGCTAACACAAGGAGCGTGATTTTCCTAATGTTCTGGCAAGAGTAATAGAGTCTGCACACTAGACGATGGTCCCATGAACATTTATTACCTCCGGTGATGTGACATTTCGGGCCCTTCTTTTTGTATTCACTGTGATTCTGTCCAACACCTAGTTTTAACTACTCTTGGATGTGCACAGTGCCAGATTTTTTCTTTCATAATGTTCTGCTCAGTGTATCAAGGGTTTGGAGGTTGGTGTCTCTTTTCAGCTGTTCAAAACCAAAAATGAAAGAGCAAAGGTGTATGAAGTAGATTACATGTTGCACTTTTTTTTTTCTTGCTCTAATCTGTTTTAGATATAAGGAAGTGACTCATAGGATATATTGGTAAAAATTTGTATGTCAATAAATTATCCAAATAAGACAACCACAGAGTTTTTGAAATGTGTGAAATAAAAATATTGACTTTTTAAAAATTATTATTATTGTGAATTAATTATTTACAATATTTGCTGAGTCCAATATGATTATTTTGTTTATGTCTATCTAAGATGACCAAGGGCTTATTAGCTAAAAGTATTAGCTTAAAACAGATGACATGTCAGAAAATGATTAAGGCACTTTGACTAAAAATTACATGAATAAAATGAAGCACATCTGCGAACATGAGTGCCTTTTTCACATGGAATAGAATTTCATTGGTAATGGTGGTTGTTCAACAATGCAGAATGAAACTCTTGTGATCTGATGTTAACTGTCTAAGCACAGAAATTACATAGTTTGCATTAACTTCAACTCCATGGTATGGCATTTATCCTTTATATCCATTGGAAATAATCAATGATCAGCGGCTTTTTTGTTTTAGATAAGCATTGTAGTGTTTGTCCTTCAGAAAAGTGGTTTATTTTTTATTCTAACTTGCTTTTTTCTTCCTTTCAACTGGCAGGTATTATCCTCTGCAGGAGCTCCCGTGTTTGTCTGTTTGATGGTTTTTGATGCAAGAGTTGTCAGAGATTTTTATGGGCAGCAGTCATTTTCACAAAGCCCTGAAGAAAAGTTGTCTAAAATGTCAGGCCATTTAGAAGAAAGCAGCCGCAACAAGCACCGTCTATCCACTGACAGGCTGACAAGGGGCTATTAAACCCATTTAACTGTTGACACGGCAATGCTGCTTCAAAAACGGTCTGACAGAGCGACTATGTATTATCTACCTGCTGATGATGGAAACAAACAAATAAAACACACACAAAAGAGACAGTTATGGAGCAGAGGTGATACTTAGAGAGGAAATGCTGCTTATATCGTTTGTTTAATTAATCATTAAGGTATTTTTTACAGCAGCGGCAAACTGATGGACTTAAGCAGCTGCGGGCTCCTATCAGCCACAATACAAAAAAAAAAAAAAATACCGTTTCAAACAGTGTCTGCAAAGACTCACAGAGAACAATAGTGTGTTGGTTTCCATGGTGAGCAGAGCTAATCAGCCATTCCTCATCTTTCTGAGTGACACAAACTGAGCTCACAATACCCTTGAAATACAGGCTCAAAGCATTAATTCAAATAAGCATCTATCTCTTTACCTTGACCCTACACGCGACCCCAGAACCATTAAACACCTCCCATGTGAGACAAAAATGAGATGATTGCTATCTCACCTTAATTTGCCGTTTCAACATAAGACAGACGTCAGAGTGAGAAGCAAAGTGTAATTGCCCTTGTCTAGTGCGTTAAATTGTTGGTTCTCTGGAAGAAAAAGAGACAGCAGGCCTCCTTCATTTACCACGCGATGAGACTCATTCTCAGAATATATAGCGAGGTAATTGAGCGATGAATTACTTTTGCATCAGCACCACTCAATGACACTGATTCTGATGTAGTAATATATTATCTCCCCCTTTGTGGTAATTTATCCTCAAGATGACATCCAATGGAAAATGAATATTCCTCACCCCTCGTTCCTTCAGACCCTGGAAAACAACTTTTCCATAAGAAACGTTTCTTTCTTCTGTCTTTCAAACTGTGAGGGCCTGGCTTCACCAAGCGCGTTGCAACGTTGTGCTTTTTCATTATGTAAAGTCACGTCTTCAAGTTTGACTTGTGAGCACCGTCGTTCCCTAAAGAGAAGAAATAAATGAGTTTCACATCAGCTAATGCAATCAGCCGCGGTTAAAGCGAGATCTCCAAAAATTTGATTATATCTGCTATAATTGAGTAGACACCTCTTGCTAGGATTATATTGTCGAGAGAAAAAAAACACATTTATATGTGTGATAATTGGAGATGGATGGAGAAATAGATTTCTGAATAGAAGGAAAAGATCATTTTAAAAGAGAAACTAGGATTATCCTCTCGCCTGTAAGTCATGTTGCAGCTTTCACCCATGTCAGTCCAGAATCATGTAAGATTTGTTGTCTTTAAAGGAATTCAATAAAGGGTATTATTGCATGGATATGTAAGATTCCAGTGCATAATTTCAGGGAGAAACAAATGGAGGGCTTTATCACATGGTGCAACAGCAATCACCTAAAGCTTAAAATCAGCTAAGTCAATGGGCTTGTGATGGACTAAAATGCTTTATATATGGATATTGCTGCAAGGTTATGAATGCTAAAACATGGATGTTCACACATATCTTCAACCAGGCAGCAAAGAAGCAGCAGCAGTCGGAACAGACACACCCAAGATTATTGTCAAAATTCAGCATCTGAATAAATGTGAAATATGGTCACAATTAGGGCCCAACGGATACATCGGTTTACCGACATTATTGGACGATATTGACTTATTGCAGATTGATTGGAATCAGCCCTTATGTTCTCCAATGAGAGCCAATTTAACAACAGTTTTGAAGGCCAAAAAATGCTTTCAAGACCCCCTCTAATGCTCTGTTTACGTCAAATGTTTCGGTGGTCTTTCAAATGGGGTAATGAAGTTTTTTTTTTCAGAAAAACAAAACATTTCCCATTTCTATGGACCTACCCTCCTCAGATGGGCCAGTAGCTCATTAGCAATTCATCTCTGAGTGGGCGGTGCTTCAGCACTGCTCTGCACCCTCCCCTTACAGACAGATCTCAGTCTCTAGATATAGTTTAAAAAAAAGATTTTTGAGAAAATGAGTGAGCCAGAGCCTCTGAAATGTACTATGACATTTCGGGCTTAACCTGCTAACGTTAGCTACCGTCAGGCGCTAACCCATGTGGACACAGGCCCTAGTGCTAATCTAATGTTATGGCAGGTTCTGTTGCATCTCATTAGCACACAGCAGGAAAAATAAACTTACCGGTACGGTGACAGGTTAACCAACATGTTGGCTAGAAGTGTCCCCAGGAAGGGTTGATGGCACAGCATCAGGCTTCAATATGAGTATAGTGACAAAACTCATCTTTTTCTTGCGCAAAGTTGGTGAAGCAGTCCTCCTGGAAATTGTTACAGCAAACTGACTCCTTTTATCTGAAACTTTCATTAGACCACAACGATTTCGGGAAGGATATTCATCCGTTGCTCTCTGATTTGCAGGTCCTTTGGTGGAAAATGAAGGCTTGTAGATTCTTCTCTTCTTGCTTTACAACCCAAAACAAAACATGTGTGTTTGTCTGCCACAACTGTTGAGTTGTCAGAGCCAGTTGTCAAGCTGCTTCTCCGCATTTCTCCTCCGGTTGGGGGCGGGGACTTGTAACCACAATATCCCGCCCCATCTGGTACAGGATTGATGAGGAACTGATTACGTAATGATGCCACCCTGGTCTCAAACTGTGCACTCAGGTCTGTGACTGGGTCTGAAGGCAGAAATACTTAGAGATGGTGTTGACTGCTTACTTTTCTCCTGATTTGTCTTGTAACATGAGAGAAATGCCCTGTGAATGTGAACAAGGTGAAAAACATGATTTTCATTGGAGGGGCTCTTTAACTAGTGATTCAAAACTTTGTAATACATAGTTTACCCAGCAGAGGGTTATGGAAAAAAAATCCTGACTCACAAGTATTTGATAATCAAATGAAGCCAATATTACATATTTATAATAGCAGTCAATATATTGGATGGTGGGATTTTCTCACTCCCTAATATCAGTATCAGCATCAGCCCCAAAAGTCCCATATTGGTCAGGCCTTAGTTACCATCCTTCCTTTTGCTTTCAGCTATAATGTTGAATAACAGCCATATATCACAGTGAAGCTGACCTTTAACCGTTTGGAAATAAAATTTCATCACTTAATCATTTAATCCAGTTAGAAATTTGTTTGAATTTGCAATAATAAGCAAATGAATTCATGACTGTGTGTGTGTTTGGTAGAATCTATAATTCACTTGGAGATTTGTGTGTGTTTTGTGCAGTCACAGTGACCTTTGACCACCAAAATCTAATCAGATCATCCTGGAGCCGGAGTGGATGTTTGCACCAAACTGAAGAAATTCCCTCAAGGCGTGTCTAAGATATTGCTTTCATGAGTTTCATGGGTAAGACAACGAAAAACACTCCTCTGGCCAAGGCTGTGGTCAGCACAGAGACAGAGAACATATGTACATCGGATGGGGAAAAAAAAAAGATACAAGTCACAACTTAAAAAAAAGAGGACAATCTTTATTTCAATCGTTCAAACCTGTAATAAAGTGTGACAATCTTAATTCAAATCCAAATAGGAAGGTTGGCAGAAATGGTAGGCAACTACAAAGACCAGAAGGCAAGGCGAGGGCGTGGTTTCCTTTAGTGCACTTTCACAGTAATTATACAGAAAAATGTCTGTATATTTAAAACAACAGGTGTGCTCAAGTCGAGGTGCCCAACTGACATGATTTACTGAGCTACAAAAGCATAATGAAATGAGCAGTGGTAAGTAACAAACCCTGTAGCCAACCTGTCACTCAGCTACACTTTTTATGGTTTACAGAATGTGGAATACCTTTACACAGTAACAGGAGAGACAGCTCAAAACATTCATAACCACCTGAAAATATCATCTAAATTCAAGGCTTTGGAGTTTGTTCAGATGTTAAAAAGCTGGACAAAAAGCTCAAGGAAAAGTCTGAATGTGGACCTTAATTTAAAATTACTGTCACGCTACTAGATCCAAGGATAAGAATGACCTTAAAACTCATTCACTCCCATGTGTTGAAGTTTTCTCAAGAGAATCCCGCTTGTAGAGGCTTTCATTGCTCATTTCAAGCGTGTAATTGCTTTGCAGCTCTGCTTGATAAATATTATGCATGTATGTTTCAAATTGAATAATGTAAAACAAATGCAGAGCAATCAACAATCCAGCGTGCCACCATTAAAAGTTTGACATTTTCTTTCCGAGTTTGATAAGAAGACACGCACCCCTCTCACATCGGATTATCTTAGCTTAGCATAAACTTGAAGAAGGGGCAAACAGGTATTCTTGCTCTTTTAAACTAACAGCACCTGTAAAGCCTTCTAACATGTTATATCATGTGTTTAATCTGTACAAAAACTGAAGTGTAAGGACAACAATGGTGTAGTTTTAAGGGAAGGTTATGTGCCAAAGCACATCTTGGTTGGATGTGGTGACTTCCTGAAGTTTTGTCATCACAGTTAAGTTTCCAGGCGAACATCGATTAACTTTGAGGACGATACTTCACATTGTAATTGGCAAACTAAAGTTTTGGTTGATGTTATTTATTTACTTATTTATTAAAGAAACTGGTTAGCATCCCCCCTCCCCCCTTTCCAGTCTTTGTGCTAAGCTAAGCTAACTAGCTGCTGGCACTGGCTGACAGACTGACTGACTGCTGCAGTAGCATCAGCTTCTCCACCAAACTCTTGGCAAGAAAGTGAGATAACGTATTTCTTTAAATGTCATCTATCACTAAATTATGAGCTTTTAACTTTAAACGTTGGGGTCCAACAAAAATAGTGGATCCATCCTACTTGTTTGTTTTTACAGTAACTGTGTTTTGTTTGTGCTCTTCTTACTTGTTTAAAGTGGGCGGGACTTCCATGCACCAAATCAAGAATGAGAATCTAACGATGGTCCTTGGGAAATAAGATTATGTTGCCACGGAAACACTTCTGTAAATCAAATCTCAAAATTACACCCTGAGTTTTTGAGTGTTGAGGATGAGTTTTCGAATAACCTTACCTTTAATTTTTTCCCTTTTTTGTGACAAATTTTTAACTTTAAAGATACCAAAGATGATTTTACATGTTCAGGGGCTTTAACATGTCCACCTGCCACGGAGGCACCACTGGGTCCTAGATCCACCTAAGCCCTGTGCAGTTCTCATAAAAATGGTTTTACACAGCACAGCAGATTTTATGAACACTTGTTCTTTTTCTTACATAAAATAGCGTAGCCACTTGAATCCAGGAGGAAGCCATTATATACACTTTAGTCACAAGGGTATGAAAACAGGCTAGAGATGGATTTCTATGCCTTGAGAAAACCGACAATAGCGGGTTTGAACAAAAAAAGGGGGGTGAAACTAAGCACAAGGGAGACAATCCTAATGTTTTGTACGCTCCGTGTACTTCTCGGCGCATCAGGATGTAAACTTCAACCTGCCGACTGAATTCACTACAGCAACCAGTGATGGAGGACAGATTGAAATATGGAAACAGTCAGAGCAGGTCTATGCGAGGAATATGAGTGGTTAAAAGCCGCAGGAGCTATTGATGCATGTTATGGCTGTCTGCTGTGCAGGTATGAGCTGTCTACACTAGGAATTTCTAGCTGGTTGGTTGGTCATGTTGGATTGAAATGAGTTTCAAAAAAGAATATATTTGCCTTATTCTGGTATCAGACAGACTGATGCCAATTACTCTTCCAGCTATATTTTATAAACTCTCTACATGAATGGACACTAACAGAGGTCATAATGCTCGGCACTTTGCATCCCTACAAGAAAAAGATAACATTATTTTTAGGCAATAACATACAATAAAAAAGCACACCTCATTTATGGCAGATTTTCCTTCCTGGGCACTTCCTTTGATCTCTAAATACTCATCCATAACAATATACGATAAGCCTACGCTTTTGTCGGGGGAAGAGGTGAACAAAATGTCTGTATTTACGTTGTATTCGGTTTGAAGGCAAGATTTATCTATTATGTACTATAGCTTCTATTCTAGGATATGATAGCAAAATGGAAAAAGAAAAAATAAAGAAGATAGGGGGTGTAACAAAAAAAAAAAAAAAAAACACATATTCAGGGCATTAAAGTCGTTACAAAACAGCAGAAAAAGGATCACACATCACATAAGTAAACCAGTGGTTGGTCGAATCATAATAAATAAATGTTATGTTTGGTTCACAGCCATCCCGTCTTCTCCAACATTAGAAAGGCTGTTAGTTTGAAATATGATTCATTGGCTCCACTGAGCAGTTGACCTTACAAGCTGACACACGGGACTCAGAGATGTGGGAACAGTCTGTGCTAGAGAGGCTTTGAGGGGGAGTGATATGAAAGACAAAGAAGCTGAACAGTAATACATTGATATGTCTTTGCGTTTCATGTCACTGCATTTGGATAGGCCTATCATCCTCTATCTGACGAGAGCCCCTGTGTTAATCGGTTTTCTTCTCCTCGGGATCCTTCTCTCCGGCATCATCCTCCTCATTCTCGCCCTCCTCGGGGCCCTCCAGCTCAGCGGCGCGTTGCCGCTCCTCCTCCTCTTCCTCCTCTTCGTCAGTCAGGCCCTCCCTCTTGAGCGCGTCGATGTCATCCGAGCCGTCGTCCGACTCGGCTGTGCAGATGCCGTAGCACATCAGGCTAATTACGCCCAGCGGTAGGCCGAACAAGAAGCAGCCCAGCAGAGGAGAGCTGCGAAACACCGACTGATGGAGGAAAATTAGACGACAAAAGATGAAAGAAGACAAAACCGGGGAAGTGTGAGGGAGGGAGAATACAGGGACAAAAGTTTGGAAGAGATGCAAATGGGTCGAGGGAAATTTAGAAATAATGAAACAAAAGAGGACAGAGAAATGCGGAGGAGAGAACAAAATATGAAAATTCTTTTTAAAATCTTACACATCTAAGCTTGTTTACTCAAACCACTGTAAGAACATGCTCTCCACTTAAGCTGCTTTGCTTTGATGTAAATATTCATGGACATATTAAAAGCATTTCTTCTGCTCAGAGAGCTTCCTAAACTGTTTTGTGTCTTGTCTTATTCAAGTGTGGATACCAACCGAGCAAAAAGGCTTCAGGGTAGGATTTATGCTGTGCTAATTTGTTTGCAATTATTTGACTACAAATTTGCCTGGTAGTGCACACCTCTGAAGAGATAAGAGCATCCATACAGCCAGAGTAACCTAATATGGCCCATGTTGTGCTCGGTTGCATTACTGTACTGACACACCCAGAAGTAAGGATCTACATCATTGCATCCTCCACTTATACTATGTGGCTCTATAATGTTTAGTCCCAGGCTTAAAGGAAAGATCCAACATTGTTAATGTGGATGTCCAAACAGTGTTGATGGTAATTACAGTCAATTGAAGCAATAAATTCCTCAGTTTGTGCTATACTGACAAAGAAAGCTTAGTTTTCTGAATTGTCCTGATCACACAGCCGTTCTTGCAGTGCCTACATGTACCAGGATGCACTGCATCACAAAAAAAAAAAAAAAAAAACTTGTCAGGTCTCCAAGGTTATCCATCACATTGGAACTTTTTTTTCCTTTTTTTAAATTTAATATTGTGTAGTTTTCAGTAAAGAGGGGTCTTTGGTTCACCAGAGTTGGAAAAGCCTCTCAAAACAAACATGGCGCTGGCTTGCCTGGAGTGCTAGAGAAAGGCGAGGGATAAACAGTTTGTAGTTCTTCCTGAAGAACAAAAGATTTTGAAGCTGCGTCCCAGAGACACAGAGAACACTGAAAAAAATATTGTTGGGTTATCCAGACAGCTAGAGATAAGTTTGAAATTCGGTAGAGTCGCCCTTTAAGGGGCCTCCCTGAGTCAAAATATAGTTTTAAAGCTTTTAGTATCTAATTATTAGTATGTTTTGTGTATGTTGCATAATACTAAATAAGTTTATGTTCATTTAACACAGGCTTGTTCAGTTACAGACCTCTAAATTACCATCCATACCTTAACATTTTTCAGCAAATCAAACACATATGGTGCAGTGATCTTTGCGGGGTGTTAACGTGGTTTGAAGCTTGATATGATTTGCTGAAGAAACCATCATCCTACATCTCAAACTAGCTACTAAGCAAATCCCATAAAATAATTTTTTTTAAAAAGGCCCCAAAATGGGGAAAAGCATGGATGAGGTCCCTGCACAAGCTGTTGTCAGTTCATTTAGAGAAGTGCAGCTAACCCTTACAGCTACACTTTGTGTTGATCATAACAAATAACATTCAGTTAAATGCTCATAGCAAAGGGAAATGATATGGGAAGAAAGAATATGTAAGAACAAAATGATGCCCCAACCTCAATATGAAAGAAGTGGAGTGAGTATCAAGCTGCTTTAATAGAAGTGTTACATCTCTTTCAACAGCCACTGTTACAATAATAAAGAGCCTCCTAGCTATTAAGCAGAGTGAATTCCAAACCTTATTTAGAGGGCACACTGAAAAATATTTGTGGGAGAAACCGCAGACAGGCTTTTATGTTTTTAGCGGCGATGCAGCGTTTTTATTCATTCATTTA
>JAQLOL010000013.1:6314044-6325620 GCA_029783665.1 Naso thynnoides
GCAACGTGTCATTCATTCATTTATTCGTTCATTTGCATGATGCCATTAAGCTTCGCCGGTGTGTTTAGAATGCAGGTCACAAATCATCTGCAGAAACTCTGGCAGGCTTTAATATTTTAGTATTAATTAAATTGCTGTCATGTTTTTTAGGATGTCTGAATTATGTTGTTCTGTTTGTATTCCATCTTGTCTCGCCTTGTTTGTTTTTGTTTTGTTTTGTTTTACACTTGTGAGCAGATCGCACAGTTGTACCCTTTTATCTCTAATCCTTTGGGTCTCTTGTACTTTTAACACTGTGCAGTTCGAGCTGAATTAAATAGAGATTTCACACTTCAAACGCAGACAAAGGTCCACCTTTGTGCACTAGTCTGTCTGACAATATTTCCTGCAAACACACGCTCTATTTCTGTCTTCCTACCCTATAATATGCTCACCTCCCATGACCACAAACACACACACATGCGGTACCTACACGTGTGCAAAGGTTGCCAGTGCACAGACTGCTAAAAGTACACTTTCTCTTACAAATTGCTCCAGAAAGACACATTTTTCTAGAATTATTTTTCCTGTTTCTCTTTATTTCGACCTAAAAATACAGTTAACGCATTCCGCCAAGCGTTATTTGTTGATCTGCTTCGCAGTGGTTGCATCTCATTCACTTCCTTTTCCCCAACCTGTATCACTCCTCTCCTGTGAAAACATGACCCCACATCTCCTGCGGGAACAACAACACCCGACTCACTGAAGGACAACTTTGCAACTTCTTCTTTTAATGATCTCAAAAACAAATGAGCCATTTGGCCTTAATTTAGCAGGCCACATCAGAGACAATGTACCTCGAAGGGAGCATTTGGTCACAACTTCTGTCAGCCACTGAGCTGAGAAGACGAGAAATATTCACATTACCTCTAGTCATTGCCGCTACAAAGAGGGATGGTAATTGTTGGTGCTGTGCGACGCTAGATAGAGATGGGGTATGCTATGCTAACACAGCTGGCTATGAGTCATTGAGCCTAATCTGGCAGCTTCCTCATGCTTCTGTCAGATGTGCGTTTAGATCTCAGGGGCTGCTTTGGTTCATATTATGTCACTGTGAACAAAAGTAGCAATTGTGATGCTTGCAGCTCGCTTAACGCAGGGAAGCAAGAAGAGAACAGCGTTGCTTTTCTCTTAAGCTCCTTTCACACAAGTACTGCTAGAATTAAATTTTGCGGACATATACTGGATGAGCTGTAGGTGTGAACACAAATTCGTCACAGATTTTAACCTGCCAGCTCTCGTGTCCTTAGTCTGTCTAACGCGGGATTACAGATAAATCGGCTGCCTCCCCGACAGTGTTAATGTGCTGTAAACAAGACACGTCATGCCTCCTTCACGCTCTATCTCGGCGCCACCCCTCATCTAAACCAAACAGCGTTTTTCCAGTTGATATGTGGGAACGGCTTTACAGGTGTGAGACCAGCTGTCTTACTTTTTGTATGAAGTGCAAGCTGTTCCTAATTAGAGACGGATAAAATCCAAAACTTGAAGCTGAGGTAGGCACTTAATCTTCGGTGTCACGGGGCAAAAACTCCATCACAACTTTTCAGCATTTTGTAACTCAGTTGGTCTGAAAGAACATTAGACTATTGCACCTCTTCTTGGCTCTATTCAGACTGTGACGGCACTTTTTGGCCATTTACAAGCAGGGTTGGGCAGTAACGCATTACTGAAATTTAATTACTTTTCACAGTAACTCGTAATGTAAGGGATTACAAGTGCCAAAACAGTAATTATAATACAGTTACTTATCCTAGTTACTCAGTAGTTACTGCTTTATTGGAAAGGGCTGTCTACATGCTGGCACTGGCGGCACTTCTGATCTCTGATAAAGTCCTCAGATATCTTATGAAAGGATTATAATGTGGATTAAGTTTTGGGAGCTGGCAAAACAAATTTGTGCATTACTTTTTTTGGAAGTCGTTTGGGTTGCAAAAGTAATACAGTAAAGTAACAAGTAATGTAATTAATTACTTTTGACCCAAAGTAATAAGTAAAGTAAATTTATTTCTTTTATGAGGAGTAATCGGTAATAAGTAACTTATCACTGTTTCAGAGTAACTTACCCAACTCTCGTCATTTCATGTGTTCCTACTGGCTGCTCTACACTGAGCTTCTTAGTAACAGGTGATGTCGCTACCAGCTGACTGGCTGCTGAAACAGGTGACATGCTTTACGTTCTAAAACTGGCCTCTGTCGACTTGATGGGCTGAGACGCAGGCGAGCGAGCTTGAGTCGAGCTGAGATGATGGACTAGTTTACACCGCCGCTTTCCCTGCAACCGTTTCGGTTCGTTGTGAATCTTAAAGTGGCCTTAAAAGAGAGAGCGACGACAAAAGAAATTTGAACGCGAGCCGTATTTCCAGACGTTGCCCACCCCAGCTTTAGAGCCCTAAGAAATTTCATTTTGTGCTGTATTACAGGCTTTACAGCTATTTCTGACAGCTTTTATTCCATTAAAAATTCAACAGTTTGACTTTTCCTGACAGATAAAAAAACTCAATAAAAATATCATTACAAGCTTTTCTTCCTACCTCAAGGTTAAATTCCAGAAGTTGCTACGCTGTCTATTTTTTTACCTTTTCCTGCATAAATCTATAATTTCCCCTTTAGGAGTTCTCCACATTCCTTTTAAGGGCACTGTTGAGGGCATTGCTAAGCTTTACAGCAGGACTGTGCCAACAGAGCAGCATTACACCACAGCTGTATTTACATTCCTATCACACCCTTGGTAAAATAAACACCAGTTTCCCAAAAAAACCAACTACTTAGAGTAAAGGTGGGAGGAGAAACAAGTTCAGCCTTCTGACCTCCTCTCCTCCCTCATCACTCCACATCCTCCAGCTCTGCTGCCTGTTTCTCGTTGCCGTAATGTGTTTACAGCCTCCGCTGCATATTCTCAGTTGTACTCAGTTCTCCCAGAGGGGAGGAGCAGGGCACTCAGCGTTTGTTTTTCAGCGTTACTGAACTTGGCACAGGTTGCATATTTACAGTATTTACCATAACTTGGCAAACTTAGTCAAGGTGAAGCATGTTGTGAAGCATATCAACAAGCTCAAGGTGATGAGGAGTATTATGATAATTAAGGGTTTAACTGTAGAGGCGAAGAGAGGCCAGGGCAAAAAAAAATGGAGGTAAATCACTTGGGTCGTAGATCACTACAGTAAATCAAAATTAGGACAAAATACCAGCTTGGAGCTTATCTAAAAAGAAAACTTCAAGCTACAATAATCAGTAGTAGAAGAGGTCAGTCATACTGACAGTTTCAGAGTCTGCAGTTCCCCATAGGTCCACGTACTGTTTTTACAGACCATTATTATTATTTTGCTTTACACACTGCATTTTTATATTTTTGGGTCATGCTGTACACTTCCTTCACAATAACTAATGGTGAACAGACAAAGTTAGCAACAAGCTGGTAAACATAGTGAAGCGTTGAGCAACTTAGAAAGTTTCGTCTTAGTGTCTCTTGGAAACCAAACTAGGAAAAGAACGTGAAAGTTGCATTCCATCTTCATGTTTTTTGCAAGTTTCAAGGTCACTGTAGGTTTTCCTACACAATTGGTAAGGGAGGGTGAGCAGAGGGATATTCACTCCAAAAAATTAATAATGATGGCTGAACTACAGCTCCAGTTCCATGTCTACTTGCAGTAACCTTATAAACAAAAACTATATATGAGGGAGCTTTATTTGAGGAAAACATAGAATAAAAATGGCTAAACTAAATTTTTTTTAAGAATTTTTGGCTGTTTAAGTGAAACTGAGGAGATATCCTGTGGACTGGCTTGTTTTTAGCTAATTTGTGTCATAAAGAATACATATAAAATTATATATACTAACATTTTTGAGCATTTCTGTACGACTATCTACATGTAGCAGCCTAGAATAAATTCTCACCAACTTACCATAATTGTAGATCTGGCATCAAAGGCCACACGTTTGATCCTCTGAATGATGCCATCACCCCCGTACGCCTGCAGGGACACAGATCATGCTGCTCTGTCTAGACTTTCCAAATTTATATTCAGCACATGTGTACCACATATGGAACGTGTAATACGTTCTTTGTGTTGGCACGTACAGTTAGAAGGAATGAATTGGGAGCAATGCCTTAATATCAACACAATTATCAACACATCAATAAAAACTCGAAAACTTCTCATGCAGTTTGCACACAGATGTGAGTCTGAGGTGCTCAGTCACAGGATGCGAACATCCCAGACATTTAAAAAATCATTCAATTAACCGCTTCTCTGCACAAAATTATCTGATATGTCCGTTCACCATCCAGGGGCTCTGCTGTGCCTGAGCTCATTTATCTGCAGCAGCACCTGGGCAGCCAATGAGGGATCTGCCCCGAAGCTAATTCATCTGGATGGCCAATTAGCGAGCTATGACTAAGCGGGACTTCTGTGAGCGAAGCTGAAGGTGGGCACAGGATGATTTTTGTGGGAGCAGCTGTTGCACAGACGTACGCTTGTGCGGTGTGAGGACTGCATAAGTAGTTGGAGAAGTTTTTACATTTGTTACTTTTGTTGTTTCTTAATTGCAGAGGAGTGAGCCTGTGCATCACAAGAGCACTGAGAGGTCATATGCCTAACTAAACGCATGTAGTTATCTAAAAAACTGTTTAGGAGATGCATCATGGTCTGTGCAAGGCAAAACATGTTGTGTGTGTACCTTAAAGGACCATACCAGTCATACACATCACTGTCCTTCCTCAACACTGGCCACATACAGCGGGTTACATAAATCCTACATATTTTATTTTCCTCAAAATAGTTTTATCTATGAAAAACGTGGAGATGGGGCTGGACCGGGCGCACCTTGAGGAAACCACCTTCCAACACGACCGGGCAGGCCTTAACCTGGAACCCACAAGGGAAAAGAAAGCCAAGAAGACCTAGGAACAGCTGCAGAAGGTTTGTTGTGGCAGAACTCAAGGAAACAAGAACATCTTGAAAAGAAGCAGAGAAGATCGCCCGAAACCGAGCCAGCTGGAAGAAGTTCATAATTGGCCGATGCTCCCCAAAGAGAAAAAGGGATTAAGTGAGTCATGAAACATCGTGTTTGATTACATTTTGTCCAAATTCAATAAACTTTACAGACAGTACCTGAAAATGAGTGACGTTGGTTAAAAAAAACGTCTGTGTAAAGATTCTCCTTAGCATTGCTGTTCGAGCTAGGAAGGCGGCACTTGTAAGGAACTATTTTTCTAAGCGTAATAACTTTGGTCCCAACAGCTTCCAGCTCCCCTTTCTCTCTTGCTCAGCAATTTTTGACCAAATGAATGCAGACATTCTCCACAGAAGGGTGAATTATCTATACCTGGCAACTTCCACATGTCCTATGGTGTTTCTATACCCTATTTCAACATGAATAGCAGTGAAAGGGGTTTAAAAATGAACAACAACATTTGGAGAAGACAGGATTTCTGCTAATGGTGAGAAGTTAAAAATAGACTGGTATGGTCCTTCAATGTTTGTTTTCCAAGCAAAAATCAAAAACATTTTAGATGAGCATGGAAAGAATTCTACCATTAACACTGCCCAAAAAAAGAACAAACAGAGACACATTTGAAATCCAAGATTAAATATAGTTAATGTTGGCACCAAATGCATTTTTAAAACTAAATTTAAGGATTTAAGTCCCACTGTTCTGTGTGTCTCTACGTGAAGCAGCCTTGGCTGACCCATGAGGCACCTCTTAGCAGACACAGCCAGCATGACGTGAAGAGGCTGAAGCTGTCCAGGCTTTGGCAGAGACTGGACTGCAGAAACATCGAGGTTTCTGTTGCTGTTTATTTGGTGGAAGGTGGTTTGTTTTGCCAAGCAGAAAATAGCCCAGACCTTTCTTGGAAAAAAGGAAAGGACCTCTGGCTGGTTCTGTTTGGCTTATGGTTTTATACATCTGGTGACTTTGGTGTAACACAGGGAAAGCAAGACATTTTTTTTTCCGGATTAGTCCACACACTACAACACAGAATCATGTAGTCATTTCATGTTTGTCTTGTGAGACAGAATTATTGTACATAATCTATTCAGAAAAGACAGCAATATAAAATCTAAACATGCAAACGGAGATTGCAGGAACACCTCATCTGGTGAAAATATTTTCCAGGGAGGACTTAAAATGCAAAGCAACATGCTTGATTAATGAAGACCACTGGTGTGATTACAACGGTACAACACAAGGGGAAAGGGGGAGAGGGTTATACTGAGCTGAATGCATAAACAGAAAGCAGGAGAGGGAGAGGAGGAGGAGGAGGAGAAGATTTGGACCTGTGCAGAACCGTTCAAAACGCTGTTGATGAATTGGACCAGCTGCTCCATGCTCTCGATCGGCTCACTGGGCAGGAAGTACTGCTCATTGGATGTGTTGAGGATAATAACGGAGGGCACTGTCACCTCGCTGAGAGAAACAAGAAACACAGCTTTTAGTCGTCTTAACCTCCACACTTCAGACTGCCATTATCAAAGTGCATTGTTAGAGGGGGACAAATTGAAGTTTGGTAAAGAACAAACTGTAACAAAGAGGATACAATAGTGGGACAAACAAACCGTTCGTACTCAGAGCAACCCAACTTTTCTCATGGGGATTCTTTCAAAGAGAGGATTTTACTGTCTGAAATAGGCCAGGCTGTATCGCCTTCTTCCTCAGAGTGGCACTCCTTCTATCTTTTATGCAAACAGTGTGCAACTCAGGGGCTTTGTGGGTCTGTGCCGGTCACAGTTAAAGAGACCTTTACAAATTACAACTGACAAGTGAATCGCAGGGAGTCCAGAGGAAAGCCACTCCGCATACATGCTGAGACAAAAACATACACGAGGAAGCCCAGCAGTCCAAAGATTTCTGCAGGAGACACAGATCCAAAGACAAACTGTACGCTCTGGAGCCCACCAATCAGCAGAGGAATTACACTGTCCGGTGAGACAACGAGCAAGGTCACACAAACAAGCAATCCCTCTCACAACACCAGAACTGGCTTAGATAAGGTATCCTAGCACTTAGATGCACCCACACAAGCACAGGCACAGTCCATCACAGCGGTGCAACCTCGCATCCCCGCAGTGTTACTCAACCCGGTAACAAATTTCACACACGCACACACGTATCCATCATTGTCCCAATCCACCACCCAGCTGAGATCAGGAGAGCAAACATGCTGCCGAGCAGTAGAGTCATCAACGCCTCCCTGTTCTGTCCAGATGAGATCTGCAATCACACGTACATACACACACACACACACACACGCCCACACACACACATTATGAATGACAATTCCATCTGACATCCAGCCCACTCCGACAGATGGCATCCATTTAAAATAAATATGGATTAGCCTATTCACCTCTGTGAGAGGGGACTGCTGGGGGTTTGCTGCATGTAATGAAGGGTCATATACTGAACTCCACAGAGTCAGAGCTGGCAGAAAGCACAAATTTAAGTCACTCCACCACCAGAAACAGCTGCCACATAATTAGAGCTAATTATTTTTTGTTTTTTGTTGTAAAAACACATGAGTTTTACCATGTTTATATTAATCATTTCAAGAAGCGTTTGACATTTTAGTAAATACACCGATCTGCTTTTTCGTCAACTGTTCGATGAGAAAATCGACACCATTTCCATATCTGTGCTTTGAGTACGGGGCAAAAGCCAGGGGGCTGCTAGCATAGGTTAGCATTAGCTAACCTATGCTAGCAGCCCTCCAGTTTTATCATTATGGAAAAGGAACTTATTTCTTGTCAAGACTTGGATGAGAAGATTGACATTTCGTACCTCTAAACCTCCATGATGCACTGCAAGAATTGAAAATGACATTTTAGGTTTTATGCATGGTTAAACAGCGAAGCAACATCTTGGTTGACATGCTATGTGAGCTAAATGCTATGTCAAATAGTTTTGTTTTGTATCTATTATTCAGTATAATACACAGAGTGCTCCGACACACGGGATGACTTTCTTTACAAACTGATAACTGAGACGGTTAGCCTGCCAGCCTTAAAGCAAGTTTTGTGAAATAGTTTGAACATTGGACATTTTAACTGTGCACTCACTTTATATATTAAACTGTCAGCATGTCATCAATGTCAGTCCAATAGGTCATTGTTTCTATGATTTAATTTCTTTTATGCTACCTTCTTGTGGCCTACATTTATATAGTCTGTCTGAAATCAGCCACGAAAGTTTGTTTGTTTTCAGTGAACTCCAGATAACTTGTGAAACCCAAAAATACAAAAAGAGGAGTTAAATACCCATCAGAGACCAGAGCCAGAGGTTCTCACAGGAGCAAATGGACTTCTGGGTGACTTACATACAAAAACAGAGATATGTGAAAAAGAGGCGTTAAAAAACAAGATTTTTTTTTTCATTAAGGATTTTGGAAATAGCATGCCTTGCAAACAGCACATAGTTTTTCCCATTTCTTTTGTTGTTTTGTTGCTGTCTTTACTTACTTAATGAGCCTCAACCTCATTATCGGCAGTTATCAGTTCCTTTTCCCCGAGTTTTCTTTTCACTTCCTGTCACCAGGGGGCACTTTCTCAGCTTTAATTATTGCAACAGGGCTTAATTAAAAACTGTAAACTGTTGTGATGATTATCACAGTGTGCTATATATTTTGAAGGCAGTGGGAACATAAGAACTGGATGTTTAAATCCAATCAGTCCCTTTTCGATTTTCCATGACAAAACATGAAAAAACAACAGAATCATGTTACCGTAATTAGTTTTCGTGTGCCTGACCTGAGACTTGCCATTATCACCTGTCACCCACGGAAACAGCTTCCACGGTTTACTGAGTAACGTTTTCTGACACATTTATTAGAAGTTCCACAAAAGCAATCTTGAGTCTACAAAATCAAATGGCCAATAATAATCTCTCATGAAGTCTCCCCGGCAGAACAGACTCTTCAGTCACCTCACATCACTTTTAAGTTTTTTCACAGCCCACAACGCATTCCTTATAAGAGGTTAGCAATAATCCCACATTTAAACAGAGGCAGAGACAGCCTCGAGCTCAGAGTGGTGCCCATGCTCAGTGTGTATTCATCAGTGTGTCTATGCGCCTCTGGTGAAAGCAGGGGCAACCATACGCCAGATAGACCGCTGCCAGAACACACTAATCGCTGAGATGACAGGAAGAGGGATAAAAAGCCATCAGATTTATTTCCATGGCTCTCCTAAGGGAGAGAATTAGTGGACATTGACAGGCCAGGATTTCATTCCTCAAAGGAGGGCAATTAATCCTGTGCTCCACCAGCCAAATGCAGTCCAGTTAAACCCAACAAAATACATACTGTATGTACTCGTGCAACATTAGCAGGGCTAATCACCTCTTTTATCCTTAAATATAAACACCGCCTGTCTAATATCAGCCGTACACGGGGAGTCTGCTGGTTGAACAAAGTCATATTTCCAAAACGACGTCTACTGTAGTCACACACACTTTTAATTACACAGGACTTAGGAGCCCATGTCTGCTATAATCTCCCCTGCACAAACAGTGACATCCTCAAATTAAAATAACATCCTGTAGCGATCTATTATGCTCGCCGATTTTCACACACACAGCATTACACAAAGACATAATTAGATACTGTACATTCGCAGACACAACAGACACGCCGCCTGCTGCAGCCACGCTGGCCTGTAACACTAGCAGAGGTCTGTCTAATTAAAAGTGTGGGATGTCAGTTGCAGGGCCTCTCCGAGCAAGACTCACCAACATTCTGACTCAGCCTCGGAGCGAAGCTATTGCGGCAGGGCTTTCCACCTCATTAGCGCTGCTCTTTGACAAGCTATTAAAACACGTGACTGCAACAGACATAATCCATGCATGGCCTTATCCTTAAACTCCTCATATATTCCTCTTTCCATCCTGCCCTCACGGAAGCAGATTAGCAGGATCTTGTGTGCTCTTCAAAAGCGTGATGGTAGGGGGTTCAAATTGTCAAGAGCACTCAAATGTTTAAAATAAAGAAGAAGAAGAAATGACAGTCCATCTGTGTAACTGACTCCTCCACAAGAGAGCATCTTTAATGGCAGAGGCTGGCATAACAAGGCAGCTCAAACCTGGTTAAGTAGCTGACAGCAGGTAATGTGAGGTAGAGAAAGAGGAGGATGACATGAGAAGAGAGAGAGAAGTAAGCTGGATGCGAGACACTCACCCCATAATGAGGCTGTTAATGTAGTCGTTCCCGTCCATGTGGCCAAACTGGAAGTCTCTGGGGATGTGAAACAAATCAGGAGCATGAGAAAGTGAAACAGTGCATCAAAAAACAACATGCGACAGAGTGAAAGGCTCTTTTTTCCCTGTCTCAGCAGGTTGGAACAAACTGGGACACCGACTTTCCTGCACAAATATGAAACCCTGCTGAATGAAATCTCCATGTTCTCACAATGGAAAGCTGGCATTGCTTTTTTTCATTGCAGAAACAAAAAATTCCCTCCAAAGCCCCGTCGTATGCCGTCTCATGTTTCCCCTCATCTTTCCCACCGCAGAATGGACTCAGGTGATTTATCCTAACGATAAGGCAGGAGGAGGAATTCAATTTGTATCTCATTGTGCTGGACTATGTCTGAGCAGAGTGTATTGTGGGTAAACCAGGGGAGGGGGGAAAGTCCAGAGAGGCCAATGACTTCCTCTGTATGACTGATTATGGGGGCTTCTGCATATATATTATATTCATATTGAATCATAGCTACATCTGGCATGTTTGTCCCCTGGGTGCTGCACAATACTGCTTAGCTTACATCAATGACATGATTATGAAGAAGCTGAACCACATAATAAATCTGGTGGATGTAATATAAAATCAGCGTGTTAGTGATAATCTTGCCGACAACAGTGGGCCAGACTGGGAATAAGCTCATCAAAAAGTCATTTTGTTACCTTTTGCTCTGAAAGCTGCAGCACAGCGTCTGAACATTTCCCAGACTTTGGGGAACATAATATGTGATGTGGAGATTAAATTTACTTTGTTACTCAGACTTTGCCTGCTCAGTAACTTAAATATTTACAAGTCCGTTTCCCGTGTATGTCCGTCTTCCCACTCTTGGCCAGACTGCCGAGCTGACTGGCCAAGAGACGTGACTGACTAACCGAAGAAAGCTGCATGTATTAGAGGAGGCAGGTTGGAGAGTTGGAGATTTTGGCTGTTTACTTAAATGTTCCCTCTGAGAAATGTGTTTTAGTTATTTGCTCAACAAAACTCCGAGTAATAATCCCTCGACGTTATCGGTCACACTGAGTGGTTCTCGGAACAGAAGAGGGTATTCAGGAGCCAGATTTCCACAAACCTTAATGTTCTTTGGAAAGCGAGTGTCAGGGTGAGCGGCATTACGGCCACTTCGGGCTCTTACTGATCAAATTTTAAATACCGGGTGTTTTTATGAAAAAAAAAAACTAAGTGTTAAACAACCACTGATCAAATAAAAAGCAATATGTTTTTGGAACTACAACAGATACCAGGGTTTTGCAAAAAAAAAAAAGGGGGGGGGGGCGATTTTGAAACTAACGGGGGTTTTAAGAAA
>JAQLOL010000013.1:6363942-6375472 GCA_029783665.1 Naso thynnoides
GCATCCACTCTGTAATTTCTCTCAATAAATCCTGAATTGAACAAGAAAATGTTGCATCCAAGACTGCACAATAAAAAAACATGATTCACAGCCCCTCCTCTGATAGATGTATAAAAACAAACTGAAATGATGATTCATCAGAATCCAGAAGTCGATAATTCTGATGTATTTCTGAAGGAGGAAGCAGTGACTGACTGTAAGAGGGAGTGCTTTAGGACGCAGCCTGTGTCGACGAGCCTCTCTTGCGTCTGCCTCACATGGAATGTGAGCAATCACTTCCTGTCTGCGCTGACTGTGGGGTCACATGTTAGGTAGGAGTTACGGGGCGTTCGCAGACCAGAGGGACTAAATATGGCAAGTCCACTCCTCTCCCGATCGGCCTCTGTCTCTCTCTTTCACATCATGACATCAGTCTGAAAGCTCTGCACGCCTTCCTAGTTGCCTGGGCGCAGCTCAGAAACAGGAAAACATGAGCAGAGACTGTAAAAAGTGGGCTGAAAAAGGGGCAGACTTACAGTTTTTCACAGGGACTTTCGACCTGTGGGGTAATAAGAGGAGATGCAAATGAAATGTTGAACAGAGGAATTAAAGAAAAGCCATTAGGGGGGATGTTATTAACTCTGCGGCCTGCTGTTAAACACTTACTAAAGTATCTCTGATCTCGCCTTTAGTGCTTACATCACACCTCTGTTTGTCTTTTGACAGTTAAAAAAAGAACTGTAGTTAAGTCATGAGATCCAAAATGTCTTTTCCCAAAATGCACTGCACACCACACTGGCGGTGGCACAGCAGCAAGCTGTCAACATCCTTGTCAGCTATTTCGGTGCATGGGCAGGAAGCGAAGCTTTCCAGTCGCCACTGAAGGGATGTTTCCAAAACATTCGTATAGGCTCAGCGAGTAGAGACAAAAGGGAAGTGCCAAGGAGACTGAGTGGGGTGATCGAACACACAGAACAAGCTGGACGCTCTGCCAAACTTGCTGGCAGTGCCACAGCACCACAGTGTCAAAGGTCCAAACCCTGAAGGCTGCATGTCTGGGCTCCAAGAAGCAAGTAACTGCCCGTAAAGATGAAAGTTTTTGAGTTGAGCGTTTTACCAGATGATGTTTGCAGAGGATGTCGCAGCAGCTATAACTTCAATGAAAACTGAATCCATCTTTATGTAAAATTTCTAAGACCACTAATGATCAATTTTGAGATACATGCAGCAACATGTAGATGTGTCAGAGTGAAGCATAGCTCTCACTGCTGTGTTGTTAATGGCTGTGATTAGTGTTAAATGTCAGCAAGGTTCGCCTGAGGCCTCGTCCTCATTTACCTGAGTACTTTTTAAACCTGCTTTTCTCTTCTATGTTCTCAGAACTAAACATGTTCACACAAGCACCGTTTTTAATAAAACTTCATCTAATTAAATTGCAGTTTATCACAGATATGTATCACAGCCCCACAGTGGTTTCTCTGCAAAGACTGCACAAGATATTAGGAATTCATTTACCACTGCCTTTGATCAACGTGCCAACCTCAGAACAGCCCCGAAACATCAACTCCTCCTGAACTGCCAAGATACTTGAGATGCAAAGAGTACATTTTCAAAAGGAAGTCACTGTTGTTTTGTTTCTTTGGGTGATTTTTAATAAAGAGTACAACTTTTAGGCTGAAAAGAAGTGAAAACAAACTAACAGATCATCTGGCCACATGTTGAAAAGGACTTATAAACAACATTGTTTTGTGACAGATCTGCTGATGTGACTCTGTTAAACATTAACCTGTCCAAACAAAAGCAGTCCTGTTCAGTTTATCTCTAAACCTTTTTTGACCGCAATGATTGTGCTCCCATCTTTTCTTTTGCTGCTCTGAACTTACAAAGGGGGATGAAACCTGCTGCAATAATTTCAGCTACCTTTAGGACCTAAAGCTGAGGAAATCTGCAAATAAATACCCGTGTCTTTCACATAGATCTGATTGCAATCCACAAACACTGAAACGAAACCTCCCCAAAACAGCAGCTGTTGTGCTATCTGAGACTGAATGTAAACAGGAATATCATTATGCAGGGTTTTTCCTGTGCAGCCACAAGCAAACTTTTCCTCACCAGAATCGAACACTGGGGAGATTGTCAGGGTCTGGTAAAAGATGCAAAATCTTAATTTTCCAACAAGTCCAACAAATGTGATTAGCAATAATGCAGAAGCTGTTTTGAGGTGCAAATGTCCGGAAAGATTTGTTGAATGGGCAGACACAGAAATCTGCTGTATGTTATGACATTTAATATGAGCCTATTAAGTCTTTCTATTAAGAAAAATGCCACAAAAAAAGCAAGTTCTAACTTTTTGATTAAAAAAGAGAAAGTTTAACTGGTTAAGCTCTGCATGACACTCTTCTGAATCTCTAAAATGGTTAAGTTATATTATTTGTAATAAACTGTCATGATTTCCTGTTATCTCCCTTCATACCAACCTTCAATCAGTGGACACTTGGACAGGTCCCTTCTGTCCTCAGGAA
Organism: Naso thynnoides; assembly: GCA_029783665.1. Taxonomy (NCBI): domain Eukaryota; kingdom Metazoa; phylum Chordata; class Actinopteri; order Acanthuriformes; family Acanthuridae; genus Naso; species Naso thynnoides. The sequence goes on from JAQLOL010000013.1 coordinate 6,366,444, forward strand.
AAGACTCCACCAGTCTTTTAAACAGTCGCCCCAGATCGGAATAACTCCGATGCAGGTATAAAATGTTCCTGTCGGACCACTCTGTCCTTATCTCGAAAAACTCCTCTTCCTCTCCGCGCTGGCTGATGATGAGCCTCCGGATCCCGTTGACCCAGCAGTCCCGGACAAACATGTTGACCAGCGACGTGCCTTCAAACACCGCCGATGCCATTCCCTCAGCCGTCAGTCCAGCATGCTGGGGCGGATCTGCGGACGGCAGAAGACGAGGATCCTCAGAAATCTGGGTCTAAGGACAAAACTTGCAAACGCGATCAGACAACTTCGCAAACTTGAGTCTGATCAGAGCAGCAGCTGTGCGTAACGGGAGGAGGGCAGCGCATCACGGGCGTAATCTCAAACGTGGCACGATTTGAAGAAAAAAATAGACTTTAGAGTCGAAGACGCCGCCCCCTCGCAAACCTAAACTCGGCAATATCGATCCGGCAACACTTTATTTTTTCCAGTGCAAAAAAAAAATCCTTTCATATCTCAAAGCTCCTCCTGTCTGCAGCTCGTTTCCTAAATCCAGGACTTTTCACTTCTCACCGGATAAGCAGCTGCTCCTCTTTCAGCACAGTTTCCTCCCCTCTCCTTCCTCCCTCCTTCCTTCCTCCCCCCTTGACAACAGGGTATTATTATGCAAAGAATGCAAAGGGAAAAAACTGTCCATCTATCTTATTTATAATTTGGAGAAAGTGCTTATTTTCATCTTTTGAAGGTCTAAAGTTTCTAATAACCCTGGATTTGATTCCATGGCCACATCTGTCTATAAATCAGTGCCCTTGATCTTTAAAGAAGATGTTTGGAAATAACCACAATTCTGACAAGATGCTGCTGAAATGCAGCCTCATAAAGTTTAACAACTCGAATCCAGCAGTTCCTCTGCCGGCTGAGGGACATTAATTTAATATTTGCCTCTGCAAGATTCTCCATTCCTGACCTCATGTAAATCATGTCTGCACAAAATACCCGTACTAGCAAATATCAAACCACAGCAGAAAAGATGCTTTGCAGCCTGTTATTTTTCTCCAGTGATTGTGACCAAAAGGGGAGCTGATTTTCTCCGCTGTGCCGGACTGAGCTGCACACTAATGCTTCACTGAGTGGACAGGCAGAGGCCAGTAAAAGAGCTTTACGGGAAGTCATGTCCAAGTGGAGTAATGACAGTTCAGCTGTAATTAACTACTGCACTGTGGGACATGGGCTGTCTGTAAACTGTTCTAACAATACACTTAGGGAAATAGCACGTTAATTTTAGGTCAACACAAGCTGTAATGCATGTAAATCTGTGCAGCAAACTGAAAATTGTACTGTTCTGATCATAGAAATCTTGCTTTAATGTGCATTGTATGAGACAGGGCAGGTAGTTGCCTCATTCAGGTTCCTTTTAAAAACATCTGCATCTTATGAGTGTTTCAGTTTCACTATAGCAAATGTAAGGACTCCAAACAGAGCAATGCAGCCTGTCAGGAAATTAAAATGTTTCAACTGGCCTTGTTTAAAGTTTCCCTTAGTTGTATTCAACTGTTCAGTTCCTTGTTGCTAAAAAAAGAGACATGTTAAGAGGCGATGCTGACAAACTGCATTTAAAAGAAGCTCTTACAGTAAGGAAAATGGGGAAATGGATAAAATAATAATAAACATTCTTAGTGAGAGATTCCTGCTTCTCTGGAAGTTCCACGTTATCGACCACAGACATGCTGCGTTATTTCCCTGCTAAAATCTGTATGATTGTTTTGTTGACAAAATGTCTAGAAATGCAAACTGCTAACTGAAAGTGTCATTTAAATTATAGGATAACTGTGTCTTGTGCGTACCCCATTGTTTGGAAAATGAGAACCAGATTTAGTCAGTGATCATAATCATTTTGTAATATCCCCAAAAGGTATTAAAATGCAGATTAGCGAGCATGTTTATAGGCCCCCTTTCTAATACTGTCTACTGGCATTTAGTATGGAGGTGAGATAAATTGTGTAATGAATAAAAACTACATTTTGCTTTTTGAGAATAATGTCTAAAGAATCATGGATGACTCATGCTATGTTCAAACAAGCTTTAAATGTAATTTGCAGTATCTAACTCAACAGCATTTCCAAATTGAAGCTCTTTTTTTGGTAAATTGGGCTTCATGAGCAGTTAAAATACTGAATATTCAATTAAAGAGGAACTCCAAGAATGCAATGGAGCACAAATGCATAATCACTTATCTCAGTTGTTTACAGCAAGAAAATAATCATTTAGTACAGAGCTCTGGCAGATAACGCACCAGCCATCATTACAATGGTGGATAATTACAGCGGGGAAGAATGAAATGACTGTGATGCAATGAGATGTTAAAGTAGCTTAGTATGTTTACTTGTCATGTAGTGTTTGGGGTGTGAGATGCAGTTTAATACAAATTTTTCACAGACGCAGAGCTGAATAATCTCAAACCTAATGTCTGATATAAGTTGGTCTTTACTTGCACAAAAGCATCAGCACAGCCGCCACCACGTTTATGCAAACGACAGATATGTTCAATTTGTACATTTCACAAAAATGATATATTTCTACAATATGTGTAAGTGATGCAGCTCACATTAGCAGCAGAACGATGTTTGAGAGCACTTTGAGATCATCATTCATTTGTTTCAGCTGAAAAATTCAGTATTTTCAACAAGACCAGACAACAAGACGTCCTGCCGTAACTGAGCCAAAAAACTGTTAAGAAGAAACATGATCTATATCCAACTCAAACCAAGTTTTGCCTAAACCTAACCAGACCTTAAGGCTTAAGCACAGTGCTGTCTCAACATGAAATTTAAAAATAAATCTTTAAATGACAAACAATTTTAACATATTCTCAATTTGCAGGAACATAAAATGCCAACATTTATGATGATTTGGTTGAAAGTATAAATTAAGATATCGAGGGCAGGATTTGGGATTCAGTTTTGCTGCAATGACTGAATTCGACCTCAAGGGGCAGTGTTGAGGAACCAGTTCTCTGACATATAGACTTCCAGACAGAAAATGTAAAGGTTAGAGAGAAATTTGGGCAGCCACTTAGCCTTAAGCTGGCACTGAAACTTACAAATACAATGAGTAATCTATCCATCGGTTGCTGAAATATTTCACTCAAAGGTTCATCTTCTGGGGACAATGAGTGTCTGTAGTCAAAGCAACCCATCCAATAACTGTCAAGATATTTCTGGAATAAAGCGGTAAGCCCATCCAGAACTTTAAGGTATCAGAAAAACAGTGAAGCATGTTTTAAAGTTATCACTTTATTTCTGACGATACAGTTGGGTTTTCTTACTGTTCTTCTCCCAGTGTGGAGACGCTGTGTGCTCCACATTTCATTTTAAGCACGAATGACTGCATTACACAGAGAAACCGCTTCAGTATTATCAGAAGCCCCCTTCTCCCCCTGTGTAATAATAGGATCTGTCTGTTTGGTGCTGGGCTTCAGTCTGTGGTTTGGCCACATTTACAGACTCAGCACATTCTGTCTCGATACCTCATTCCAGTATAATTCCTCTGAAAGGGTAAACTTTAAATGGAAAAAGGGACTTTGCCCACTCATCCTGAAGAGCTTCTCATGCATAATTCTAAACACATTTGTCTCTCGTTACGCCCGAGTCGAAGCCAAAACACAAGAAGCAAGAGGAATTGCTCAGGGTTGGTTTGTTTGGTAACGTATCAACAGTTGATGGTAAGCTTGTGTGCGCTCGAATGTTCTCTTTGGATAAAAAGACATGAACAGACCCTCTAAATCAAGGATACATTCTGCCACTCTGCACTTTTAATGGACTAATTTAACAGCCAGGTTAAGGTTTAAAAGTGAGAATTTGTCTGCTGAATTTTACTTTAAAACAACTTCTACATTGTCACATTGTTTTCACATTTTTGTTCACTATACTTTTATCGTGAATGTCAAATAAAGCTGCTAAAGCATGATGGTTAGTCAGACACGTGAAATATTGAAGCAGCTGATATCAGTGATTCTGACTTAAAGAAAAACTTGCAGCGGCGGTCCATACTGGTCTATTTTTGACTTTTCACCGTTGGCAGAGATCGTCCCCATCTTCTGCAAATGTTGTTAAAATTCCACCATGCATGTACTTTATTTTTTAAACCCCCATTTTTAAAGCCCATTCACTGCCATGCATGTTGAAACAGGGCATAGAAATACTACAGGAAGTGTGAAAGTTGCTAGGTATAGGTAATTTACCCTTTTAAAGAGAATGTCTGCATTTATTGGGGAAAAATTGCTGAGTGAGACAAAGAGAGGAGCCGGGAGCCATCGAGATGAAAATAATTACGCTTGGAAAAATAGTCCCTTACAAGTGCTGCCTTCAGTATTAGTGTGAAGAAGGATTTTGACACATTCTTTTAACTAACGTTGAAACACAATTTCAGGTACTTTCTGTGATGTTTATTGAATATGGACAAAATGTGAACAAACGCATGTCTCATAGATAAAAATGGGTGGGGGTTTATGTAACCTATGGTCATTTGATGCACTTAGAAAGCATAGGTAGGCCTGCGTATGAACTTGTTTAACTTTTAAATAGAAAGCAAGAAGGAGCATTAACGGCTGTTTATTCAAGTAGTTAACTTCAGTGTTTCTAAAGCATATGCACTGAGGTCTATATCTCTATCACAGAATTCCCTATGTTAGAATGAACTTTTACAACTTTTAATTTAAGGACTTCTCATTAAGGGTAAAAGAGCCCTCATAACCCAGTATTATGATAAAGCAGCCGTTTGTAAATTAAGTCTAAAATTAAGTCTAAAACATCATACATCACATGTTCCAGTTCCTTGTAACCTGGGTGGTGGACCTACAGCGTTGTTGAGAACTGACATTTGGGGCTGTGATCATCACCCTGAGTAGAACTTTCCACCCACCCATATTTAATTATGCAGCTTAGAGATGGAAATGAGGCCAAATTTCAAACTGCTACACCCAGGATCTGCAGCAATGGTGCTAACACAGACGCCTCCAATCAAGCAGATTGCCCTAAACCGATGTGTAGATTTCTACATTAACATTATCTGTGAGGGCAGAGAAATTATGGCAAGTTTCAAAGTTGCTCTGTTACAGTTACTCACAGGCCATGACAATGCAAAACGTGCTTCCTCATTCCTTCCATTAAAGCAAACATAAATTTCAGCCTCTGACAAGGCCATATGCTCAGGTTGCACTCCCAAACCTGTGTCTTTGCTCTTGGAAGTCCCATGCCAGCCCTATTCTTTCAGAAAATTAAACAGGAGGGGCTCATAAAGCAAATATTTTCAGAAAGGAGAAGAAAAGAAACAAGAACAAAGACGGACACATCTGTCAGGGAACAAAGAACATCTGCGTTGATGGAGGCAGGCGTTCCCTCCACTCGCAGGAAGTCATTTGAAGCCATAACTCTCCCCTCATCCCCACCAGCACACAAAACCCGATGAGGAGTGGAGGGGACGAAGTGACAGCGGGTTAGAAACTACCTCAGTGTTTTTAACAGGCTGTATAATGGACTGTGGTTGCCTTCACCGCGCATCTGTTGGACCTCATGTTTTATGGCTCCATCCTTATTGTGTGTCTAGTAAAGCCTGGAGAGCAGAGGCCCTATAAGAGTCAAGGCAGACCGAACGTCTGCTTGCTTTATTTCCTCTTTATGGAAATTCAAGTTCCAGCTTCAAGAGTCGTAAATTAGATCTGCAAGTTTGGGGCATTATGGAAACAGGCAGTGGGCTCCGTGAATGCTGTTCCATCAGTTAAATTATCCCAGGTTTTGCTGCACAAACTGAGGTTGTGTAGGTTGTTACCCTCCTGGCAAAAGGTTATGTAAATGTTAATTGTATGTAAATTTTAGTTCTTGCCATCGTGCACAAAGTTTAACTTCTTGAGCTTTTGAATTTATACCATAATTTTCTTCAATTTACAAACATTTCTGTATAGGTCACTGTGTCACCTTCAACACAACTGTCTCTACTTTAAGATCAATGTGATAGCTATGCAGCTCTCCCATCTTGTGTATTACACTTATGGTTTTGTTTTGAATGTCCATGTGTGTCTGCATGATGGTGTGATTCTGAAAAGGACTCAAGACAAATATATGTGCCAAAGCTAATCACAATTATGCTATGCTGCTGTGTGTGTACACGTGTGTGTCTTCTTTTTCCAACTCTTTGGTCACGCTACATGATGCTGCACATATTAAATACATAATGAAATCATATGGAAATATTCGAGAAATTGATTGATACACATTTCCATAAACTTCAGCCTGACATACAGGACACATGATCCACAGTGAAACTGTAAATAAAGTTTTGTGTATTTGAATTCTCTGCCACAAAATGAGCTGAGGAGGATGAATTCGCCAGTGGATCCTCTGGAGTTTTTTGATGATGCAAGTTTAGAGGAAGTGGCAGGTTTTGGATTGCCTTTTGTTTGCTCCCTCAGTTTTTTTTTTTTTTGTGAGGGTTATGCTTTTTTTATTAAAAATAACAGGAAGACTTTCTGTGAAGCCAGCCTCTATACTGCATTATAACAAATTATGAACTTATACATTATAATAATATGACACATTTATGATGTGTTTTAGGTGGATATGACTAGGCTCAGAGTTAAATGTAACCATGTTTATACCTATGATTAAACAGCATTGTAGGCACATTATAAGGCATTATAAGGATGTTCAAAATGCATTACAGATGGATGTTTTAAGTGTTTTGCTTTTGGGTCCCTTTTTTGTAGGCCTAAACGTAACAAGTTCATCATTGGCATAGGTTACCATGGTTACACATCTCTAACTGGTAAGGAGAGAGATACAAAAAATGCATTCTTCTTTATTTACGCAAAGTCTGTTGAAGTGTGGTGCACATATGTTGAAGTGCATAATGTATGAAGTTGGGCGCAGCTGATTTCTCGGTCAGGAGAAGTTACTTTCTCAAGTTTCCACTGGTTCCCTGGCAACAACACGGGGACTAAAATTTAAATCCACGCTAGCTGTTTCCCACAGTTTTTATGCTAAGCTAAGCTAATTGTCTCATGTCGAATCAAATTAAATGAAATTTATTTATATAGCACATTTCATACAGGCATAAGCTCAGTGTGCTTCAGTGCGTCTCCGGTGTCATACTTGAAGGACAGACATGAGGATGACATCAATTGTTCATGTAACTCTTGTTTTCCCCAAAACTCAAACCATTCTTACTGTAAACATATCTCAAAGTCATGTATTGCCTTTTGTTTCTAAGATATACTGTAAAAACATAATGGAGGATGGTTAAAAGGATAAGCTACTGCAGTGTACAAAGAAGGATTTCATCCTTAAGAAATGGTGTATAAATAATGAACTGTATGACACACAGCAGTGCACAACATGATCCACATGCTGCACTGGGCCATGATTTAAGAGGCGCCCTGGGACAGAGGTCCCAACCACTGGAACACCGAGTGTCTCCATTAGCAACACTTCAATCTGTGCCATGCAACTTTACTATTATAAATCTGAGATACACTGAACAGAAGAGGGCCCACACTGTGAGTTACAGTCCTCTGTGTATGTATATATTTACATCAAACATGCTCACACAAAAACAATTTCCCTTCAATCTTTGAATTGCTTTTGAATCTAAAACATTATCAAAGGACACATTGCATATTTAGTGTAGCCCACAGAAAGCAAGGTATTAATGATGATAAAAATCATATCACCTGTCAAACGCTTGTGTTGACAACCCTCTGCCTGGATATCAACATTAATGCTGTTATATCTGCATGCCTCCATTACTCTCACACTGCTGTGAATAAGCAACCACAGGTGCCTCACAGTAGCACGATTTACTGCTTCATACAAAACGGTCAAGTGTGGATAATAGCATCCCTTGAATGCTCTGTCATGTGGTTTCACTGAGCTGTCAGAAACAGCTGCTCAGTTCTTCTAATTGCAGCTCCCTGCGAATGGCTCAGATCTGTCTGATTATGTTTTAAAGTTTATAAAAGGCAGAACACTAAATCAGATGTGGTGGGGGTTTTTTTTTTACTTTCCAGTTAATAGTCACATTCTGTGGTGTCAGCTCTGAGAAGGATAAACATCTCAGGTGATAAACTTTTGCTTACAGCTTAGCAGTATTAAAAGGCCATGACTGTGATCACACTTATATGCCAAATATTTGACTTGCATTTCTCATTATGTGTGCCGTGCAAATGAAACCCTATCTGGCTGTTACAAACAACAAGATACATCCAGAGTGAAATAGGTTTCTCCCCAATCAGGTATATATTTTTTTGCAGATTTTAGATAACCATTTTTATCAGGCACACCATTATTCTTAAACAGCAGCAGTTTTATGCTGCTTACGTAACGTATACTCAAAAAATAGGTCACTGTTTTGCAAGTAAATATTCAGACATGTTTTTTTTTTCTTTCAAGACAATGTTGTCAAAACTCATGAAGGATAAATGGAATGCAATACTGCAGTAACAACAAATTCAAACATTATTATATCAAACAGATTTGTCAAGTTACAGTAAATTGGGCTACGATTAAAGCACCTATGAAGTACAATGTTAACGTCGTCGGAAAAGAGGAAGTAAAATACATCAACAGTACAGAGATTATGAATAAAAAATATATATATACATATTGCATGTGGTGCATTATAAATTCCTTAGATATCAGGCAATAAAGTACAGTTGCAGTCTATGTTGCAGCAGTAAACATATTCTCTCCATGCAGTGCCTGTACACATTACAACCTACTTTTTAATGCAAATACAGTGGAAATCAATGAGGCAGGCTATTGGTCCTGTCCTCAGAATTCTATACTTGAAAAGAGAAACTGCATATCTGTTTCCTTAAGTAGGATTTTGGTTCAGCATACTAATGGAGGAGAGTAAGGAGCACAACCCCCACATGGATGCATGGTGCATTAGGGGGGCCCCCAAAAACCACATGATCGCTGACTGACTCCCAGTGTCTTCCTCTGGTGTAAGCAAACAAAGTAACA
>JAQLOL010000013.1:6375572-6398232 GCA_029783665.1 Naso thynnoides
AATGTGCCACACACTTACTTGAAACAAGCTGGCCTACTGGAACAATTTTGAAAGTTGTTATTTTGGATTTGGTCCTGTATCATATCGTCAAAAAATATATTTTTTTTTTATAACCTACAGTTGTGTTTATATAGTGACGCAAATAATGTAACTCCAGAGCGTTTGCTGCCTGCAAACTTTAAATTACACAACTGTACACCCTGGTGGACAAAATACAGATTTCAGTTCACAAGTTCGAATTGCAGTGTACCGCCAGCACAATAGGGGGCATGCGATTGTTTGGATACTGTTGTACTTCTGTGGTTTGAAAAAGACAGCGAAGAAGAAAAGGCTCCTCGGCTGAGGAAAATGGCCGACGTTGAGATGGACATCACGTCAAGAAGAATGAATAATGGCAACGAACACGTGTAAGTCATTTAATTTAAGTCAAGACGTTCATGGTGATGATTTGGAAGAGTCTTCGTCATCTGAAATCAAAAGGGAATAGCTCTGTTTATTGGTTTGTTAACAAAGTTGTCGATCCATGTTGTAGCCGGGGCATGCTAAATTACTTGACAACGCTTGGCCAACGTTGTTAGCCAGCATGCTAATGTTCTTTAGCTCAGCAAGCGTTTAGTTATTCTCATAAAAGTACAAGTGCATAGTTCTTTAAAGTGTGGTTTGGCTGCAAAAGGGCTTCCAGAAAATCCAGCTTTTTTGTTGTATCAGCCCAAAATCACAATTTGGTATATTGTAACGATCCTGTAACGTAAGTTAGCATGGCTAGGGGCTACCGGAGGATGTAACGGTTAAGTTAACCTAGCTTGCTAGCCTGAAGTTTGCTAAGAACTGTTAGCATGTCTGAGCTAGTGAGTGAAATCCATCTTGGCGGTCGTGCTCAGGGGAAGAGCGAGCAAGTCAAATTTTAGCAGTGACAAATGAGTGTCGTCACGCAAAAAAAAAACGTTTAGCGGATCGTAGAAACTGCAACTAAGTTAAATATGGTTGCTGCTGAAAGCTAGTGTTTCTGCAGTTTCTAGCTAAATTTGGCACATTACGTAACCTGGGTTTACCTGTGTTAACCACTAAACGTCAGCTAATGTGTTTGTTTTGGTCTGAACGCCGCATCGTGGTTGATAGATTTAACCTTGTTCTTGACAGTATTAGATGACTTTAGTGCCAGCGATAGCCTTATTACACGACACATGTGCGAAGTGTCGGCTAATTAACTTAACCAGTTAGTGCCAGAAGAATATAAGTGTATGTGATGTTGACATTTTAATGCAAATTTTAAAAAAGTTTTAAAAAATTAAATTAAATTAAATTAAACAAAAGCTTTTAAAAATTTGGTATTTTTTTTTCACTAACAGCGGTCTTACCGAACATGATAAGGAACAAAAAAACTGTTTTGCTAACGTTACAGCACAGATATTTGACTTTTTGTTTTCCGTTTACTGTTACTTTGGTTTCCAATGGTTACAATTGGGGGCGGGGGGGTGTAGATAATAGATAGATAATTTTGCTGTAGCACTGCAGATGTATTTATGGGTTGCTAATGTTTGTATAATGCAGATTTGTTTCCTTCTAAAATTATTGTGGGTTAATTAACAAAGTAATTAATTAACAAATCCTGGTAGGTAAGTTGTTTTAATGTGAATGTACAATAGTGTTTTTAAGAGTGCTCTTTTTTTAAATAGGAAGCAGGATCTGGAAAGCCATGAAAGAAGTGGAAATGAGGACAGCGGGGACGTGTCTGAGGAAGAAGAGGAGGAGGAAGAGGTAGGGGTGGACAGCAGCAAGGCCTAAATATCTTCATTGGTATGATGCCATGATTCTGAGCTGAGTTTTCTACCTTAAATTAAGTTTAATTAAACTGTAATGTGGGAATTCTAAATTTTGTTGGGGTCAAACCGTGACAATGTGTGCAACTTCAGCAGGACACAGACAAAAAATAGTGACATCACAAACACATCATTTCAGAAATACATTAAAAATTAGCATTCAAATAGAGTAAAGGTACATTATCAAAATAATGCCCATATTCATGCTGTCATGGTCATCTGTTCAACAGACTAATCTAAACTTAGTAACACTCTTATCCTTATGTATTACTGTTTATGTAGTCTGGTTCGATGTATAATCGCCCAAATTTCAAGAAAAAAAAATGTAACTGACATATTTAAAGATGTAAATATTGAGATAATTTTACACCTTAATGAACTGCTAAGCTGACATGTTGTCTCGTCCAAGGAGGAGGCAGTGACTAATGGCGAGAAGACAGAAGAGGGGTCGAAACATCACAGCAGCAGCGGTAAACACAAGAGGAAAAAACACAAGCATCGTAGCAAGCACAAAAAACACAAGCATGCCTCTGATGAGGATAAGGACCGAAAGCGCAAGCATCGTCACAAACATAGGAAACACAAACGCAAAGAGGGCTCCTCTCCCTCTGGTGCTGCCCTCTTTGGCTCCTCCAGCCACAGGAAAGTTGAATCCTCTCCCTCCTCTGGAAACCCAAGTCTGGATGACAGGGCAGTGCTGGAGGATTTGGAGAAACAGAGGGCCATGATCAAAGCTGAGCTGGACAGCCAGTTGAAGGAGGGCAAGATTCAGTCAGGCATGGGCTTGATTCTTCAGGGTTATAACTCTGGATCTGAGGAGGATGGAGATGCTAGAATCAGGAATGGTGAACAGCGTCAAAGGGGCAGCTCAGGTAAACCCATATCTCCCAGAGGGGGGAAAAGTGCGAAATCTAGACGGGACTCAACAGAGGGCAGTAAATCTAGCACCAGGCGCCGTAGTCGGAGTAAGTCTGCAGATAGGCAAGCACATGCCAAGGAGTCTAAGCAGGACAAGGTGACCAAAACCACCAAGGACACGGGAGTAAGAGACAGAGGCCGCGGCCGGAGCAGGTCTAAAGACAGAAAGCGGTCTGACAGCACTGACAGGTCCAAAGAGAGAACCAGGAGGTCCAACTCCCCGTCCACCTGGAGAGGAGAACAGAAAGGCAATCGCTCTGATAGACGTTCCTCTCCACAGCGGGATGACAGACCAAACCATGAAAGAACGACCCGACGGTCCAGATCAACTGGACGAGAACGTCCAAGTCGCTCAGATGCTGAACGGGACAAACGGCCGCCGAAATCCCCATCCAAGGATGCTTCATCTGGGAAAGAGAACCGCTCCCCTCACAGACGACCTCACAGCCCCGTGAGGAAACGCAGTGCTTCTGCACGCCACAGAGATGCCCACCACCCTTCAACTAGTGCCTCAGACAGGACATCCAAACAGAGCCACTCCCCATCCAGAACGAGGTCCCCCCCCAGGAGAGGCCGTAGCCGCTCACCAGACATGAACGTCAGGAGGAGGGACACTGACAGACAGGACTCGCCACTAAGGTTGGTTGGATCAAATATTTGACCGCTCATCATTTGCTTTTAGTGCCGTGTGATATTTGAAAGATTTCAGTGACAGTGCCTTCATGGTTCTGCTTGGTAAAAGTTTTGCTCAAATGACCTTGAGTGTCCAGTTGACCTTTTTTGTCCCCTGATGTGTCTTTAGGAAGCGCCTGCGGACAGACGCAGGGCCAGGCAGAGACAGATCACGAGACACCAGTCCTAGATCGTCTTCTCGCCGCAGAGTGAGTCGCTCACCGCTAAGACGGAGGTCCCCATCACCACGACGACGCTCCCGCTCTCCCGCCCGCCGACGGTCACCACTGGGACACAGGTGATTGTTGTCAGGTTTCTGAGTTTGCGTTTCTCTCTGGAACTTCACTTGCATTTGGTGTCTCCCAGTGATGTTGTAACTAAACTTGTCTAAGTTTAAAATTTCTGATGAGGAAATAAACTATCCCTTCTCAACATCTGTCTCTCAGGTCTGGGGACAGAGACAGGTATGGCAGACTCAGACAGTACCGACGCTCAACATCCCGTGATCGGGATAGAAGAAGAAGACACAGCAGAGACGAGGACAAGTTCAAGGGCAGCCTCTCAGAAGGCATGAAGGTCGACCAGGAATCCTCAGAAGAAGAAGTGTGAGTAAAACAAGATACTGGCTTTTCAGTTGTTTTACAATTATGCTTTGTAAGTGAAATCATATTAAGGCAATGTCTGCTACTTTTTATTGAAGTTTGAAGATTATGCAGAATTTGAAGGTGTAAACAAGCATGTTGTGACCCAGCTTCCTGTCTGAGTACATTGTTTTGTTCACTTTATTACTGTGGAGGATAAACTGTCTGTTATTTGGATAAATTGTTGTCAAGTTTATTTAGAACTAGTGTTTCATGCTGCAACTATGGCTGCTACCAGCTGTCTGATATTGGGTTGAGGCTGTTTTTGGCAAGTGCTTTTGATGTCAAATGGTGTTAAAGGACTGTAAGAAAAGATTTCTAAGACGTTTTTGAAATAGACTGCTTCAGGAAATGTGTCAGACAACCTGAAGCTGATGTGCTACCTGAGAATTTGATCATGTTTGCCATTATGGTCAACAGGAAATTGCACTTCATGATTTTCAAAGCCTGTTTGTGTTTGCAGGTTAGAGGATTTTGATGGTGAGGAGGTAGATGAAGAGGCTCTCATTGAACAGCGCCGCCAGCAGCGCATGGCCATTGTCCAGGTCTGTGTACTCGACTCTTCATTTATATTGCACCTTTGCTCCAAACAAGCAGCCCGAGGTGCTTTATAGAGCAAGAAGCAGCAGAGAAAAAAAAGAAAACAAATAAAAGGAAGGCAAAAACAATTTAAACTAGGGATGGGAATTTATAAGATTTTATTGATACTAGTGCCATTATTGATTCTACTTATCAGTTTGATTCTTTATTGATTCCTGATCAGTTTTCTGTGAAGAAAAAAAGTAGGCCTACACAGATTCTCAGTATCAACATAGCAACTGTTTCTGTTATCACCACTTTTTATCTGTGAACTTGCTATAGACAGTCCACAGGCAGCACTGACCTTGCAGTTGAGTTCTGCCTTTTTCATTTCATCATCAAATGCTTTGGCATTGATAAGAGGAAGTAATTTGATACGCTTGGAGGCATATGATACCAATTTCAATTTGTCATCACTTCTTAAGTGAAACCTGTTCTCGATTCCCATCCCCAATTAAAACCAATGACTATATCCTAAAAGTAGGCAATAAATTATGAGGCACCTTAAGATAAAGCGAAGCTAAAATTATATTCTCATTTTCTGTACGCTTAATTGAAATCTGCAAGACGACAAGGAGTCCAGTGTACCGTTCCCCTGTGCTGACTCAAACCTGCTGCTTTATGGATTGTTGTCCAATTTGAAGACACAACATGTTGTGCAGTCAATATTGTGGTTCGTCTTCATGTAAACAAATAATACGACTTAATCCATGCTAACTATGTTTGAGACGTTAACTTCTGTTCGTACAATTATTCCACTGTTCAGAAATACAAGCTTGCAAACGAGGAGAGCAACATGGTGTCAGAGCCCAGCAGCCCTCAGAGCAGCACTCGCAGCCGTTCACCCTCACCCGATGACATCTTGGAGCGAGTAGCCGCAGATGTCAAAGAGTATGAACGCGAGAATGTCAACACCTTTGAGGCCAACATCAAAGCCAAGCACAACCTCATCGCCCAGGAGAAAGACGGTAATGTCCCAGTGAAAGTGATCGTATCTGTTGGCATACAAGGCCAACTGAATGAACCGCACTGTCCGGCGTGTGTGCTCAGTAGTTGACTGCCAGTGTCAACATGCAATTATATCTTAAACATGAAAATTAATGTCCTTGTCCTAAACACTTTTCCTAAGTGGTGCCCTGTCACAAGGCAGATATGGTTCCTCTCAGCCTTACCAATCAATGCCTTTTCCTCCATTTTTGCTAGTCAGAAGTATGACTGCACTAGTTGTCAAGATATCAAGCATCTGTGCTGTGAAATGTAAGTTAAAATGGGTTGACTAATAAGTCAACTTCAGTAGAAGGTACCCACGTAACTATGAAATACTGAAGTCTATTCTCATTCATCACAATTTGAAATTTTGCGAAACTGCTTCTGCACCATTCTTCACTAAAGAGCACAGTCTTCAGTGAACAAGACGGGTTTGAGAACCTGAACAGCTAAAAAGCTCTTTCGTGGAAAGAAATTACTGATGCCATTTCCTTTTATAAAGGAAGCCATTTTCTGCAAAATCTGCCTGAAGTTCAAGCGTCATCAGTTTAGCAAGTATGGAGGAAGTCCAGCTTAGAGAGGTTAAAGCTGATTGGTAGCAATTTCGCACTGCCTTTTACACCATAAAGCAATAAATGCGCATTGGTTTTTGCACTCCCCTGCAGTTTGGAAAGAATTTGACTTTTTTTTTTTAGCTCAAAGACTGGTCAAAGAATGCTGGTCTATGCAAAACGAAAATGGCTTGATTTGTGTGAGAAACAGACTTGTTTGATGCAGGGATTTTGATCTTGTTTCTTTCTGTCATGTGTTCATTCAGTTGCTGGCTTGTAATCCAAAGCCTGGCTGTCTCTGCCACCTGCAGCATATTTTGAGCTCTGCAGAGTATGTGAATCAAACACATGTTCCAGATATTCTGTTTTACAACATGGTGGATGACGAGAAACTCACCCTGTATTGCTTTGTTTTTGTTCGTTTCAGGAGCAAACCCAAAGAAGCCTTCAGCCCCCGACATGTTTACAGAGTCAGACGATATGTTTGCTGCCGACTTTGATGTAAGTATTTTCAGTCATCTTGAATCTTTTTTTTTCTTCATTTTGTTATCTGTATGAATTTCACTGCCTTTGTATGAAGTTTCAGTAAAGAAAAGACGATAATAGGAAGCACTTGAAGACTCTCAGCTTTGTGTTGTTGTGCAGAGTGCCAGGATGAGAGCAGCGGGTGTAGGGAAGGACTTCAAGGAAAACCCCAACCTCAGGGACAACTGGACTGACGCTGAGGGTTACTATCGTAAGTGCTGCCCGCCTAAGCCTTATCTTGTCTCAGACAGGTGTGATCTGGAGACGAGATAAGTTGCGTGGAATACGTGCCTAATGTTATGGTCAATGTGATGTTTCCAGTGCGTTAATCACACAACCTAATGATATGAATACTTTTTGAGAGGATAAACAGCTTCACAGTCATTAACAAGTTTGCTGATTGTGTGATTATTTAGGGGTGAACATCGGGGAAACGCTGGACAAACGCTATGATGTGTATGGCTACACTGGCCAGGGTGTGTTCAGTAATGTGATCAGAGCCAGGGACACGGCCAGAGCCGGCCAGGAGGTGGCAGTCAAGATCATCCGAAACAATGAGCTCATGTGAGTCAACTATAGATATTTCCCCCAGGAATGTCAAAGAAATTGTAGCCAAACAAATAAAGATACCTAGAAATACGATTCTCAGCATCTCCTTGGATGATCGATTGAATCTGAATTAGTGAACAGCTGGTAATTTTTTTTTTTTCTTTCAACAGGCAGAAGACTGGGCTGAAAGAGTTAGAATTCCTCAAGAAGCTGAATGATGCCGATCCTGATGACAAGTTTCACTGCCTTCGCCTCTTCAGGCACTTTTACCACAAGCAGCATCTTTGTCTTGTATTTGAGCCTCTCAGGTACTGCGAAGAGAAACAGCACTCCTTTCTTCTACTGACATTTGCAGTTTTATGCGAAAGCCTCACTTCCTAATTACCTGCTCTGTTCTCATCCGTAGTATGAATTTGCGAGAGGTGTTGAAAAAATACGGTAAAGATGTCGGGCTGCACATCAAGGCTGTTCGCTCCTACAGTCAGCAGCTCTTCTTGGCCCTCAAGCTGCTCAAACGGTGCAACATCCTCCATGCTGACATCAAGCCAGACAATATCTTGGTACAGTGTGCTTTCAATTGTTAAGTTATTTTCATTCAGTTCATAGAATGATGAAAATGGCTCAATCTTGTTATTTTTTGTCTCTAAAAGGTGAATGAGTCAAAAACCATTTTGAAGCTGTGTGACTTTGGTTCGGCATCTCATGTGGCTGACAACGACATCACACCATACCTGGTCAGCAGATTCTACAGAGCACCAGAAATCAGTACGTTGCATTAATTATATAAGTCACTTATGTTGCTATTAATCTGCTGCATTGAAAAGCAGACATTGCTCACGCTTTCTTTCTTTCTCAGTCATAGGAAAGCCGTACGACTATGGGATCGACATGTGGTCTGTTGGTTGCACTTTATATGAGCTTTACACTGGCAAAATCCTTTTTCCCGGATCTTCTAACAATCACATGATCAAACTGGCTATGGACCTCAAGGGCAAGATGCCCAACAAGGTAAAATTGCATCATAGAGTTTCAGTTCCCTCAGTTATTGTTTCTTTTTCCTAGATGAAGTGAGACACGTTGCTCCTCCATGGCGTGTTCAAGAAGTTATGGCTGATGCAATGTTGTGGTTTTCTTCCCTCAGATGATCCGTAAAGGCTTGTTCAAAGACCAGCACTTCGATCAGAATTTGAACTTCCTGTACATTGAAGTAGACAAAGTGACAGAAAGGGTGAGTTTATTCTTACCTTTATATTTTCACCTGATGAAATCACCATGTCCTACAAATTTAAAAATCAAACAAATGAGATGCTTTATTGGCTGTTCAGATCTTAGCGTCAGCATATTGTTATCGATTTAACTCAATATTGCATCTTCTGCCATTTTTCAATTTCTCTCACCCATCAGGAGAAGGTGACGGTGATGAGCACCATCAACCCCACCAAAGACCTGCTGGCAGACATGATAGGAGGCCAGCGGCTACCTGAGGACCAGAGGAAGAAGGTGATGCAGCTGAAGGACTTGTTGGATGGCACCCTGATGCTGGACCCAGCCAAACGCATCAGCATCAACCAGGCTCTGCAGCACCCTTTTATCCAGGAGAAGATATGACCCCCTGAACACCACACACTCCCAGAGCAGACATGGAACCAACCACTAATGCAGCTCTGACTGGAACTCTGCAGCGAAGCAGCCAACCCACAGACTTCTAATCAGAATGTCATGGATTTTTGTTCTTCCTCGACTTTATTTTGTTTATCAACACATAATTGTTTTATTGTAAATAGATCATTGAAATAGTAGCCATTCTTGAAGACAGTGGTTTTACGATTTATCATTGTAAACTTCCCCTCATACCAAGCAATGCAGTTATGGACTTCATTTTTTTCTAATTTAACTGGCATCAGAGTGACAAATGTTTAAAAGAAAAATATAATTCCTGTAAATAATGTATGTCTATTGCATTAACAATCTCATGCAGCAGACAGACGGGTTTCATTGTAGTTGCAGATGTCTAGAAACACCCTTTCTGTTTTTTTAACCACAACTCTCATTGTGGGGCAATGCATGCTTCTGAATGTGCACCCTTTGTGTTCTAGGTTTCTGTGGTGCAGGCCTGTAAAAATGCTCTGTATGTGCATCAGTGTCCCACATAAGAAGAAATAGATGCATATGATGTACTCCTTGGACAAGATTTTTTTCTTCTTTATTTTTTTTTTCTTTAAAGCAGGTAGTCATCGTTTTCTGTTGCCGGACATTTCTGTCTTTTTACCTTCCTCCCCTTCCTGGCTCGGTCCTGGCTCTTAAGGCTCTCACATTCAAGTGCCTCCTGTATGAGCCTGGTGTGTTAAAACACCAAACAATGCTGGCCTCTTGAAGCCACACCTGTGACCCCCCTCTCCTCCTCCCATTGTTGTATATAGTCCATAGTTACCAACATTTCATGTGTGATTAATCTGTTTTTTTCCATTATGTGGTAAAAACAATTTTGTGATTTCAATAAAGAATAGTTGTGGAAACGCTGCTGAAAGAGCACCTTCAGTATAAGACAACTTTTCAGTAATAAAATGTTTCCTATTGTATACCAAACCCCCTTTCCTCATTCTATCTGCAACATGTGGCATAGCTCGATTTATATAAAATGGTTAAGTGTTGGATAAGGCGCTCAATGGTCATGTAACATGTACAGACTTCACGACTGGATGTTAGCTGCATAAGAATTCTTGTACCCCACTAAGTGTAGCTGGATGTTGGCAAGAGTCAAAGGGAATATTACTGCAGCCTCCAGAGCATCAAAAGTAAAAGCAGTCTGTCCTCTTACCATTCGGAACAATTTATAGCTCTCATGCTCATGCTTCTTCTCTTCGGTGGAAAGTCTAACTGTACCCTTCATTTCCGTCACATGATTGCACTTGCGTTGAGCTTCTAAAAAGCATAATGGGCAACGCACTTAGAATAGATTCCCATTTCTCTGCGTCTGGAAAGTTAGGGAGTGATGCAAGTGCTCTCTGTGTAAAAGGACTTCTGATATGAGCTGATGGGCCGTCAGCCTAAAGGGGACTGTAAATACATGTGGACTATAGTGGGATAAGCACCGGTAAAAACATCTGTGTGAAAGTGCAGGGGTGCTAACACCTTCTGGCTTTTATCTCAATTAAGCTTTAATCCTTTAATCTCAACATAGAGAGATGAAGGCTTGACTGCTTTTAATGTGAATCTGTAACCAAACAAGTCATTTATAACGCTGTCAAATTCATGAGGATGACAATCACACAATGCATTGCTCTCACGTGTAAATGTAAATGTAATTCCTTGTGATAAGCAGTAGAGGGCATCAGAGACACAGGTTACTCTTGAATGAAGTTACAGATGGTGACTGATCTTTGAACTTGGTGTTTATTTTTAATGAGAGGAGCATATTCCCAAACCAAAATCTAAACAAACATCAGGCCATATATTTAACGTCTTGTCACAGTTTATGATGTTGCATCACATGGTTTCTTTGCACGGGGTTTAAATTTACAATAAAATTCTGCGTGGTGCTCAAAAAGTCATTTTATTTATCCTCTATCTTTGGTTATTGTCTCCATAGGAACAAAACCATAACTCAAACCAATGTTTTATATTATTAAACCCAGTATATGAAGAAGAAAAGAGACTTAAAATATAATTTCCATTTTTATTAAAACCATACAAACATTTGTAGTCAGTTATAAAAGAGCAAAGCGGCTCTTCTGGCAGAGGGGCAGTGCTGGGCCCTTGAAGCTCCGCTCTGAGCCAGATCCGTCTGGCCTCGACCCAGGGCCTGGGAATCCCTGCTTTCAAAGTCATTTCTTTATTGGCCCCAGGATACTCCCCATTTCCTCTGCTAAACCTACAGAAAGAGTACTGTATTTACACATTATATATAAAAGAGCACAATAAATGTGAAAACTTAAAAAAACAAATCAAAGAAAAGTAGAATGCATTTCGCAAATCTTAACTTTTCCGATATTCAGACTTTTCTTATATAAATGTTCTTTCATTTTATCTTGTTTTTCAGGTCTCACAAGACACTTTAAATGTTTCTCTTTAATTTGTTTTCATAATTCACAATGGAAGATTGGCAGTGATCTTTCTTCAGTGATCTTATAAGGCACATACCTCAATGTAATTTCCCTCCTTCAAAGGAAATGATTTCTACTTTTTTGAAGAAAAACAAAAAAACACCATCAATGCACAGTTACAAAAAATGACAAAAGTACCAAAGAACAACAAAACAATCTGTACCTCATTGCTTTGAATAAAAGGTAAACTACTCAATATTCTGTTCAGTCACGTAAGACTGCAAGGCAATACTAACACTGCTGACAAAGTCACTGCAATACTTGATGGCAGTACACATTCTGAATTTAAGAGCTTTGGAGAAAACAATACAGATGATTTCCTATGAAACAAAACACCTTACAGCATTTATCATCTTGAGAGGGAATTTCATGTGCTGTGGACCACTGCTGGTCATTAAGACAGATAAAAACATGAAGTACTCTTATCTATTTATGTAAGCATACATAAAGCACCAGATTGGTCCTTAAATCATCAAGGAAAAAAATGTCCATGTTTGTATCAGCTCCAAGCAACCGTGCAATCCAACGTCAATAATTAAGATGATCATAAACAGAATTTAGAAACACTGTTATATACACTTGAGTACCTTAGCAGACTAAATAAATCAATATCAAGTAGACGGCTATCTACTATGCCTTGAAGACTTGGATGTGTCCATTTTTTAGACTCGATACCATACCGCAGTTACTCATGACAAAAACACCACTGGGTGAAACTTGGTAGAAGCACAGAAACATTTACAGATTCACAAAAGTAACATACAAACAAAATGACAACAAACGTAAATACACCACTTATTAAAATCTATGATATATAAAGTTATCATCAGGGTCTGTTAAATTAATGACCCATGTCTGACCTGCTGTATAAGAATGAATTTAGCGGCTTTGTACCTGTAGGATGGGAACGGTAGATACTTGGCACATGGGCTAGTCTATGTACTCATATAGACCATGTTCATGTTTAACTTTGAATACATGCATTTTTTTCCATCAGTGTGTACAGCAAAAACAGTGACAATACACAGAATACTGTTCGAGAGAGTTGAGCTTTTGCTCACTTTTACATAGTAATACAAAGAGAAGAGCTTCAAAAAATAGCCTACATTCCAGAAAAGGAATATAACTATTTATCTATACATAATTTCGGCACATCCCATTTATGCATGGGATGACATTTTTACAAAATAAATGGGTTTGGCAACTGCCTGTTCAACAACACTTAAAGTACATAATAAAGTTCTAATAATTGCCACTTTGGTCTTAATCTTCACATACACCAGAGTTTTTCTCTACCTTTTTTCCATTTTTCCTAAGGGAGGAGAAAGCTGAGAGAGAGAGAGCAGCTACTGCATGATCGCCAGGAACTTGCTCTCTTCAGCAAGTGTGGTGAGGAGAGAGCTCATGTCTCCAATTGCCATGTTATTTATGCCGGGGGCAACACTGTGGAAGGCAGCGGATGCTCGAGGGGTGGTCAGACGTGATGAGGTCCTGGACAGACCCTGAAAGAAGGAGGGACTTAACACCCCTGAGACCAGGCTACCTTGGTCAAAACCATCCTCCAGCATGGCTCCAAAGTCCAGACTTACCCCCTCCTCTAAAACAACAGGCACATTACCGTCCACTGTGCTGGTCACCTGGTCTGCACCAGGGGAGAGGAGGGCAACTGAGATCCCGTTGCCACTGCCACCACCTTGTCCAACTGACTCAGCCATGGAGTCCAGTAAGCACTGGTCCTCCAGGACAGGGAACGAGGAAGCCTTGTGATCTGCTGGTTCGTAAGAGATGCAGTCACCAAAGCCCTGCTCTAAGTGTCCATGGTCTGGGGTCTCCAGCTTCAGCCCAGATACCTGATGCGCAAGGGAACAGTGGTCCCCATTTCTCTGCAGTTGCTGCTGCTGGCTTAGACTGGCATGGATTTCTCCACAGTTCTCAGGATTGAGATACTGCTGGGTTGTGTCCAAGTTCCTGTAACTGTTGATGGGTGGGCGAGGGGCGTGGATATGCCGATTGTGATGAAGAGAAGTTCCCTGGGAGAGGCTGTGTAGGCTGTTCATAGAGACCCTGCTCAGCACTAGGTTATTCCCAACCTGGCAAGAGGAGCTACTGTTGTGGTTCTGCTGGAAGTGGCTCTGTTTTTGAGGTCCATTGGAGGCCTGCTGTTTGAAGCCCTGTGGAAGAGGCCAATCAACAATCGGTGAGAAGTTAGGCCTTCCAAAGATGTTCAGAGAGTTGTGACCAGCACCTTTCATTTCCATGCAGGAGTTAGGTGATGTCTCTTGCTTCACCACACGGTTGACACAGCAAGCACTTTGAGACTGATTAGCTTGGGCACAACTACTCTGAAAATCAAGGGGCACTTGCTGCTGAACCACCATGTTTCCAAACCTGCCAAAAGGTGCAGATATGGTTCCATGTTCCGAGCCTGACCACCTTCCACACTGTGTCTGGTGATTTTGTTCCCTCTGGGGAGACCGGTCAGCACTACCGGAGGTCACTTCATTCCACTGGATGGGAAGCTTACTAGGGCTCTTCCGCTCTGCTATCTGGTGGTGCTGGAGACTGTGGGACCCAGAGAAGTCACTATTTGACCCTGATCCCTGGATCTGTTCTACTTCCTCCATTGATGGACAGGAGGTGTTCCTTTGAGTAGAAGCTATGTGGTCCTCATTGTGCATGTAAGAACCACCATCCACCTGAACCTGGGAGTGGAGATACTGCACCAGGTCATCTGGTAGCATATCCTCATCTCCAAGCAAGAGGCCAGCCTCACCATCATCCTCCATGGCCAGGGATTCTAAGGCTGCATGTTCTGCAATGCTAGGTGGAAAGGGTGAGTGCTGCAAACCTCTCTGCAGGTTGCCCTCTGACCGTGTGTAGTTCTGTAGGCTAAAGCTGCGAGTTTCAGGTGTAGAATGATGAGACAGAGGTGGAAGAGGGTGGAGGTTGTTAAGGCTGTTGAAGCGCTGCACTGGGGGCAGACTGCAAATATCAGCAGCCTGCGTTCGCACTGGATCACTGGCCCTCCGGTTCCCATTCAGTGGTCCCTCGCCAGGATAGAGGACCCTTCTCCTGTAACCCACATGCCCCATATACCCATCGGTGTACCCGTTGGTGCCATCACTGCAGCGATGTGGCCTGACTAGAGGTGGCAAAGAGTGGTTGCTACCACCTTCATCCATCATGGCCATGCGAGTCTTCAAGCTCATGCGCTCCATGTTGGGTAGAGGTGTGGGAGGTGGGCCCCCAGTTGCTGCTGCATACTTGGCTTTTAGGTGGTAGTGCTGTGCTGGGGTTAAGTTGAGCATCCCCCGTGAACCCCCTCCTCCTCCTATGCTTACTCCCCCAACACCTCCACAGCCCCCGCCTGAATGAATCCCTCCACCCCCTCCTCCTGCCCCACCTCCATAGTGGCTTGCCTCGCTGGACCGGCGGGAGGCATCAGTGGAGATAGGGTCATAAGAGTCGGTGGAGCTAAGGTTGTGGAGGCGACGGTGGTGGGCAGCTGCCATTGTACCCTCATTTTGGGAAGCCTGGCTGGAGCGTCGACTGGAGAAGCAGGGGGAGATGCCTGAGGAGCGCCGACTGCTGCTCAGGTAGGCTGAACTGGTGGCGCTGCCACTACTGTCACGCCGGTCTCGTAGCAAATTAAGCACTGTCAGCTCAGTGCTACCTAGCTCAGCATGAGCAGGTGGTTGAGGAGCAGACACCCCCCACTGCCTACCCAGACAGGATCCTGGGGGGAAACACAGACACAGAAAATGAAATATAAAAAGTTTTTACTCGGATTGAGAATATGGAAATTATGTAGCAAAAGAGAGATCACAGGGCAGTGAAAGAGAAACAGCCAAACAAGTTAAGTGTGAGTATGGAAAGATCCCTAAAACAGATGTTGCCATAGAGAACAAGCAGCACTTGGCCATGAAATATTGTTACATGCTACTTTCTCTGATATGATATTCGTCTTGATATGGTTTTGATATCATTTTCAGCGTAACAGTAAATTTTAAGCATTTGCTCTGCCCAAATGTTTCATCCAAAATGAGCAAGATGGAATCCAGGATAAATATTTCTCAGAGCATGATCTTTATAAATATTTGTGGTGATGTGTTAATTCTGTGTTCAGTGCTTTTCAGCTGTAAACTGCCTACATGAGCTCAGCCACAAAATAAAGGTTATTATGGAGCACATCTTGATGTGCTCCATAATAACTACAAATTGTTGTGAAGTATCAAGGGCTGTAGATTTTGACAAAACATTTTAAGAGCATTTAGTAACAGGTTCTCATTTCTGAAGTTGGCCTCTAATGCAAGAATTTTTTTTAAAAAAAAGGGAAATTAAATTGTTGAAAAAAATAATCTTACCCTTCCCCAGGATGTTGGGTAGTGTGGATCCCTTCGGGGGCGGTGTAGGGGACAGGGGCCCCAGCCTGGGCAGCGCTCCATTCACCTGCTTCAGCCTCTCCATCTTGATGTGCTCCATCCAGCGCAGGGGACGGCCAACACCTCGTCTCGCCTGCAGGGTCAGCATAGCTGTGGTTGCCGTGGAGACTGTGGAGTCCATAATGGGGGCCGGCTCAGCTTCACACTCCTCATCCGCCTCCTCTTCGTTGTCCTCTTTCTCCTCGTTCTCCTCCAGCCCCTCCCCTGGCCAGCGTCCGGCGCTTACAGCAAGCTGGACTCCACTGCTGGGATAGGTGCTGACGGGGGACTGGTCACTGCTGCATGTAGACTGACCGCCAGGGCTTGGCTGAGACGTCTGACAGGGACAGACCATGAAAAGGACAGATTGACGGAAGAAGGTAAAGAAAGAAAAGAGTGAGTGATTATTAAGTTTACTTCAGGTGACACAAGGACTTATATGTAGTATTGCATGTTACAAAAATAATACAATGTAACCATTTGAGTGATGTGTTTCCAACAACAGTAAGGAATGATACCAATTCATAAAAGATGACTGACCATTATGAAATACATTACTGTGTTCATACAATCATCTTGCATAGTCATTGCAGTTCGAGCTAGTTTTACAAACATCAACAAAACTCTGCACTTATTCCTTTATTGAAAAATTGTTTGGAAGACAATGTTTCATACATTATTGGGGCATGAGTAATGCCTCCCTGTGATCCAATCAGGACAACCACAAAAAAGTTTAAAAAGAGAAATCATATTTTGGATTTTTTCAGAGAACTGGCAAATGGGATAAAGGCCTCTTGTGAGACCAGCTCGTGCCTAATTGTTTTGTTTACTACATTTTAGGAACCATGTTGCACTGAGGAATAATGGATTAACTTTTTTTGGCATGTGTTAATAGTTTCTAGAGGGCATTCATTCATACTGTGAACGGATTTGGCTGCACAATGGAGCCCCCGGACAGTGTCAGGCATGCTTTCAATTCCCTCACAGTTCTGACCAAAGGCATTGGCATTGCTTAGCCCAAAAAAAAAAAACAAGAAAAATGATCTTTTTATGAATGTGGCAGATGAGGGAACTTATAATGAGAACAAATCTGGTGTTTCTTGGATGAGCATCAAGTCGAGCAGCTGTAATGGGATGAGAAAGTGTCCAACAGACAATACAATGATGAGAGGGAGAAAATGAGACTTTGAAAGAATTTTTTACAGATGCAAAACAAAGGGATACCCATCTCACCTGATTACCCACTGTCCTTAGAAAGGGAAGGAGAGAAATGCCGAAGCATTGGATAGAAGAAAAGGTTGACTCATTAGTAAACTTCAGTGTAAAAATTGCATGCCCCTAATCCACTGTTATACCAGAAACATAAAAACTATATGTTCATAAGGAATTAGTAGGAAAAGTAACAGAAAAAGTTTAATATAATGTTAAAATAGGGACTGTCAACAAAATAGGTATTAAACCTTTAAATTAAGTCTCACCATGGGTTTTTCTGTCTTGATGGACTTGACCTGCAGACATTCATCCTGTTTTGAGGTAGCATGGTTGTACTCCCTTTGGTCCGTATACCCACCCAGGGGCAGCTGCCCTGGTGACCGGCCCTGACCGTTGCCCCCAGGCTCCCGGGATTGGGGTGGAGGGCGCGGGTAATCTCCACGCTGCTTCTTGG
The DNA here is from genome assembly GCA_029783665.1 of Naso thynnoides. NCBI lineage: Eukaryota > Metazoa > Chordata > Actinopteri > Acanthuriformes > Acanthuridae > Naso > Naso thynnoides. The sequence continues at coordinate 6,393,005 of JAQLOL010000013.1, forward strand.
TGACGTGTGCCTCCGGCCCATGCACCGTCTTCACATGCTTACGTAAGGAGCTAGGGTCTGTGTAACGTTTGGTGCAGCCTGGGATTTTACACACATATGGTTTCTAAAAGGGAGAAAAATGAGCTGTGAGAAACCTGCTGCTTGCTAACATCATATGGCAGCATCCAAAGCAGAATAACTGTCTTTATATTTGTCAGTACCTCATTTGAGTGTGTGCGATTCTGATGTTTTGCCCGATCCGAGGCATTGGAAAAGGCCTTGTTGCAGCCTTCATGTTCACACACATATGGTTTCTCTCCGGTGTGGGAACGTAAGTGAGTCTTAAGATTTTCCAAACGGGAGTAGGCCTTGGTACAACCCTCAAACTGCAGAAAAAGAAAGAGAAAGAAGAGGATGTCACTCATGCAGCATGAACTTTTTGCAGGTTACATATGAAACAGCTTCTCATCTGCAAATAAATGAAATCAACTGAGCAAAGAGCAGTGTCTTTACCGTGCACTTGTGAGGTTTTTCCCCAGTATGCCTGCGCATGTGGACCACCAGCATGTACTGTGCCTTGAAGGGCTTCTGTTCTCGAGAGCATTCCTCCCACCGACACACAAACTCCTTCTTCTCCCCGTGGATGTGGTCATTGTTGATGTGCTAGAGAAGACAATGACAGAACTTAAATTGAAGCAACCAATGAATCGAATTAAGTGCAATGGGATGTTACTTGGCCTTCAAATAACTTGTTGTTCAGCTTGAGGAAATTTCTCTGCAGTACAGGAGGCAAATATAACGTTCTCTTTCCTGTTTTCCATTACTTTTAACATATTACTTTCCTCATTTAATTTCTTCCATCTCATTTCTTTTAACTCCTTCCTATCTCCCTTTTTTAGCCTTCTCTGCCTCACACTGTTGAAATCTGCTCAAACAAGGGGGAAAAGGGCTGACTTGTGAGCCTCAGTGTCCGATCTGAACAGCATTTTCAAATAAAACCCTGTCACTTCGCATCACATTGGGCCCTCGCTCCTTTATGACAAGTGCTGACAGTTGTGCTGCCGTGGCAACTTCCAATCTGAGGCTTAGGAAGAAGGGGAGGTGGGAGGGAGGTGAGGAGATAGGGCGAGGAATCAAAAAGTTCAGTCAAGGCATCTGAAACGCGAGGGCTTTACAACGCCAGCCAAGCATTATATCTGTGAGCAGCACCTTCCTCTTACTACCTCCCCTAGTAACATCCTTTTTTTTCTATCTGTCTTCTGTTCTCACTAACTGTCCTAGAAAAGTGGGTGAGTGGTGGATGTTACAGAGGAATGAAGGAGGTGAGGAGGGGTCATACAGACATAGACCCTCTGGGGACAAAGTCAACATCTGGCTCTCTTTCAGAAACAACACTGTGGTGGCCTCTAAAGTGCCTATCCGGGAGCAATTTAAACCCAGGGAGACAGACACAATATCCTGACCAAAAGAAACCAGTATTATAACATTCCTGAGCAGCAGAGAAGACTCTTTTTACCTTGGGGGTGAATGAACAGGGACGGATAGCAACAGAGGAGCAGGGAGGGAGATAAATACAGACTTTGAATGCTTTTAAATGTCTGGGGAAAACGTGCTTTCTTTGAGTACTTACTCGAGAGTAAAGCTCAAGATTGTTGAGCTATGAAATGTGCAGCACCAAGGCAAATAAAGTATCCAGGGTTGGTTCCCCTGCAGCCATGACACTGCTCTGATAATGGCATCAATGCACTGCCCACTGGCCAGATTTTGACTCCGAATAGAACCATAACCCCTAGATCAACCATAAGGCGTCCTTGTTTTATTGTTTCTTCAGTATATCTTGACCCTGAGTCTCTTTTTTACTAAAAAACCACTGCACTCACCTCCCACTTCTGAGGTAGTATCGACAAATGAGTCAGCACAGTAACAGCAGGGTGCCACAGCAAAGGCAAAGAGTAAAATTGACACTAATATATCCGCGAAGGACCTCCATTATTCTCGCTTGACATTTTTTAATTTCAAAGTGACAAAACAAGACTAATTCCATGGAAAATGATTGGGGACTGGATGACCACAGACGTAAGTGAAGTTTGCCCAAGATTGATCTCCTCCCCACCTCGGCCGGAGCCTCAGAAACCCTGACTCGTCTTCTCTTTTTCTCCCTCTCTGTGAGGGAATCCCTGTGGCAAGCAATCGCTCTGTTGTGAGCAGCATTCAATATCTGGCTCGCTGAGAGCGATGGGAGAACGCGTGGTGCTGGATCACGCGGGTGGCTGGCAAAACACGAGTGCATGCACACACTTGCACACACAGATGGATACACACTCACACCCTGTTTGTACAAATGAAGGAGGTCGTTGACGGGTGTGATGCATGAGCCTCTGAGCTGACAGAGAGTGGGACAGGCAGCACGGGGAGAGGGGCCGCCGAGAAACCTAATGGCATGATCTAATGGCAATTCTTATTGAATCAATAATCTCCATGCTGAGCAGACAGGCCCCGTTGGCCGGCTAAATCGACAAACAGGTGCTGATAGCAGTGGCGCGGCAGATTATTCATCTTCCCCCTGCCAGCTTATCAGCCAACAACTGTAAAAACGCCACCAAGATGGATTTAGGAGGGATTCACACAACAGGGAGCGCCAGGGACACAGACACAGGGGACACTAAGGCCGTCTGTGACGTATGAGAGCTGCACAAACACATATACACACAGGTGCAGACCCCTCTGCTTGGGTGCATGGCAAATACATCCATAAACATAAACAGAACTAAAACACACAATTTTTTTTTAGGGGTTCTAAAAGCTTCTGATTTAAAGTAATTTTTCATCCTTTCATGCAAATGGTCAAACTCACGTATCTCTACACGCATTACTTAAACTATTTCAAAGCATTTGCCCACTCCAGTATCCATCTCCACGTCTCCTTATCAAACCCTCTCTGGGACACAGGCCTCATGCATTAGAATGCAAGCGTGCATGAAAAGAGGGCCTGTTTACAAGGCAATTTCACTAAGCTGTGGGACCCGCAACACCGTTTAGCTTTATCAAACACTGCCTAATAAATCATATGCTCTTTTGTGATGTCAGTTGCTGAAGTGCTTTGTGTAAAGAGAGGGGAAAAAAGAGCATGAAAAAGGCAAAGAAGGAGGGAAGGAGGAGGGAGGAAGTTTAAGGGGGGGAAATTTAGCAAGTGAGGGAAGGAGGGAGGATGAGAGTAAGTGAGCGAGCGAGCAGGGGGCAGGGAGCTGGAATTGGCATGTGTAATTCAGCACAGTCTTTTCATCTTAGCGTAAGATACTTTTGACAGATAAGGGGCCTAATCCTTCTCCTGATCAAAAAAAATCTGCATTTTACCAATTAAAAGCCTGCGCCAACAGCCAGAGAGGGGGGCTGGCTTCAGACTGCTCCCGCGTTTATCTCCCTTTAACACCGGGGAGGCACACAGCAGCCACCTCAACAAGGCTGCACGCGGGGAGAGCCAGCTCCCCATCTAAGAACAAGGACATCACAGCGCCACCTATGTAGATGACCTGGAACAAAATGGTAGGCTGTGGAGGGTGGGAAAAGTCTGATGAGCCGGGAGAACACACACATACAGACCACCAGCCCCATCAGACACCCGCTTTCTGTAGACTAAAGCATCCTCCATAATCAGTCTGTGTGCAGGACCACAATTCTCAAGTTTGCAAGCCAGAAATCGAAAGTTTTGTACACACAAGTTCATACATTTCTTATAAATGATCAAGGACTAATCCTAAGATAAATATACCTTAAAGGACCATATCAGTCTATTTTCAATTTCTTACCATTAGCAGAGATCACCCCTATCTTACACAAATGTTGTTAAATTCGACCATGTGTTTAATTTAGTAGACCTCAGACTGCATTTTTAAAACCCCAAACACTGCCATTCGTGTTGAAACAGGGTATAGAAACACTATAGGACACATGAAAGTTACTAGGTTTAGGTAATTCACCCTTCTGAAGAGAATGTCTGTGTTTATTTGGTCAAAAATCACTGAGAGAGAGGGGAGTCATAGAGACGATAGGTATTACACCTGGACAAACAGTTCCTAGCAAGAGCTGCCCATCTAGCTCAAATATTAACGTGAAGAAGGATTTTGACACAAAACGTTCTTTTTAACTAATGTTGTCACACATTTTCAGGTACTTTCTGTAACATTTATTGAATATGGACAAAATGTAAACAAGCACGATATCTCATAGATAAAGCTATTTTGGGAAAAATGGGTTGGGTCTATGTAACCTATGTGGCCGATGTTGACAAAGGTCGGTGACATGTAATAACACTGATATGGTCCTTTAAATTCCTGCAAAGAAGCTGAAAAATAATAAATAATGACAACTCGTTTAGAAAAGCAGTGTGACGGCTGCTGAGTGGATTCAAATTTAATCAGCTTTCATAAGGCCACACTTTGATATTTGCATCTCTACTAAAAAAACGACTTTGCCACACAGAGAACAATATGGCTTACATACATTTCTGCATCGCTAAAAATGCACAGCTGCCTTGTAGATTTCCCCATGGTGAAGTATCAGTAATAGATCCGTGAGAAAATAATAAAAGATTGTTGAGCAAGGCCATATTAGGGAATTATGGGAGTGTGGGGTTGGCATCTCTAGCGACAAAAACCCGAGTGAAAAAAGCCCACTTCAAGAGAGACATTAAAGAAGCCACCAGGCCTTATCTTTAAAAGTACTCCCTCGGAGGGGAAAGAGGGGAGGGAGAGAAAATGAAAGAGAAAACGAGAAAGAGGGAGAGGTTTGGAAGCAAAAGAACGTGGAGCCGAACGGAGAGGGAGATGGAGAGGTATAGAGAGTTGAAATGTAATAAATGAAATAAATACAGCAAACTAAAATTGACACCCGCCTCGCTTTTGCTGACTGGGTAGGCCAGATAAGTGAGCTAAATTGCAAAGATCTGATGTTTATCTTATCGGCTGCACCGAGAGCGCTTAAACGCAGATGATAAAGGAACGCCGTGGCATGTCATGGTGAGAGCACGTTGGAGAGCGTAAAAATATGCAGGAGGAGCGCGGCAGGAGTGCCTTTGAACAAGGTGGAAAGCGATGAGGGTGGTGTGAAGGCTTAATTCTAAAATTAGGCCAACCACAAAGATCGCACACTTGAATCAGGCGTGCAAGCGTTACTTTTCATACATCACAAAAACATTTATTTCATGACACAGATAGTAACATGAATGTGAATCCATGTGGTTACGTTGGTTA
>JAQLOL010000013.1:6398332-6411933 GCA_029783665.1 Naso thynnoides
ACACAGAAAGTAACATGAATGTGAATCCATGTGGTTACGTTGGTTACGTTGGTTATGTTGGTTACAACTCAGGAGGAACTGCTATTTTTTTCTCATCATATTTTTTCCCCCAAAGCTATTTCAGAAGACAAGTACAGGGGGAAGGGACGCCCCATTGTTTGGTTATATGGAAATCCCCACCACCACCCCCAAACCCCTCCCAGTGTGTGAGGAGAGCCACTGTGGTCCAAATACTGTACTTATCCTATTACTGAGGGGGTGGGGGTGCGGAGAGATAAGAGCATTTTCTCGTCCGCTCTGCAGAATTAGAGGGCAGGGATTCTGTAGGCGAAGACTTTTATTGGCATCTCTCTGCCTATCTGCATGTGCATAGAGAATGAGAAATAAAATGCAATATCAGAAAGTCAAATGCCAGAAAAAGAAAAGAAGAAAAAACAATTCCGAGATGGAAAAATGGGAAAACTAATGAGGATTTTGTTGGTGTCTGTCTACACGGCAATCTGATAACAAGTGCAGCTTGGCGAGGTTAGGCTGGATGGTAAATGTGGAGGAATGAGAGGACATTGTTTTGCTCGGATGGCCACCTGGTGTGACTACAGCAGGGGGAGGATGTGAGCAAGCTTTTCCTCTCCCCTCCTCTCCCACTGCCTTTACTCATCCCGCCGCCTGAAACAGGGGCAAGAAGTTGTCAAGATTCTCAACCTTTGAGCTGAGCCCTTCAAACACAGGGAGCAGCCCATTCCGCGCTGAGGATATCAATTATAGATAGGGGTTACCACCGCTGCTGAGGATTGCAATGTCAAGACGGCAAATAGACAGCTGTGGAGAGCTGAGGATCTTTCTATCAGATGTGTGTTGATGTGTGTTTCATGTTCAGGTGCGTGCATGTGTGCACACTCCAGCGTCCCTTGTTTACGGCATCAACTTGGTGTATTTTCCCCACAACTTCAGTTGGCTCTCTCAGTCGGATGACGGGTGAGAGGTTCACAGGCCGCGAGAGAGCAGCGGAGCTAATGGCGTCTTTGTAAATAGCCGTAGTGGGGTTGACACGGCCATAATGTCATTAATATTTAGCCTAACAGTGTACCCTCTGGCGTAATATGATGAGAGCCATCCATCTCTCAGGCTGTGTGAGAGTCCTGATAACAGCCAGAAGGAGGGCCGCTCCAGTGCTGTGTATAAAAGCTCACATCCTGACTCTGGAAGGCTCAACCTGCCAAATCAGTTAGTCCAGTTCAGCTGTGAGATGTGCTCTCCAGCTTTTGAGCCCATTACCACCGTCCCTGGATCCAATCAGGAATCCAGCAGCAGTATCAGTCAATGCCTGCAGCTCGAATTCGACTGTGGGCTGCTGCTGCGCCTGCTCACAGGCAGGGGTTCTGTCCTGATAGGAGGCACTGTGCAGAATACAGCTGCAGCTGATGTTGCTGGGATCTACTGAGCTTTAGGAAAGGAACACTTTCTCAGCATACAAACCAAAGACACTGCAGCTTTGGTGTGTTTTCTGAATTGAAGCTGTTAAGCTTTTTGTGTAAGTCTTCACCTATCTTACAGATATAAACACCCAGCTGTTTCTCCTTGTTTACAACAAACTCTGGTCCTGAAGAACAAATGAAGTCAGGGTGAAACAAGCAGCAAACTCAGACACTGAAAAATGGAGCCTATGCTCAATTGCCAAAAACTGCAGTTCATCATATGTCCACTTGAGGCTCCCAACGTGAGTCAGTCCCTAGAGAGCCTCATATTAAACTGCCCAACTAAACAGCAGAAATAAATCATATGTTCAACTATCTTCCCAACTGTACAGGTTGAATTTTTATCACTTACATTAAATTAAGACTTGAAGTTATCAGCAAAAGAGTGTGTGGCCATTACCAACGACAGCTAGCTGCTAGCAGTCTGCTAAGCATCTCCTCAGCTATTATGAATCACTGAACTTGACCTCTGGTTCTTTTTTATGAATTCTTTATGTGAGTATTGAACAAATAATATGGCTTGCTGTGTGGTTAATTGCACTAACAGACTATCCAACAACTTTGTGCTTTTGCCCATTTTTAGATTAGAAAGGAGTCAAGCAACGACAAGACGGCAGCAGCCAGAGCTACCACACTGAGCTTCACAATGACTCTTCAGAAACCTCCTGATGACGTCACAGACACAACATCCATGCAAACACAGCATGGTAAAGACATGCAAACTAAACACTCCCTGCCTTTCTTTTAACTTTTTGTGCAATTTCCTGACAAACTGTTATAGTTTTTCAGGATATTTAAAGTTGAGGTAGGGCAAAATTTGAAAATCAAGCGAGCTGTAGGGTGAGACTCTTTGGAAAACAATTCCACTGCACCCTCCCTCGTCTGCGTTTTGTTTCGTTAGCTGTCACTCCCTTTTTAAAGTCCAAAGATTCACAATGAGACAATGAGCTCCACTCAAGTGTCGCCTGCGGACACTGTTGTCGCCAGAGGACAGTTTTAGAATGTTAGGCACGTAACTTGTTTCAACAGCCAATCACTTCATAGCGACATCACCTGTCACTAAGAAGCACTTCGTAAAGCAGCCAGTAGGAACATGTGCTTTCTGAAATGACTGCAGATTGGCCGAAATTTCCCCTTCACGTTCTGAATACAGAGCCAAGGAGAGGTGCAGAAGTGTAGTGTTCTTTCAGACCACCTGAATTACAATATGCTGAAAGGTTATAATGGAATTTTAGCGCAATGACACAGATGACAAACTGCCTACCACAGCTTTAAATGTGGATAGTTTTTTGTGTGTTTTACTTACCTGTACAAGCTGCTCCTGCGTGTCAAACTCGCGGCAACAGTTCTCCCAGTGACAGTTTGTCTCATAAACCACCTCTGGCTCCTGTTTGCTCTCATCCTTGTCCCCCTCCTCCTTCACCAGGGTCATTCCATCAGGATTGTCCTGAGAAACAGCAGCAAAACGTTGTAGTTTAACAAGCACTCAGTGTAGAGAAATGAATGTAAATAGATTCACATAGTACCAGTCTCCTCGTAACAGTGCAAAAGATTCATGAACTGCTTTCCTTTCACCAACATCGGTTCATTGAAATCTGTCACAAGTGTAATCACTCAATGCCCAGCTGGTTTATATGCAAGGCACAGCTAAAAGTGGTTTGGTTTGGTTTTAGCCACAGTGCTCCTGTGAATCTAACTGAGTTCGACTGCATGGGAGAAAAAAGTTGAGAGCGGAAATGTAGCACTGAAAGCCCCGCTCTGTATTTGGGGGTTGTTATACGACAGGACTGCAGCCACTATTTGAGGAATCTAACCCCCTTTTCCTGCTGTAGGTTGCTCTATTAGCCCAGACATATTTCACTGTCACAGAGAGGTGGCTGAGTGCAGCGAATGGTTGGTGTGGGCTCATTCAGGCAACTGTGGGCTTCCCCCACACACCTCAGCCTGAACCCGCTGCTGCTGGAGTATCGACTCTAATAACGTTTTCCTGCAGATGGATGCAAACGCTTACTGTTATCACATTTCTCTTTCATTTTTCCAGCCACTTTAAATTTTGATTAAACAAAAGCAAAAACAATTTCCTTCCAGTCTCTAAAAGATCAATGAATTGTTTCGCTTTGGAAACAGCAATTGATAAGAGCAGGGTGGGGAAGTATCACCAACAAACAGCCAAACATAGGTAAATAAATGCAAACTGTGGCTGGTAAGCTTTTCTATTGTTGCGGCCTCTTTGGCATGTGACCAGCCATTATATAGGCTTCCTATTCTCGCGTAAGAATCTAAAAATAAAAACAAACTGGGGAATTCTGGAATTAGCAACCAGTTACGGGACCACACCAGTCTGTTTTTGACTTCTCATCATCAGCAGAGATCACCCTTATCTGGAAAATGTAGACGATATTTACCTGCACGCTCACTGCGCCTGGGCTCGGCAGTTCCTCCTCTGGTTTCATTTTCGAGCGTTTGTGGTGCATTGGGTCTCCTGTGCTGCTTACTGCAGATTCACTTGTTGGTTTGGTCTGTGGAAAAAAAAAATGCAATCACTTTGAGCTTCCCATGACATGGATTTGACCATATAAGATTTAATTTTATATTTTTCTTGGATTTTTTATGTTTTCCTTTGTAGTATCATTAAATATGCATACAATGCTTAAAAGCCAATCAATCATTTACTTAATCAAGCAGAAAACAACTGTGGTTGCACCACAATGATTTTTGTATCCTCAGCACCAGCAAAGAGTTTTAACTGTACAAATGAAAAACTATGCAATTCACTGTGTATCACATTAGCTCCTCTAATCACAGCAATTAAAACAAACGCAAGAACCAATTCAATGAACTAGTGACTGATCAAATGGATGACCCGACTTTGGCCTCAACTTAAAGTTGCTCTAGGGGGAATTCATATTGCATTGCAAGTTTACACGAATAAGAGAAGTTTCTTTGGTTTTCAGTGAAAATTTTGCCCTCATGCTGATGATGCACAGGACACTCAGAGTTGTAGTGATCCTGTCAGTAAAATGAGACACATTTGCCCTAATATTCCGCTGAAACATGCGATTCAGCTGTAGCCCCAAAGCAATATTCTGTCTATTCAGGAGAAGGAAAAGGCAATTTTGGCGCTCCAATTTGAACAAGGCCTCATCACAATCACGCAAAATTCAAGCGATAGGAAACAGCAGGGAGGACAGGTAATAAACACTGAATATTTACTTCAAATGTGGGCCCGCACATACAAGAAGGGCTGAGGAAGGAGTGAAAAAGCCCCTATGGATCCATCCATCCATGTCAATATTCCCTCTCTATATCCTTGTTCTCTCTCTAGTGATTAATGGAGTCAGCAGTGGGATTCTATGCTAACAAGCCCCTTGTTGTTTGCTGGAGGCGCATTCTGGGCCGCGCTCGGCACTCTGAAAACAAGAGACAACACAAGTAGGAAGAAACTCCCAGGAGAAGAGCGCATCGAGGGGGGGTCCTGCCTGTACCATATTAGCTCACTGCGTTGTACTGAAATGTGGCCGGCATGCGACACTTCTATCTATTGCCTGTGATGATGAATCGCACCAGTGCCTGCCGCTGTTCTCACCTGTGAGGAGTCGTTGGAGATGGCTGAGCGCTCACTGGTGCTCAACCCGGAGGGGGGGATGCCAGGTACGGGCCTCTGGGTGGCGAAGGCCGGTGACGGGTGAATGAGTGGTGGGCTGTGGCCGAAGGCAGAGCCAACGATGCCTGGTTGACGGCCAATCAGCTGCTGGTGCACATGCAGAGCCACCGGGGTTGGAGGGTAGGCGAAGCTTAACGCTGGGCTGGAGAGAGCAGATGAAAGACTGAGCGGTTATGGAGGATAAAATAATCCTAAAATTTCAGTAAAACATCAGTTGCAAAGGCGATGAGGCAAAAAAGGGAAAAGACAGTGAATAAATGGATTGTTCTGGATAGTTCCTCCTCCCTGAGGACAATCTGACAGGAGATGGTGTGGTAATGCTGGAACCACGGGGCTGCCGGCAAATCCCTGCCAATGAATGTTCAGCTTGTTAACACACAGTGAATTATCATGTGGTCTGTGTAAGGCAGTATGTCATTCTTCCACTGGGCAAATGATACAGATGATAAACAATTTGGAGTGTGTTGCATAGCCATGTAAATATCGCTAAATTAATTCCCTGTTCCTGCAACAGACATGTTTCCTCAGTTTATTTACCCTCAACCTGAGCTTACTTTGTTTATCCTCCAAATCCCAGAAGCCACCAAACCTCCTCTGGGGTCTGTCTAACCGCAGGTGAACCACCAGATAAACACAGATCTGTGTGGCTCGACAGCAGCGCCCTCCATTCATCCTCAGCTCAGACGCTTCGCTCTCGCTGCGACAAATATGTCTGCTGATCTTATTACAAGCCGAGTGGAAATCAATGGGCCGGGACACATTTGGGGGCCCATCCGCTTGTCATATCACTCATCAGTCTGTTGGCTCTGGCTATTTGGGCCCTGTCACCAGGACAGTGGCTGAGCGAGCAGCGTGATTGATCAAGCTCTTCTTACAGATCGCTGATCAATGGCTGTGGGTGGGGCAATGGATCTTTCCTTTTCCCTTCTCTCTCCTTCTCTTTTTCTTTCCTTTGGTGCTGGGGCCTGATGTATGTGATGTTTCCATGAGGTGCACCGGATGACTGACACGAGCCGCCGGGGAGGCAGGCTGACTGGCTGGCTGGGAGTTCGTCACCCACATCGGGTCTGACACGACGAAACACACACACACTTTTGTTCTCTCAGCTCTCTGTACAGAGACAACTGAAACTACAGTCGTATTATGGGGCGATCCTGCACCACAAGTGTGCTGTGAGACAAACTCAACTAATCAATGATATTAGGAAATCTTCTACAACATCATCCTCCTTAGGGAGATACTGTTGATTTATCATTGGCACATGTTGGTCCCTGAATGACCACCTTGAGAGAAACACAATCAATCAAAGCTCCTGAAAAACATCCTGACAGGATAAGAGTTATATTTATAACTAAAAATGAGCAATCCAGTGAATTTGTTTTGCAAATGCAGAACATTTAGGAATTCACAATAGACACAATATTAACAGAGTGTAAAATTTGAAGTAACAAAGGCTGTAACGTCCTGATTTTTAGTCCACATCATAGGTTAAAGTTACAGAAACACTGGATCCTACATTTCCCATAATGCAGCTTTATGGCATTAAAGCTCACTTCTCTCACTCTTCTAATTTCTCTTCCAATTTGCAGATCTACTACTACTACTACTACTACTACTACTACTACTACTACTACTACTATTATTATTATTATTATTATTATTATTATTATATGTGAAACCTCAGAAAAAACAGACTGTGCGGCACATAATACATGTGACACCAGGTCAGTGGTCTAGATATCATGCTGTTTGGTGAACTGTGCTTAAAAAGGAAAGACTGTCATGATTTTATTTTATTTTTTTAAACGATGCAACACGAATTATTAGAGCTCACACAGTTGCAACTGATCCTCACACCACCCACCAGCCAAATGCTAGTTAATCGTGGCAATGTCTGGTAAGTCTGTCTGCCCATAAAATATTTTATCCAACAACCAGCTTCTTCTGGTTTCTTACTGATGTCAGTGTATGCCCACAGAATGCTTCTTTCTTCTGCTCATGGGCTCAGATTATTATTTTAAGTGTCTGACAAGTTTATGCGAAGGTCCCTACAGAGAAATAAAATATTTTACTTTATGTACCAAGTCTAGCTCATGGAGAAGTCTTGTTCCTCTAACGTCTTAACAGAAGTGATTTGTTCGAAACCAGCTAAATATTCAGTCATAACAAAGATCATTTAGATAAGACTAAGCTGTACTGTCTGTGTCTAACAGAGCAAACTCTTTGCGGCTCTCCTCTCTCATGAATGTTTTCATCAAATGTCTTCCTGTAACAACTGAACTCTGGCGAGACTACAAAACAAGACCTCTCCTTCATCAAGACTTGGTAAGACAAAACAACAAAACAGACCGGATCAAGTGAAAGGTGTCCATTCACTATAATGACGGTGGCAGTCACATTACAGCCTGTTTCCAGACTGTAGTTCTCTCTCAACATAACCAATTTCAAAAATGGTCCCCGTTAGTCACTTGGGCACAAAAAACACGGGAAAAATAGGCTCCAAGGACTCTGTGGCAACCTGTTGATGGATTATTAAATTTTCTGCCACATCACACCTTCACAGATTTCATTTGAAGACCCGAGATTTGACTTTTTTCTATTTCTGCCTTTGCAAGAGGCTGCTCACTTTCACGACACTGTTTTTGTGCACCTCATTATGTCATTATGCCAGGCTGGCTTGGCTTTCAACCATAATGCTATGGCAACATAGTAGACAATTATTCTCTCTTAACAGATGCACATGGGTTATTTTGCATTGTGCATTGTGCATTTGGCACAAACTCAAAATAACAAAACTGCCCAATATAAGTTGATATTCCACATTAACAGGACGCTATCTGCTGTTGGTTGTCATGGTAAAATTCTTACAACTTCTTCCTCACATGTTCTCCCACCCCCAACTATTCATTCCCTCCCCTCAGTGACCACAAGGTCCTGGGAATTGGGGAACTCTGAGGGACAGGAATGCTGTTATATTTGGCTTGGCTGGGACTGAGAAGACCAGCCAACTGCCCTGCGTGCCTCCACACACTCTCACGTGTGGACACAGTGGGATGCACACACACTCTCGTGAACACAAAGCCTCTGTTGCGGCAGAGACTTGACGTAGCAGCATCAGTAATCCACTGCAGCAGTTTGCGGTCTTAACAACTAAAACACTCAAATCGTTGCGTCAGATAAAATTATCAGGGCAAGTAAACACAAACTGTTTAGGGAGGCAGACTTACTTGTCGTCCCTCTCCAGGCATTTGACTAAAATGGGCAGGATCCCAGACTTTATCAAGTCGTCGATAGGAGGGTTTCTGTCACTTGAGAGCAGTTTTCTGAAGAGAAAGACAGAAAATAAATCTTACAAACCTTTTCAGGAAAAAACAGCTGGTTGTTGCTTGTGTGTGGTCTGTCAGTCTCTCACCTGGCTGCCTGTACGGCACTGAGCTGGATAACTGCATTATCACTGGTAGCATTCTGTGATGATAAAGAGAGAAGGTCAATAATAAATGTCTGCAAAACGTAATTGCCCAACAGTTAAGGAGCTGCTGCTGGTATTTTATACGTATAATTGAGGGCAAAAATGATGTAAACTCTTACCTGTAAGATGGCATCAAGCGTAACATTTTGCTGCACAAAGAGAAATGTAGATGAAAATTAGTACAGTTATAGCTGCAATTTTCTGAGCATAAGCTATCATCAAAGGACACTCAATAGTCAAAGGTAGACACCTAAGTGATAAATGGTGCAGTCTATTCCCCTTATGTTTAGGGGAGGGCTGTAATGATTCTTTGAGTGACTGGAATAACTTGATTACTAAAATTGACCCATAAATGGCAGAGGCATGGATACAAAGTGTCAGACGCTCACTAACTGACACCTCCACAATGGAAGAGCCATTGGGGGAGTAATTTCAGGTTCAACAGATTTTCAAAGGACACGTAAGACATGTAGAGTGCAGTAGCCGGGAATCAAACCACAGACCTTCTGATGACTTGACAACCGCTCTACCTCCAGAGCCACAGCTGCAGCAGAGGATGGTTTTACCAACTTCAGAAATATTACTAAATCTAAACATTTACATTTTTTTTAGGCATCTGGAAAAATTCCATCTGCTGTGGAAGAATGTGTAACATGATTGAAAGCTCCTGAACCTTCACTAAATAAACCTTGTTGTGACATAATTCCTGTCAGCTGCTTTTTCCAAGATCACAAATGAACTTTCAGTCTTAACTTAAGAGAAAATACAGTGTTTCCTCTTAGATTATTTTAGGCAGAGGGGCAAATAGTTTTGCACCATGAAGCTGTACCTTTTGGTGTACATGCACTTTGCTGCACAAAGCAATTTCAATTTAGGCGTTTACAAGAAGCACTTAAATACACCAACAGGCTGTCCTATGTGTGGGGAAACTCCACAACAGACAGTAAAGGATGGAAGTGAAAACACAGAGGAGAGGATCAGTTTTTATTGCATTACTATTATATGACTACTATATAGCCTTTTAAGATTTAAAAGAACAGAAAATCTACCTGTATTGCTGTTGCTGGGCAGATGTAAATTTTGTACCCAGCTGACCTTTATCATCATTCAAGAATATACTGTGCAATACAAGTTTATTTAAACTGTACAACAGTACCAAGTTTTTCCTTGTTCTTCACTAACTTAATCACATCCTCCACCCAGCTGCTAACTCCGCCTGAGGAGGAAATGCTCTGCTTGTGCTTTTATTTTATTGTGATGACTTCATGTTTGATTGATGTTCTTCGCTGTTAAGGTTAGTCATCCTCAAAGTGGAGAAAGAGCACGCAGCAGTTCATTCAAGTTCAGTCTGGCAAGACTCAGCAGATTTTGTGTAATCACAACTTCATGACATTTCTGAAGCAGCGACAGCATCACAGGAACAAAAACACTGAAATGCTTTCTGTCATTTGGGTGAATTAGTCGTCAGATTTTTAGTTTAATAAATATCTCTACAAAAAGGAAATCATTGAATGATAGCGAATGATATTAGATTTGCACTGTAAATGCTTTTATTTGATAGGAAATATTCAGCTGTTCAGCTGAGGTTTCTAGCATGCATCACACACACTTTGAAATGATTATGCCCACTTGATATTAACCCTTCTGACTCTTTATCCAGACAGTCTGGTCTCACAGTATCTCACTCAAGCACACACCCACACTTACTACTTTGAAGTCTGAGTCGACATCAGAGTCCTCCAAACTCTCCTCCTGCGGGACATTTCTCTTCTTCAGTAGATGTTCGTCTCGTTTGTTCTGACAAGTGTGGGGAAAAAGAAAAAAACAAAACAAAACAGAAAAGCAAGAGGGAATGGGATAAAAGTGTTCAATAATGCATACATGAATTCTTTAAGTTAACAGTAAAAGAGAGGCCGTCCTTAAAAATTATTCTATATAAAACATTTCCTTTCAAGAGTACACCCATCATGTTAGAAATCAGAGTGGGCAAGAGTGAGAAATCTGCGTACAGGCTGGTCCACAACGCAAACACACACTTGTCTTTGAAGGACAATGACCATTTACCCTCGACACACTCTGCAACCCCCAGTAACAACATATTCACTCAGGGTGGAAATACAAGAAACACACGTGTACATACAGACAGGCAGAAACACCCACACATCTCAGCAATTTACAGGGCATGTGAGTCAGAGGTAGGAGGAGATTCCCTTGCCCTACATTCCTGTGCATCATGCTGATGTGCGTCACTGATGACTAATCAGCTAGTGCAGTGCAGTGCTTCTTGCTGCTCTGATCCAGCTAAACGGAATGTGCTAGACTTGAGAACACCTCAGCAGTCCATAGCAGTGACTTTGTGTTTCGACAGCGTTCTCAAAACGTCTGCTGATGCTGTGCTGCTCTACATGCCTGTTTACCAGTATTCTCAGATCATTCCTGAGAGCACAATGCTGCAATGTCACTAGAGCTTTCTTTATTTGAAAAAAACAGTTCAGATGGCTCTATGCCTGTCCATCATCTAAATGTTAATCTTTAAATACGTTGAATACATGCTGGGATTTTCTTCAGTTTAATCCATCAGTTTTGTACTGTAAAGAAACAGGTGTGTATGGGAGCTCAGGAGGGTCATACCATGACTTCCTTTTTCCACTATGCTCTGATAAAGTCCACTTAAATGTTTACACGTTTGTTGACATGGCCAGAAAAAAACCTTTAGGTATTAAAAGTAGGAACATTATGACTTTGGTTTAGCATCACAAACAAAATCAATGCTTGACATATCAACATCACAACATCTGACACAGAAGCAGTTCAGTTCAATTTTGTCAGGTTCCTACAACCAGAGAGTGCCGTCCTCTCCCGTTATCTACATATGCTTTTCCTACTTAAGGAGAGTTAGAAGGAGCAACTCTGAATGATGAATATATGATTCAAAAATGTCGATAGAGTCAAGTGGGCAAAATTTATTATTAAGACAATAGACAACCCCCACTAAAATGATCACTGAACGTGCTGTAGATATTAGGGCTATTAATTTCATTTTCTAGGCTCTAGAGCTTCGGCATTGATTAACAGCGAATAGTCGAAGCTTCGGCCGGCGAGGAACATTGATTCTTCATCTCAAAAAAGAAAGAGGAAAGAGGGTTCTGTTTTATCTACGGAGTGTGCTATGGACACCCCGTCATATTTCTATAAATTAACACACGTAAGGAAGATGGGAGCACCCCATCTTTTAATTTTAGAAAATAACTCATCTATTTTGCGCTGTTACGCACTTGTCAGTGTCAAGCATCTAAATCTTATGGTCTTATAACTTTAGAAACTGAAGTGCGTTTTTTTTCCCCCTGGTTACTGATGCATCAAATCAACAGCAATTCACAAGGCACGTATAAACTAGGTCCTTTAATTGTGCTCACTTGATAATGTCACAACAACAATTTCACCACAAACGCAATAAAGTGTCAGCACTGAAGAAGGCAACCCTGACCACAGACTTCAGATTATCAACCTTGCACAAGAAAGAACAAAAACAAAAACACAACTGTCCTTCTAACTCATGAGAGTATTGCACTTTAAAAAGGCAACTGAAAAAATATATACTGCATAAGATACACAGCATACACTGTTAAAAACTGTGTCTGGAGGATCCATGTGGATACAAAGGTAGTAGTTAGTGCATGCGCACCTTAAGTTTTGTTTTCTTCTGGAGGCAGGCCTAACTAAGTGAGATGGACACCCCATGATGAGCTACAGCTGTCAATCAGGGACAATTAACAGAGTCCCTCGGATTTATTAACGATACTTGGACAGGATTCCTGACAGTACATGAGATGAACATATTATTTCCAGATTTTAACAGGGCAATTAAAATGCATAAATTAGGTAACCTAGTACACGAATGTTCTGGCCCAATCTGTTAAATCGATTTCACAACTTACTATGATATCACAAAAACACAACTAGCGGAATACTTGTCCAATTAACAAATATTTGAATAGCCAAATATTTAGGTCCAGCCCCTGTGGACATGCACACTTTTTAAAGAAGCACCGCTGATCAATTTGGACTTTGCGGAAGAATGGAAAATGGAAAAGCTATTCAATATATATATATATATATTCAAAATTTCAAGTTTTATCATTACAATTATAATATCATTTTTGAATTGGATATAATGTGGCTTTTTCCCAATGTTTTCGACACATAATGGACAACTCCGCAAACCGGTGGAATCCAGGTGCTAAGTCTGCAACTTGAGGACGGCTGACAGACTGTGACAATTAAACCACGAAATATTTTTAAGCTTCTGTTTCCAAGTGAGCTTTGATTCATACTTTAAACCAGAAAAACAAAAAAACAAAAAAGAAATATCCAACCAGACACAGCGTAAGCTCTGTTACCTCTGACTCTGGGGACTGGTTTACATACAAAAATCATCTTTATACTCATGGAGATCATATTAATATCAAACTCAACCTGTATTTACAAGGTAAATTGCTGCTTTAACTATATTAACATCGGTACAAACCTGTGCAGTCTTAAACTTCCTTTGTTATTAAAAAAAACATTGTTTAAGAGGTTATAGCTCTGCCACTGCAAATGACCAAACGGATGATCACACAGAAAGGTGAAAAGTAACTACCAAAAGATAAGAGCCTCTGCAGGACGGATGCATGGCTGTTGTCCACCGTCCTTATGGGCAATTTCCTTTTTGTTTCTTTTTAAAAAAGGGGAAAAAAAATCCATTTAGAACATTTTCATGCATCATCTTTAATGTTGTCATGTCCTGAATCTGATGCTGTGCGTGGTGTGCCTGTATAGTGCTGAAGTGACTGGTCCGCAGCAGCGAAGTGCACGGAGGGCCGCTTTCTGTCTGCACCTAAAATCAGTAGGGATGCACCGATCCGAATATCGGTTCCGATATTGACTAATTAGCTGGATCGGATATCTGATGAATGACGCCGATCCAGCCTTCCGATCCAGTCTTTTTTTT